>JANAVB010006800.1:11294875-11744875 GCA_029216955.1 Iris pallida | reverse complement strand
CTCCAGTATTCTGGTTCTGGGGCGTGACATAGAAAAAGCTCCAAAAAATACAACTTATACGCCTTCTATGATACAAATAGATGTTTTGCATATTCTAGCTACAAAAGTGAGAAATAAAATTCGTGTGGAAGTTGTAGATGCGAGGTTTTGTATTTTTGTTGATGAAGTAAAGGATGTATCGGATAAAGAACAGATAGCGATTATTCTTAGATTTAGAAATTCACGAAAACTTGCAAGAGTTACGTTGTTCTTTGAGATTGTACATGTTAAAGATACCAGTGTAGAATAAAATTTCAAAGGTTCTCACTCAGCACAATTTGCACATTCGAGATTCATGAGGTCATGGATATGATGGTGCTAGTAATATGCATGATGCATATGGATCGCAAGCTTTATTTTACAGTTATTGTGAGTATGCATACTATGTGCATTGTTTTGTTCATCATTTACAACTTGCATTAGTTGCAGTTGCTGGAAATCAAATGTCAATTTGACTATTCTTTTCAAATTGGCAATAGATTGTCAGTCTGATTACTGCTTCTCCTAAGCAGCATTCCGAGCTACGATCTGTCCAAGCTATTGAGATTGAATGTGACATAACTTGTGGTGAAAGACCGGTAGAGGGGCTAATCAGATGGGTAGTTTACATCGAGTTGGTACGTATTACTCGTTGGAGCTCACATTTTGACTCCATTTGTAGTTTAATAGATATGCATGGTACAACTATTATTGAGCTGAAATTTTTGGTTAAAAAGGATCTACGAATACAATTCTATAATAATCTTACTGTATGGCTAGCTTAGTACTAGCTTACTACTAGCAAATGCTGATGTGGCGGAGAAAGGTAACTAAGTTTACAGGTTTAGCTGGTCAACAGCTTTTGAAAAATATTCTTTAAACATTAATGTTAATTGGCTCCCAAAAATTTTGGGTGATGACATCTCCCATTATGTGGCATCTGACATGGGAAGTGACATGGCAGCTGACATGTCATGTTTTAATCTAAAAAATTAATTACCAAAATTTTTATTGTTAATGCTAATGCTAATTTTAATTTAATGTTAATATTCATATTAATATTAATGTTAAAATTAATATTAAAACTAATTAATGTTAATATTAATATTAGTATTCATGTTAATTTGAAGTTAATATTAATTTTAGTATTAATTTTAATGTTAATGTTAATGTTAATATTAATTTTAATGTTAATATTAATATTAATGTTAATTCTAATATTAATGTTAATGTTAATTTTAATATTAGTATTAATGTCAGCTAAACCTGTAAACTTGGTTACCTCTCTCCGCCACATTAGCATATGCTAGTAGTGAGCTAGTACTAAGCTAGCCATACATCAATTTCGATTCTATAAGTTGTAGCCAATCAAAAGCTGAGACTCTAAACGTCGCAAACAAATAATTTTACCTACAATTTCTTCCAGTTAATTATATATACGTACAGACCATGAGCAAATGAGCATGGTACCAATTATGTCACTAAGCAAAGGTTTAGCTGTCAAAAGCAGTAGAGTCCAACACTAACAATGATACAGAGTGTGCATACTTTTAGATCTATTGCCAGTATCAAAGCGAGTAAATGCAAAGCCAAGTATATATGAGTCAGCCAGCACATGATGTTAACAAAGAAGCAGAATATATAGACTTTGAATGGGATGGTCAGCCTACACATAGAATTGGACACTTTCTTTGTCTAGCTCGGAGCTATCTTCCAAATAAACAAACAGAACAAAAATGTATCAAGACAAAGTTAACAGCCTAGTGGAGATGGGAGGATCCAATTTCATGTGATGTCTCCAAGTAGCATATGTTTTAATAGTAATATGTAATTCTCAGACGTTCTATGACTCTAGAATTTTTACGTACTTAGTGTTAGAAATTGATTGTACTTCACTGACGAGTTCTGCGAAGTTAAAAATGTCGTCGAGGCTTGAATCGTGCATTTAGCAACACTTTCCTTAAAGTATTTCGGGCCCTTCGGTAACGTCTTGGAGTCAGCACGCCAAAACACTCAGGATAAGACAGCCTTCTGCCGGAGGTTCACTAGATGTTGTGAGACACCGGCGTAGGGAAGAACACCTTTCTGGAAAACTTTGGAAGAGAGAAGAAAGAGAGAATGAATACTCAGATTCTGTGTGTTTTAGACTCAGAGATCTGTAGTATATATAGATGAATTCGTGTTGTTTCGTAAAGTCGCGACCCTTCCGAAACAACATTCATTCACCTGTTCGCAGGTTCATTCACCCTTTCGTTTGTCTGGGCCGCTGCAAAAATAGGAATTCTCGGGACGAGAATCGCCGCGAGGAGCCCGAGGCCACGTTGCCTAAGTGCACAAGTGCATCTACAATGCGCCACTATCGCCTCTACGTCCGAGCCCGAGCCAGTGCCCGAGCCGGAGCCGGTGTTCTACATTTTTATGAAGAAGATAAAACAACAACCAATGGTCACCCACTAGCAACCCTTTGGTTGTTGCACACTCCTCATGAGTGCACATACCTATTTAAGCACTCTCAAACCTTTCTCTCTTTCCGATGTGGGACTAAAGTCTCTTCTCTTTCCTTTTCATCTTTTATGAACAATAAATGGAATTTCCAACAATCCCCCACTTGTTCCATAAATGATGGAAAGGAATTCCAGAATACATTACTTAAAGAATGTTAATACAGTTAGGTATCTTTCGATTTGAACCTAACCTTAGTAGATGCAACACAAGATTTTATCGGAATCTCTGGTAGCTGGGCTTTGAACCTGTTATTCCTTGTGATAAAATCGGTGTTACTTTATACATATTCTTTTGTAGTTCTTCGTCTACATCTCTCGCTTAGCACTATTAATGGCCATGTGCTGATCCTGTCTCGTGAATTTTTATAAGATAAACTCCAGATCTTACTGAAACGGCACCATCTCTAAATTCACATAGGTGAAGTTCTTTCAGTATCTCTGTTGCTTTACAGATACATGTCAATATTACTGAACTTCATTAAGAGTTTTATAAACTCAACCCTCAAATTGCAACAGTCGACATTATCATGTCGTATACATCCAACACTACAACAAATAGGGCCTACAATAGCAGTTTTTCTATAACGTTCAAGTGTCCCCGCTATAGAATGTTATCAACAATAGCGTTCTTTCTGCAATGCTATAAAAATATCTATCTATAGCATTTCCTGAATGCTGTAGAATATATATTGGTGCCAATAATTTTTGCTGACTTTGATTTTGGAGGCAAACCAAAATATTTCCCTCAAAACCAAAATTTGGGAGACACATAGTACAAAATTGAAATTCTCATTACTAAATCTAGCCTCTCCGCCTTCCCATTCTCTCTCCCGTGTTACTATTTCCTATCCGATATTTAGGTCAGCGGATTGGGGGAAATAGGTCATCTCTTCCTCTAAAAATCCTTCCTTTCAAATTTCCTCTTTCTCTCATTCTCTGTGATCATTCATTCTTTATTTCATTCCCAAACCGGAGTCGGTCTCGGTGTCGGAGTGGGAGTGATGGCATCAGAGGACACGTTCCTGTTCACGTCGGAGTCGGTGAATGAGGGGCACCCGGACAAGCTGTGCGACCAGATCTCGGACGCGGTGCTGGACGCGTGCCTCGCCCAGGACCCGGACAGCAAGGTGGCGTGCGAGACGTGCTCGAAGACGAACATGGTGATGGTGTTCGGCGAGATCACGACCAAGGCCGACGTCGACTACGAGAAGATCGTCCGCGACACGTGCCGGTCCATCGGCTTCGTCTCCGACGACGTCGGCCTCGACGCGGACCACTGCCGCGTCCTCGTCAACATCGAGCAGCAATCCCCCGACATCGCCCAGGGCGTGCACGGGCACTTCACCCGGCGCCCCGAGGACATCGGCGCCGGCGACCAGGGCCACATGTTCGGCTACGCCACCGACGAGACCCCCGAGCTCATGCCCCTCTCCCACGTCCTCGCCACCAAGCTCGGCGCCAGGCTCACCGAGGTCCGCAAGAACGGCACCTGCACCTGGCTCCGCCCCGACGGCAAGACCCAGGTCACCGTCGAGTACCGCAACGACGTCGGCGCCATGGTCCCCCTCCGCGTCCATACCATCCTCATTTCTGAAAAATATCTTGTTTCCATAGGTAGGATTCTGCTCCTATCCTCCTCCTCTAAGCCATCAGTAGGATTTTGCTCCTCTCGGTAGGATTCTTCTCCTCTCCTCCCTATAGCAAGCCATCGGTAGGGTTCTGCTCCTCCTCCTCCTCCTCTCCTCCGGCTATTCTCCCCTCTCCTCCTTCTCTATATTTTTGTGTTTAACAGATGCTCCATGAAGTCCTTCCTCGTCGTCCAGGAAGGAGATCCCACCGGCCAGGACCTACGGTACATCTCAAAACCCTAACCCTAATTTTTTTTTTGTTATTTTTCAGAAATTTTTGCAATTTTCTATTATTAGATGTCCGATTATTTGCCCCTTGCATACTAGTTGTAGCTATCTAGTTGAAGTAACAAGTAGAATGCTCTGCTTTACACTTTGCATCCTTCTGCTTGTGGTATTAAAGTAATACAAAAATAGTTCAGGGTTAACTGCCGAAACTTCATAGTTCATGGTGTTTAAATGCAACTTAGCCTCTTAATTTTAACATTGTTGACTTGTATATTCTTCCCTTTGGTTCTTATAGTTTAAGCAGTTGGTCTGGAGATTGATTTACTGCATTCAAATTCTTATATCTACAGTTGGTTTCTTTATATGAAGGTTTCAATGTCTTTTTTCCTTTCTGCAAACTAATGGCACTTTTTGGCAATTCATAGTGTAATTTTTATTTTCTTTAGACAAGACTATAGCATTTGGTGTTCCTGCTCTCATGCATATCTTGCAGAAGGACAACAAGAAAACATCGAAGAAAGCAGTTCCACGATGTTTAGTGCTCTCACCAACAAGGGAATTAGCTCAACAAGTATGTATAATGAGTTTCAATTGTTTTCTATTTACTCTTGTTTGTATCCTAATAGAATTTCGGATGAAGCATATTCAATGTCTGTAAGTATGGTGGCACATTCTTGGTATAAAAAATATATGTATGTTATACATCTGTTTATCACTTTTGACTTTTGGTGTTTTTGGACACTTTTTACACTTGTAGTTGAATAGTCTTTTGCCCTTTATTCATCAATTAACTGGCAATTGAATCATCAAATCGAAAGAATTGTCCCATTTTGGAACTATGTGTCTAAGGGTACCCACTGATTCAATGATAAGTCATGAAAGAAGTATTTGGAATATGAGAAGAACTATTTATCAGTTACTAATAAAATCAAAGCAAATCGTCTCGTTCGAAGTACGAGATTGTAAGTCGGGCACACGTAGCAGCCCGCGGTCGCGGCCTGTCAACTTCAATCCTCCAGACTGATCATTCGAAGACGAAGAGAAACTCGTGGCAGGATCAGATTTATAGGATGCGTGTTCTCTTCTTTTTCGTCTGCATCCCGTGGCCAGAGTTAGTTCTAGGTCGCTCTCTTGTTCGTCCAGTCTATCTGCTGTTAGAGTATAATGTGGCTGACAAGAACCTGGCTCGAAATCTTGTGGGGTGTTCTTCGCGATATTGCTCATCAGTTGCTTCTGTACTCCATACAACCAATGGAGTTCATAAACCTGTACAAAATGTGCGAAAAAATTACTAGAGGAACTGGTTAAAGAGAAGTTAAAGGGAAGAGTCTGAATGTCAGGGGTTATCCTTACTTGATGTCTGAAGATTGCTTCTTGCTTCAGGATTGCTGTCTTCATGCTCTCCTTACTCAGTCTCTCCTCCATTTGACTTGTAACCTTGGCTGAGGGTGCTCTTTGGAATTCTTCTAATGGTGCCATCCAATTTCAATCTTATTTATCAAGAAGGCCTGTTTATATCAAGATGTCAGTACTTGAACCATGGTTGGTTGTCGAATTAATGTTTGATCAAATTAATTGCCGATTTTCGGATGCCTCATGATGATTGTGAAGAAGATTAGGTAGAAAATAGGCCAAAACTGCAGTAAGTTAAATCATCTTCTGCGTACTTTCAAACTTGAAATACTGAATATGAATATTAACTCAATGTCACCATCCCAATTCTTTCATTTTTTTTAGAAATTGTTTATTTTGGGTAGAACCTAACACCAAATTTGAACTTCTCTACTAAAAGTTACGGTGAACTGATACTACAAAGGCAAATATGTCTAAGGATGATGCTAATGGTGCTCGCTTGCCTATCTTAACCAATCGATCTACTCCGAGTTCTATCTTCTCAATTTTGGCATATTGTATATAATAATTATTATATGGTTCATAGTTGTTATTTTGTACTGCTAAACTTATTGATTTATTATAAATAACGTGGTAGTTCAAGTGGCTAGAGTGTGAAGACATAAGACTTCAGCGGGGGCCATGTTCGAATTCTAGTGGGAGCCTTCATGAATTACCAAGTTTAGGACAAAGATTTTAAACTGAATACCCAAGACAACAAGGTTCTTTAAATTACAACTTTCTGTTGGGTTTCTTTTGGAGGAAGTTTCAGTATCTGTTCTTATATTTGGATCGATCAAATAAGAAGGCTATTAAATTAAGGGACATTAACATTACATAGTTATGCAACAGGGAACAAAGAAGACATTCCTACTATACTAAACCACTCGCAACATCTGACTCAGAACTGGTAATTCCACATTGTTGTGGAAGAAAATCACATGCTTTTAATCTATATATCAGATGTTTCCTCAAGAACATAAACTAGTCTTCGAAGTTTCTCTCGTTTCAACACCACAATCCACAGATACTCATCATTTTCACTATCGCAAAGAGATTTGATCTCTGTTCCTATACAGGGAAACTAGAAATATACAATTCTTGATGATCAAACATTTTGAAAGGCCAACAAGCAATATCTGGAATATATTTGAACTCAACAAAATATTGGGCGTGAGGAGCTCTAACAGGTTAGCATCAGGAACAGTGGAAGAAAATAAACATGGGAATTCCTCACCAAAATAGCATAGAACCACACATTGAAGACAAGTATACATAGATATCAGAATAAGAGGGGAACAGGAACTCAGTAAAAACTCGTACCTGTGAAATTCTATCAGAACTGGTGCTGTCAAGGTTTGAGCAATATCAGAGAGAGGTTTCATACATATAGATTTAGTACTGTGACAGTACCATATATGTAGACCACAAACTTCTTCCTTGGATAGACCCGCACCCAGGAACAATAATCCTCATATTCCAAATATGAAGGAGGCCTGCAGCATATAAGATTCTCTTCCAGGTACTATTTTATCAGTTACTAAGGACCAGACTAAGAACTATGAAAGAAGCAATGGATCTTGTTTTGAGCAAACTATTTTATCAGTTACTAATGCAGTTCTTGAGTCATTACTTGTCTATATTGGTTGAAACTTAAAAGGTGCCTATGATTTCATGCAGGTTTTGCATCCCATTGCTGACTCTATAAATATAAACAAGAAGATTTGGACAATATACTTGAATTCAGCAGGCTTCTTCCAAGGCTAACCAAAGAAGGAGATGACGGGAATTGTGGATCCACTGCTGTTTATGACACAATGTGCTTACATGTATTTATACAATAGAACTTTCATTTTATTTTTGTGATTCTGCAACTTTGCTCACTGATTACTAATGAACATAACTGTATGGGAAATATAAAGCCATCATATAAAATCTTTTATTCTGGTGGGATCTTGACTTGCATAATGGATTGGATCGTAATACTGACTTTCTGGTGGGGATTCCTGTTTGTTGCATACAGTTTTTGTTCTTTTAAAAAAGTTAAAACTGGAATTTTACTTTCTTTACTTCAATATTGCCTTGGTATGTGTTGTGTTGTAATTGTTCCCGATTCTGTAGTCCTGGCTCCTGAGGTCTCATTTTCTTTTTTTGGAAATGTGTTGGTAAGCTACTTCTTTATTTCTCAATGCAGGCTCTCTCCAAATGAATACAGGTAAATCAATCTAATTTTTCGAGAGGGTATGTGTTGTGTTGTGTTAAAATTGGTTTCTAACATAAAAGTATGTGTTGTGTTGTAATTGGTTTCTCCCAGAAAATTAGATTGGTTGAATTAGTTATTGGCGATCCCTTTCACAATCTCGCTTTTCCATTTGAATTTTTTTACTACTACTCAACTTAATGATAACTTTCATATCTCATGCTAAACTTTTTTCTCTTCTTCTTTGACCTTTTGCAGGCTATGGTAGCTAGGGGAGACCTTGGAGCTAAACTACCTCTTAAGGAGGTTCCTCTGCTGCAGGTATTTGTTTCCTCTTGCCCAATAATACTCCTAGTAAAATGCTTTGATTGTTGAAGTTGCCGCTGTGTTTTCATCGCTTTAGCCATTGTGTAATTTTGATGATTAGAAAAAGGATGCTACTGCTAGAGTTATCTTCAGGATTGCCATGGTGAGGTGCCTTTTAGCAATTTCCTGTCTTAAATCTTAATCATCCCTACAAATATTATTGTATTGTCCTGGTCACTGACAGACATTTTAGTTGTCCTCTTCCTGTAATGTGTAATCAACATTTTTCCTCCATATGTAGGTATATATATATATAATTGATATGTTTCACAACACTTTGTTCCTTTTTGGTCATTGGTAGGCTTAAGAAAAAGGAGCCCTTGAATAAATATTTAAATATTGGGAACAAACAAAATGCTCCACATAGATAAGATGCATCCAAAATGTTCCACCTATAACTTCTGTTTCAACTTTCACAGTAGTCCTGCTTGATTTCAGTCATGTTGCCCAAATAAAGATTGGTAGAGTAGCCTGTAGCCCATTGGTAATGATAGAGTCGTCCAAATAATGACTGGTCAACGAATTTATAATAATGTTCTCCTTGATGTTTTATTGTCCTGTATCTTTTCTTCTGTCATCACAATATCTCTAGACTACAATTGTGCTGGAGCCACAAAGCCAACTATACTTGCAACAGATGACATGTTGAAAGTACCTGTTTCAAATACTCTTTAAGCCTTTTATGCACTTTTTTTTGTAGAAACTAGCTATGCTACTTAGCCAGTGCTTCATCATGAATTTTAAAAGTAAATTGTTATTCAAATTTAGATTATGGTTATAGGTCTATATAGTGTGTAATCTACCAACAATGTAAATCAAGAGAAGTAAAGTACATCTTTGTTGTTATGGACTTAATCCAGTGTTGAGAACATAAGATACTGGTATGATGTGTAAGATTATGTGGAAGTAGTTATTTGAGGGTGAGACAACCAGTAAAACCTTCTTGCACTTTACTTCATGTATTACACTGCTTTACATAACACTACTGTCCTGCAACTTCACATTAACACACTGCATGCCTCCTTAGCCACTGAACATATTGTATTCGCTATTACATAACACTACTTGAGTATCAGAAATATTCATATCTTATTTTTTACATAATGTGTTTTCTTCTCAATTTTGTGTAGGTTGGCGTATATGTTTTTGATGGTTGTGGATAGCTGCTAGAAGGAAAGAGGCGATCGAGCTGTTTTTTTGCCTACAGATATTTGTAAATAGAATGGTTTATTTTGGACTACAAATACTTTGTAAATGGAATGGTTTATTTTGGCGTACAACTACTTTTTTCTACATCTTGAATGTTTTAATGACTACTACTTTTTGTACATCTTGAATGTTCTAATGAAACATTTCATATTTTGGCAAATATTTACTATATCTTGATTGATCGAAATGCAAGTTGCGATTGAAATTGTTTGCAATTATTGTTATTTATATGTGATACAAAACAGGTTATGAAATATGAAATTCTGTAGCAGATATGAAATAATATGAAATTCTGTAGCAGGTTTATAGCACTCAAAACGTCTAAATTGCTGCTACCACGATAGCATATGATGAACGCTATAATAAATCAAGCCATTCATCAAACGCTATAAATCATCCACAGCATTCACAAATGCTATAAATAATCCACAGCATTCATAAACGCTATAAGTAATCCACAGCACTCACGAACGCTATAAACTATCTACAGCGTTCTAGAATGCTATAAAATATTTACAGCATTCATAAACGCTATAAACCATCAACAGTATACACGAACGCTATAAACCTTCTACAACATTCATGAACGCTATAATGTTATAGCGTTCACATGTCTGGATATACTATAGCGTGGGCGATCATAGCAGACAGAATATGCTATAGAAGGCTTTCTATAGCTTTTTGCGCATGCTATTGTAGGCCATATTTGTTGTAGTGCAAATCAACAGTTTGTTGTTATCCATTGAATCTAATGTTAAGGTTTTCTTAACATTAGATTGGGTTGCCACTATTGTTGGAACTCTTACTCAAGAAGTTTCAATCCCATACCTCTCGAGGTAGACTTTACTAAATCCCTAGCTAGTGGTTTAGTAAAGGGATCAGTTAAGTTATAGCTGGTACGCACATACGTAAGAGAAATAATTCCATCTTTGATCAATTTCCTTACGTAGGTATGTCTTAGACTTATATGTCTAGACTTCACATTATACACTTCGTTGTAGGCTCTTGCTAGAGTAGCTTGACTATCGCAATGTATTGACACTTTTGATACATTGTCTTTAGCCAGCGAAACTTCTAATAGAAGATCCCTCAACCACTCAGCTTCTTGTCCTGCAGAAGCTAGAGCCACAAACTTTGACTCCATGGTTGAATGGGTAATGCACGTTTGTTTCTTGCTCTTCCAATAAACTGCCCCTCCGGCAAGCGTAAATACCCAACCTATCATAGATTTGTTATCTCCGACACTTGATATCCAACTAGCGTCGGTATATCCTTCTAATACGGCAGAAAATCTACCATATTGTAATCCAAGATTCTTGGTTTTCAAAAGATAACCAAAAATTCTTCCGATAGCCCTCCAATGCTCATTATTAGGGTTGCCAGTAAATCTACTCATTTTACTAACTGCAAATGCTATATCAGGTCTTGTGCATTGCAATAAATACATAAGACATCCAATAGCACTTGCGTATTCTAATTGACCGACGACTCTTCCAAAAAAATTTTCTAGTTTAACACTTGGATCAAATGGAGTGTTCACTTCTTTGAACTTTAGGTGTTTGAACTTGTCTAGCACTTTCTCAACATAGTGCGACTGCGTAAGTTCAAAACCCCCACTGTTTTGTATTACTTTGATCCCCAAAATAGTGTCAACTATTCCAAGATCTTTCATCTTGAATGTGGAAGTTAGAAACCTCTTCGTTTATGTAATTCCACTCATCTCGTTGCTAATGATCAACATATCATCAACTTAGAGACAAAGAAATATCACGATATTTCCATATACTTTAGTGTATAAACACTTATCACAAATATTATAAACAAAGCCATTAGAAATTATGACTAAGACAAATTTCTGATGCCACTGCTTTGGTGCTTGTTTTAATCCGTACAAGGATTTAACAAGTTTGTATACCTTTTGTTCATTTTTCGGGAGCACGAACCCTTCCGGTTGCTCCATGTAAATCTTCTCATCGAGATCTCCATTTAAGAATGCCATTTTGACATCCATCTGATGAATATTAAGATGATGCAATGAAGCTAATGCAAACAATATTCTAATTGTAGTCGTTCTTGCTACTGGTGCATATGTGTCAAAATAATCAATTCCTTCTCTTTGCCGAAATCCTTTGGCTACTAGTCTAGCATTGTAGGTGTTTAAAGTACCATCACTATGATACTTTCTCCTGAACACCCACTTACATCCAATAGGTCTTGACCCTTTGGACAGATCGACAATTTTCTAAGTGTGGTTAGATATTATCGAATCTATCTCATCTTGGATAGCATCTTTCCAAAAAGATGAGTCCCGCGAAGCTATTGCTTCCTTAAAAGTTTTAGGATCATCTTCCACCTGAAGAATGATAGGAATCTTTCGAATAAATTTCTCTGTATTTTCTTCTACTAAGTAAAAGGAAATAAGTTGAGAATCTATTTCGTCAGGCCCTAGATCCTTAGCCTTTCGAACTCTCTTGCTGATCCGAAGCTCGGGTTGTTTTTCAACTAACCGTGAAGAGCTCTCTTCACGAGACTCTTCATTAGCAGGAATCTCAGAATCTTTATTCTTAGTAATAAGGTTCTCAAAAAATTCCACATCTCTGGATTTGACAATAATGTTAGACTCTAAGTTTAAAAGTCTATATGCCTTACTATTCGCAGCATAACCTACAAAAGCACTTTTGATTCCACGAGGACCTAATTTGGTCCTTTTAGGATCCATGTTTTTGTAATAAGCTATGCACCCCCACACTCTAAAATAACTGATATTAGGCTTACGACCTTTCCATATCTCATATGGTGAAATGCCAGTTTTCTTCAAAGAAATTCGGTTCATTATATGACATGCAGTAAGTAAAGCTTCTCCCCACAAACTAAATGATAATTCAGAATGTATTAGCATTGCATTTATCATTTCTTGATATGTTCTATTTTTTCTTTCGGCTAGTCCGTTCTGTTGAGGTGTCCGTGGTGCAGAACATTCATGAATAATACCGTTTTCTTCACAGAAGGTATTAAATTTAAAAGAAAAATATTCACCACCTCTATCACTTCTAAGTATTTTAATGTTTCTACCAAGTTGATTTTCAACCTCTGATTTGTATATTTTGAAAGCATTAAAGGCTTCATCTTTATGCTTCAATAAATATACATATGTAAATCTAGAGCAATCATCAATGAAGGTAATAAAGTATTTATTACCTCATCGAGATAATGTGCCATTAAATTCACATAAATCAGAGTGAACTAAATCTAGTAGGTTGGTATTACGCTCTACACTGTGAAAAGGTTTTTTAATTATTTTGGATTTTGCACAAATTTTACACTTATCTAAGTCTTCAGAATTGCATGAAATTAATCCAGATTTAATTAATCTTTTCATAGTGCTAATAGCTATATGCGCTAATCTACTATGCCATAAAGTAGAGGACTCAATCATGTAAGTAGAAGTAGAAACTTTATTGATACTATTTTTAATGATACAAAGTTTGATCATACCCTCATCGGTATATCCCTTTCCAACAAATACACCATTACGGGTCAAAATTAATTTGTCCGACTCAAAGACAGATTTTATTCCTGGTTTACCCAACAAGACTCCACTGACGAGGTTCCTACTCATATCCGGGACGTGAAGTACGTTAGTCAGAGTTACTTTCTTCCCGGAAGTGAATTGGATTTCCATATCACCTGTTCCCACGACCGTTGAATGTCCTTCATTTCCCATCTGAACTTCTTGTCCATCATTGACTTCAGAATAGGTCTTGAATGCTGCTTTGTCGTATAAAACATGAACGGTAGCACAAGTATCGTACCACCATCCTGGAACCTTCTCTTTGACCGTCATGAGTTTGCTCACCGAAGCAATTATGTCCTCTGTCTCAGTGAGATTTACCTCGCTGTTTTGGGTCTTTCGAACCCGACAATCTCTGGCATAATGTCCTGCTTTGCCACATACAAAACAGCCGGTCTTGGGTCCTTTGGCATTGCCAGAGTTTTTGAACTTTTGTTGGTCCTTCTTAGGACCGAGAAAGTTCTTCTTTCCTGCAGGCCTCTTGCCTTTCGCACTCACCGCGTTAGCTTTAGAAACTCCGTTGTTCTCGGATTTCTGTCTTTCCTTCGATCCCTCTTCGATTCGAAGGTGTTTTTGAATCTGTTCCAGTGAGAAATCCTCAGAGCTGTGAAGTAGTTTCTTCCGATAACTATTCCAAGATGCTGGTAATTTAGTGATTATAGCACCAACTTGGAATGGTTCCGGAAATTCTATCTTCACTGCCCTGAGTTTATTGACTAGAACTTGTAGTTCGTGTACTTGGGCGAGTATAGGCTTTGTATCAATCATTTTGTAATCAAAATACTTTGATATAAGACATTTCTTTGTACCTTCTTCTTCTGCTCTGAATTTGAAATCCAGAGCCTTCCAGATGTCAATCGCCGAAGGATTTTCTGTATAGAGGTCGTACAGTCTGTCCGACAGGGTGTTCAGAATGTGACCACGGCACAGCAGTTCGTCATCTTTGCATTTTTTGCTTTCTGCCTTGACTTTATCAGAATCTGTTGGTGTGGGTTCTGGAACAGGTGGCAGATCTGGGTCGAGGACGTAGTAGATCTTCAGCGCCGTCAGGAGGAAGATCATCTTGTCCTGCCAGCGTGTGAAGTTCGTCCCGTCGAAGCGATCCAGTTTGACTAGATCCTGATTCATGACTTTGATGCTCGAAATTGCAGCCTCGGACGCCATTATTTGTAACACTTTAAGATTGTTAGAAATTGATTGTACTTCACAGACGAGTTCTGCGAAGTTAAAAATATCGTCGAGGCTTGAATCGTGCATTTAGCAGCACTTTCCTTAAAGTATTTCGGGCACTCCGATAACGTCTTAGAGTCAGCACGCCAGAACACCAGGATAAGACAGCCTTCTGCCGGAGGTTCACTAGACGTTGTGAGACACCGGCGTAGGAAAGAACACCTTTCTGGAAAACTTTGGAAGAGAGAAGAAAGAGAGAATGAATACACAGATTCTGTGTGTTTTAGACTCAGAGATCTGTAGTATATATAGATGAATTCGTGTTGTTTCGTGAAGTCGCGACCCTTCCGAAACAACATTCATTCACCTGTTCGCAGGTTCATTCACCCTTTCGTTTGTCTGGGCCGCTGCAAAAATAGGAATTCTCGGGACGAGCCTAAGTGCACAAGTGCGTCTACAATGCGCCACTATCGCCTCTACGTCCGAGCCGGAGCCGGAGCCGGTTACATTTTCATGAAGAAGATAAAACAACAACCAATGGTCACCCACTAGCAACCCTTTGGTTGTTGCACACTCCTTATGAGTGCACATACCTATTTAAGCACTCTCAAACCTTTCTCTCTTTCCGATGTGGGACTAAAGTCCCTTCTCTTTCCTTTTCATCTTTTATGAACAATAAGGGTGTGTTTGATTGCAAGGTGGAAAATACGTGGAAAAGAAATTAATTCCATGGAATTATTTTCCTAGGAAAAAAATTTCATGGAATTTTAAAATTTTCCATGGAAAACTTAATTTGGTTGTTTGATTGTCATTATTTTCCACGGAAAATAGTTATTTTCCATGGAAAATAATATTTTCCTATGGGTTAGACTAGTTTTATTTTCCACCATTTTAGAAGAAAATATGGAAAATGATAGTTTTTTGGAAAATAATTCCATGGAAAATATAAGCTATCAAACACTACAATTGGTGGAAAATTTGTGGTGGAAATATTTTCCATGGAAAAAAAGCCCAATCAAACACAGCCTAAATGGAATTTCCAACACTTAGGCCTCATTTGGTACACTATAATATAATCAGAAATATAATATAATCAAATAAAAAAATATTTTTTATATTTGATAAAATATTATATAACAGCTTACCAAACAGATTTTAGTGGTAGTGATTTTAATATTATCAACACAATTCATATTTGAATCTTCTTCGATATGTCTTAAAAACAAATTTTATAATAACAGAAATGCGTTAAAATGTTGGAAATTTACTTCAAAACTTCGGATTAAAATCTGCAAGAAAATAAATTAAATTAAAGTTAACGGCCTCCGGGAAAGTCGCGCACGAAGCACTGCCCTAAGAGTTAGTTCGGGTCTATGTGCAGACTGAATCCGAACGCCCCTAGTGGTAAAATCACCGCTCCATCGGAATCTCGTTGCCGCACACGACGTCGAGAGAATGACCCCGACTTAGCTCCGCCCAGAGCAACAAATGAAGAACAGTATTTCAAGAGGGAAGAGAATTTGAGAGAGAGAGAACTTTCGCAATGATCTTTTTTTTTCATGTGAAAGAGAGGAGGAGGAAACCTCATTGTATAGGCTATTAGCCAAAGGATGGAATAATGAGGATATTAAAATAGTCTATTAAATTTTAACGTTACAAAAAATTGTAGCACATGATAAAAAAGTGATACATTGAATCTAGACATGATTCAAACATTCAAAAGTTATAGAATTGTAACGGTTGAAAATAAATGATGAGGAAAATGGTTTTTTGTAATTAGCTACAACAATCCCCCCCAAAAAACCAAGTTCCGAAATAACAGAGGAAAGAAACGAAAGAGAAAAGTTAAAGGCGAGAAAGATTTCTGGGCAGTTGAATACTATACATAAATGAGATGGACTACAGCCTTTAATCTCACGTAGTGACTATTGTCTTTGTCTGAAGAAGAACTTGATGGACTACGCCTTGAATCAGTCTTCTTGAACCAGACTACGCTAGAGGTACTTGGGTCTATCGGGTGGCGCGTTTGGTTGGCCATGCGCACTTTTACACATTCATGAGAGTTGTCTAGGATCGCTCTGTCCTATAGTTGCGGCCCTCACGACCTCTCATATAGGTAAGTCCTTAAGGGTTGGTGATAGGAATCAACCCTGCATATCATGCTTGGACTTATTAAGAGTTTAAACTCAACCTATCCATATCACAAAAGGAATACTGTCACCATAGGGATGAGGTATGAATGTACACATGTACAGCCTCATGGGCTTTTATTTTAAAGAGAATTTAATCTCAGGTCAGTGTTCCATAATAGTCACCTAGTCCAGCTTGTTTCTACCCATTGAACCGGCTTCTTGGGATCTCCAGTCAGACTCGGTTGGGTTGCCACTGCTGGTGACTATACTATGGGCTTAACCCCATCCCCCTCGATGATTCTAGGATCAATGTCCTAGATAGACCCTTCGTCAAGTGGTCTGCAAGGTTTTTTTCTGACTTTATATAGTCAAGAACCACATATTTGCCCAATAGGCTCTTTATTGACTTGAAGCGCAGCTGCAGGTGCCTGTTCATCTTAGCATTAACAGAATCATGCTTTAGTAGTTCTATAACAGATTTATTATCACAGTTTATAGAAATTGCAGGAATAGGATGAATAGAAACAAGTATATGCATAATAAGATTTCTCAGCCATTCGGCCTCTGTACATGTAGTATCCAAAGCTATCATTTCAGAGTCTATTGTACTTCTGGCTATGATAGTTTGTTTACATGATCCCCAGGAGATTGCAGCTCCTGCTAGGGTAAAAACATATCCAGTAGTAGATTTCACATCATGTGAATCAGTTACCCAATTTGCATCGGAGTAACCTTCTATGATATCAGGGTGTCTAGTATAATAAAGTTTATAATCTAGAGTTCCCTTAAGATATCTAAATACTCTGTCCAATGCAGTTCAATGCGACTGATTTGGGTTACTAGTATATCTACTTAGTCTCCCAATAGCAAATGCAATGTCAGGTCAGGTCCTATTTGTTATGTACATAAGGGACCCTATCATCTGTGAGTATTTATGTTGTTCTATAGGAGATCCTTCATTTTTCTTGAGAACAACATTACTATCATATGGAGTAAGGGCAGATTTTTTGTCAAAATACTCAAACTTCTTTAGCATTTTCTCAATTGAATGTGCTAAAGATAGAGTATATCCCTCATTGCATTTGGACACTTGCATTTCTAAGATCAGATTCGCTTCACCTAGATCTTCCATATCAAACTGGTTAGACAAATAATTCTTAGTATTATTTATCAATTCCAGTGAAGATCCTAGAATAAGGATATCATCAACATACAAGCATAAGATAACACAACTTTCATTTGTATTTTTAGAATACAAACACTTGTCATATTCATTTGACACAAAACCAAATTCTATAATGATTTTATCAAATTTGTTGTGCCATTGCTTGGGAGCTTGCTTTAGGCCATAAAGAGATTTTACTAATCTGCAAACCTTCTTTTTTTGACATTTAGCAATAAAACCTTCAGGTTGCTCCATATATATCTCTTCTTCTAAATCTCCATTTAGAAATGCTGTCTTTACATCCATTTGATGGATCAGCAAGTCATGAATGGAAGCTAAGGCTAGGAGGGTTCTAATAGAAGAAATCCTAGCAACAGGAGAATAGGTATCAAAATAATCTAATCCTTTCTTCTGGGTAAATCCTTTGGCCACTAATCTAGCCTTATATTTTTCTATGGTACCATCGGCTCTAAGTTGTTTTTCTTTTTTTCTTAAAGATCCACTTACAACCTATTGGTTTGCTGCCTAAAGGAAGGTCTGCTAAAAACCAAGTATTGTTCTCCATGATGGAGTTGTACTCATTGTTAATAGCTTCTTTCCAGAAAGGGGCATCAGGAGAAGATATGGCTTCTTCATAAGTTGAGGGATCACCTTCTATCAAAAAAGTGAAGAATCCTTCTCCTAAATTCTATTCAATCCTTTCTCTTTTACTCCTTCTAGGTTCTATGACTTGTTCAGCTTGAGAATTAGGCATTTGGTCATGAGAACTAGTAGACGGAGTAAGAGAAGGGTTAGAGGAAGATGAAGGGTTTCTATCCTTGAATGGAAAAAAGTTCTCAAAGTAAACTGCATCTCTAGCTTCAATGATTGTGTTATTAGAGATTTTATTTACTTCAGAATGGGTTACAAGAAATCTATTGGCATTACTATCTAGGGCATATCCTATGAATACAGCATCTACAGTCTTAGGTCTTATCTTCCTCTTTTTGGGTTCAGGAATTCCTACCTTAGTTAGGCATCCCCAAACTTTGAGGTAATTAATCCTAGGGGTTCGACCTTTCCATAACTCATATGGTGTCTAATCATTAGTCTTACTGGGTATCCTATTAAGAATATAACAGGCTGACAATAAGGTTTCTCCCCAAAGATTATCAGGGGCACCTGAGCTGAGAAGCATGGCATTGACCATATCTAAAAGAGTGCGATTCTTCCTTTCAGCAACTCCATTGGATTGTGGTGAATAAGGAGCAGTTACCTCATGAATAATTCCGTGCTCTTCACAGAAGTTAGTCATTTCATTTGAGGTATACTCTCCCCCACGATCTGATCTAAGGATCTTAATCTTCCTATCCAACTGATTCTCAGCTTCAGATTTATAGACCTTGAATCTGTCTAGAACTTCATCTTTGGTCTTAAGGAGGTAGGTGTAGCAATACTTTGAATGGTCATCTATAAAAGTAACAAAGTATTTCCTACCGCCTCGGGTCAAGACCCTATTGGAATCACAAACATCACTATGGATAAGTTATAGGAGTTCGGAATCTCTATAGACAGATTTAAAAGGCAATCTAGTGTGTTTGGCTTGAAGCTGCCTAAGGTGTTCTTAGAACTTATGGATTTGGTCATTGATAGGTTTGTTATCTACCATGACATATTGGTTGAATGTGGTAGAATTGAATCTATCAATTCCAGCATCATCACAACCATACTCATCTTCCAAAGCATCCCAGAGTACTTTAGCGCTTTTATACTCAAAAAATATGTCGTAGAGTGACTCCGACATAGCGCTTACGATTTTGTGGAAGCAGTGGTAGTCAATACCCTTAGGGGTCTTGGGTTTAGAAGTAGAGGAGGACTTGGAAACCCCTACGTCAGACTTAGTTTCATCAGAATCATTTGAGATGGGCGTAGACCCATCGATGGCAGATATCAGACCTAAAGTGGTAAGCCAAAATTTCATCTGGCTCTGCCACCTTTTGAAATATGTGCCATTGAATTTTGCAGGCTTTGCTGAGAAAGTCTCTTCCTTGGAAGTCATATTTCTAAGGTCTGAAAAATTATATTTACTCAATAAGATGGTTTTGAGCTAAAATTAACAATTAAAATAGTTTTAGTAATAAACCTTTAAATTTTTAGTTTTTCAAGTTTTGATAAGGTTGGGTTAGCTGTAGGGGCCGGATCCCAGCAAGCGGAGGTTCACTAGGAACTCTTAAGTACCGGTCGCTTAGACGATATTTCGCCTTGTTGACAGAAGGGCCCTTTCGGCTTGTTCCCAAAACAAATCTTAACTTTAGAACTTTAAAATAAAGGATTTTTTTTTTACTAAATTATTTAATTGTTTGATTTAGCCTAGATTAAAATATTGAGTAAAATAAAAACTAGTATTGAAAATTGTACTAACACAATAATATTTGTCTTAGATGTCAATTTAACAAATAATGACAATGAACGGATATTAATTGATATGTGAAATAATGACAATGAACAAATAATGAATTATGTAACAAATAATATTAAATGAGAGACAAAATTTGTTAAGAAACTTGTTGTGTAAAGAAAAATTCTAACAGAAGCTTTTAAAGCAATTGGTGTAACAAATAAATGAGAGACAAATATTAATAGAATATTCAATAAGAGACAAATATTAAAACTTTTAAAACAATATTAAATGAGAGACAAATAATATTGAATTGCTTTAACGTTTTAAACAGTAACAGTAACAGAATTAATTTGTAAACAGTAACAAAATATGTTAAACTTTGTTACTGTCATTCATTACTTGCGAATAAAGTATCTCGAGTCCTGTGGCTCATTTCCCCACGACGTCCATCCTCCTACCAATTCTCTAGCAAAAGGCTCAATACATTTTGCAGGCTTTCTGCCCGGCACATGATCCAGAAGCAGTTCTTTAGAGTGTCAATGATACAAGCAGCAGAAGAATTTTCTAGTTTTCTTAGACAATAAACACATGATAATGACAGGAAATCATGCACAGAGAACTCTGGAGGTAGAATAGAATACAACTCTCACTAGTTTGAATACAAAAACTGAAAAATTATATGAACGGGCATGTAAATACAGTAAGGAAAGTTTGTGAGCAAGCAGGTTATGAGATTGAATGTGTGTACAAAAGAGACTAGAAAGTTAAGAAAAGGCAATAAACTGGGCAAGGTTTAACTTTAAAATTAGAAATAAATACATCAACCCCCCCTAATTTGCCCTTAAAATTAATTGACGATATATAAATTGTATATTAACACCACAAGAGTGTGTGTGTACATCCTTATGTATATCCGTTTCTCAAACCACTGACTATCTTGACCAACAGAGATGAGTAAGCCTATGTTAAACAAAATATCAAAGTTTGTATAGACAGTAACAAAAATATGTAAACAGTAACAAAATTTGTCTCTTTCTTTTTCTCTTTTTCTTTTTTTAAAAAAAAAGACAAATAATTAATTTGTAAAACCGAGCTAACTCTTAGATTGTTGGAAATTTACTTCAAAATTTCGGATTAAAATCTGCAAGAAAATAAATTAAATTAAAGTTACCGGCCTCCGGGAAAGTCGCGCACGAAGCACTGCCCTAAGAGTTAGTTCGAGTCTATGTGCAGACTGAATCCGAACGCCCCTAGTGGTAAAATCTCCGCTCCACCGGAATCTCGTTGCCGCACACGACGTCGAGAGAATGACCCCGACTTAGCTCCGCCCAGAGCAACAAATGAAGAACAGTATTTCAAGAGGGAAGAGAATTTGAGAGAGAGAGAACTTTCGCAATGATCTTTTTTTTTCATGTGAAAGAGAGGAGGAGGAAACCTCATTATATAGGCTATTAGCCAAAGGATGGAATAATGAGGATATTAAAATAGTCTATTAAATTTTAACGTTACAAAAAATTGTAGCACATGATAAAAAAGTGATACATTGAATCTAGACATGATTCAAACATTCAAAAGTTATAGAATTGTAACGGTTGAAAATAAATGATGAGGAAAATGGTTTTTTGTAATTAGCTACAACAATAACACTCAATTCTTACTATATAAAAATAAAACAAGAAGAATACGAAACAATATAGTTAGAGTAGAATAATTATTAATTTATTTAAGCTTGTGACTCTAGCTTCTTGTACAATCCTGCTGTCAACATGGCGGACCCAGAATAGAACCAAACTGTCCCATGGGTCACTGGCCCTCAAGTTTCTAAAAAATTATATCTATATAATATTTTAACGTATTAAGTGTGTGTGGTAATTTAACACTCTTATACCTTCACCCTTGGTTTGTTAAACGTTTTACATATCTAAGATGTGGTCTCTGTTTATGATTATATTTTTTTTATAAAGAACTGGGAGTAGATAATTTAAGAATAATGCTATTTGTCGTTCTTAACCATTTCTCTTTACATTGCAGCTTATTACGTGGTATGTTGATGTGATAGCTGACATAACAGATTTTAAAATTAAAATCAACATTAAAATTAACATCAACATTAAAATTAATATTAATGTTAACATTAACAATAATATTAATATTAATATTAACATTAATTTAATATTAATATTAACATTAAAATTAATTAAATATTAACATTAACATTATTGTTAACATAAAAAAATTGTATAATTAATTTTTTGGGTTAAAATTTGTCATGTCATATGACACATAATATTATTTAACATGTCACGTCAGCTGTCACATAAGGAGGGATGGATTGGAGGGACAATTTGGAGGTACGAATAGTATTACTCATAATTTAAATCCTGGAAGATGCCATATTTTATTCTTCTCCCATAATTCAATATTATTATTTATTTTCCTAGAGCACCGTATGCTAAAGTATTATTTATTCTCCCATAATTTAACACTCTTGTACCCTCAAATTATAGAGCAAAGAAAGGTTGGATTTGATTTTTTTTTTTTCTCTTGATGGAATCAAGATGGATATTTTAACCCTTTTACAATTTTACAAATCAATTTCGACTATTCTCATTGGAAAAAGGACAATAAATTTAAGGTACAACCCTGTTAGCAATTTGGCAAACGAAAAAGAAATACGGACAAACATAAAAAAGGGAGAGGGCCAAAGAAGGACACTAAATTTAAGGTACAACCCTTGTCAGCAATTTGGCAAATGAAATAAAAATCGGGACGACAAAGTACGAGTATAAATCTGTGCGGTGCAAATAAAATACGTTAAAATAATCGGTCAAATATTCAACAAATAAAAATATTGAGGTTAGAAACTTTACATACTTAAACATGTTGTCAATTTTGGTTAATTAAACATGTTCTCACCTTTTTTTGGCCAAAAAATTTCAATAAATTATACCGAACACGTTTAAAACTTTACATGCTTAAAATTTACGTACTAATCATTCAAAAGTACGTAAATTTTATACATTTCTGAAAAATATGAATGCTTATAATAGGAGTTTTATTCGGATGATTGCTAACAATGGGTACAACCGAGCATTGAGTCTCAAAACCCTTCAATTTAACAAACATTTTTCTTAAGTTTGCATAGTACCATTCTATGCTTCGGAACACAGAAACAATATTATTAAAAAAAGAAGAATAATAACGAAGAAATATCATCGATGGATTATTAACTGAAGAGAGACTGTCCTTGGATTATGACCTAGTGGTAGCAACGGGGGCAATGCAAAAGGCACAGGTTCGAATTCCTCTTTACATTTGTCAAATCGAAATCGGAGAAAGGGACACCTAAAGAGAAAAAGAAAAATGAAGAGAGACTCAAAAATCTTCAAAGGATGAAAGATCTTTTGCCTTTCATTCCATTGCTCTTACTCCTAGTCAAGCTCATGCCGGAAATTTGCGCAGATTCTGTACTCAGTGCCATGCTGATCCCTCACCTCTGAACCCTGCTTGCAAAGAGATCCGCCGAAGCCCAGCCAACCCCTCCTCTTCTGCTGCTTCTGCTTGTTCTTCTTGTTGTTCCCTTCGTTGCTCAGACTCTTGGTGCACTCCTTGTACGCAGCAAGAAAAGGGTCTTCCTCCCTTCTCGGCCAGTACCCCTTGGAGGAGCTCGTCCGAGGAGGAGGCTGCGGCGGTGCGGACGGCGCTAGGAACATGCACGGGGGAAGAGGCACAAGTAGGCTATGGCTGCCGCCTGAGAAGAGCTTCGGGCTGTCGCCGGCGTAAGGAGGCGGCGGCGGTAGCTTCCTCGTCGGCTTGCGTGGATCGATGGCAGCGACGTCTGCGCAGGGAGGCGTAGGGCTGTCGTCTGCTCGCGGCGCCACTTTGGAGATGCCAGGGCTGTTCTCCCATGAGAAGGGTATGTTCCCTAAGGAGTGGAACCTATGGTGAGTACTCATTGGAATGTATTTGTTTAGGGTTTGCTAGCCTGTAAACAATGTGCACTTTTCTAGATATATAGCTAGTGGGAAGAGAGATACTACTAAAGTGCCTAATGCACCAAAATAAAGAAGACTAGCTAGGTTAAGAGTTGTATGTTTATTGTAGAGGTATTTAGTTTAGGATCTAGTATTATATTAAATATTTGTATTTTTAGATTTGTATATTGTTCAGGGAGGATTTGGATGTCGTCCTAACAGTTGACTTGGACTGGTGGTCAAAAATTGATATCTAAACATAAATTTTAAATATTATATGAGATCCTACAACTAAAGGGATGTTGTGTGACTTATGTTATTTAGTTTTGCATGATATATGAGGTGTGTTAATTGGGTTATTTAGTTTTTGCATGACCAATGGAGAATTAGACTTATAACATTATTGTTTTTATATCATGATCTCGACAGCCACATAACCATTCGAGACTCTTGGGTTGCAAACAGTGCCGGACTTTCGATTTTTGATGCCTGAGACGAACTCTAAAATTTGTGCCCTCAAAACTTATTGTTCATATTAATAAAAGAATTCACCAAATTGTTTTCTTGTTGGAGGCATGTTTGCTTCTCTAGAAAATAAATGAATAAGAGATGAGAGAGGTCGAATCGGTTTTAGGTTTCTTATAATAATAAGTACAGGTGCCAACAGTTTTGACAAATTCAAATTCTTGCTTTCGGAAAACCAAATAATACTAAAAATAAAATAATATATATAATACATTTAGACATAATTTTATATATTTTTTATTAATTTAAGATAAAAAAATTGTTCTTATTGTTGTTATTGTATAGAGAGAAAAAAAAAATGAAACTTATTATAACAATATATCACATGACATTTCAATTTGATAATATGGATATGAATACTATATATACAAACAAATAACATTATCATAATTTTTTAATAATAATTAAAGATAAATAATCAACAATAAATATAAAAGTATTTTCTTTCTCAATTTCTCTATTAGTTGATTTCAATCTTAGTAAGAATAACTATGTAATCACATTGCTAAAATACTTTTTAATAAATTAGTCAACCACAAATAAATAATTAAAGATAATCAACAACAATTTATACAAAAATATATTAAAAAATTACAAAGCTCACCTTATGTAGAGGGACTGGGAACTATAGATCTTTTAAGAACTCTAGGAGCCGGCTACAGGAGTTTCCTCTATAAAAACCTATAAAAAATATAATTAGAACGCATCTTTGGAGAAAAAAAATATATTAATAAATTACAAGAAAAATAGTAATTAGAACATACTTCACCTTAAAAAAATTATTACTTACAACAATTTATATTATTATAAACAAAAAAAGAAAGAAAGAAATACTCACCTGTGTTGTGGAGGGAAAGGGAGGGATGATTCCTTTCCCTGCTTCAGAAAGGAGCAGTCGACCCTATGTGAGACTTGTGACTAGTGAGTCTGTTCAAATATTGGAATAAAAAGAAAGAACTCAAAAGTCTCCAAACATCCGGCCACGTACTCTAAAAAACCTAAAAAAAAGAAAATATATTCCTTACCTAGAAAACATTGTGGATCCGTTAGACCATTGTTGCTCTTCCTTGGATTATTGTTGCTCTGCTCTATAGGGGCCAATGAAGAGAACTCAGCTGGACCAGGATCATCTACAGTGGAGTTAACTATATATATATATATATATATATATATATATATATATATATATAATTTGGTGCCCTCTCAAATTTTTGGCCTAAGGTCACTGTCTAATGGCCCTCATATTATGTCCGGGTCTGGTTGCAAACATTCAACAATACGACTGGGACAAGCTACATCTGACGATACACACGATTTTCCATAAAGTTGTTTCCATTAAAATTGTTGCCAGAAGGTTTGTGTCGCTATTGAGATCCGGATAGAAGAAAATAACAGTGTCACAACTCTCATCTCGATTGATCATTATAAACTAAATAATCTAAGTCAAACAATCTCACCATGCAAACCTAATAACCCAAATTGTACAACCTCACGTATTTTCATTTAGTTTAGGGTCTCGTATATTATTCAAAGTTTATATTTAAGTCTCCATTTTGAACGGTCAACCAAGTCAACCATATGATATATGAGATCCAAATCCTATTCTAAACAATATAAAGACATAAACGTAAATTTTTAATATTGTAGGAGCCCATGAAAGTAAATAACCTTTTATTTTAACTTTATCTTCTGCACGTCCAAGTAAATTTTAAACAGAGAATTGAATTATTGCACTGGTAAAAAAAAATTTAAAAAGTATAATCCGATTAAAATGTATGTCAGCAACTCTGATATTATGTTAAAACTTTAGAGGTTTATTGATTATAATATTTATTCTAACAAAGATCAAGTTAATTCAATTGAGTGTGTTATTGACGGTCAGAAGTAAGGAGAAGAAAAGTAGCTCTGTTTTAACGAAAGAAATGATGATCATCTAGAGAAAGAAGTGGCGATGGGATCATTTGATAGCTCTATCCACAGTTGAAAAGGATCAACGTGTTGTCTGCAGTTTGTTTTATCCATTCCTGATGTACACTAACTATAAATATACAAGACTGTTACTTGCGTATAGATGTACAAGATTGTTACTTGTACACAACCTATATATACATGACAACAGTCCAACACTTCGTTGTTGTTTTTTTCTTTTTTGTGATATCCGACATAATGCACCGAACTTTGTACACGCTATGTTACACATCTTTTGAATTCAATGTCCCTAATTTTCAAACATACACTCACACTTTTTCCGTGGTTCGTTTCCGAGACCGTCCGTCCATCAAGAGAGATTATACCTCTCCTGCGACAAGAGCCAGTTGAGTTCCTGTGTCCAACACATTGTTAGTAATACTTTTTATATAATAGGTAGAGAACTAAGACTGCTTTAAATATTAAATTTAAAACATACTTAAATTAAATTAAAATCAAAATCAATCATATTAGATTTAATTTAAATATACTTATACTAGGTTTATTTATCTATTTGAAATATTAAAGTATAAATAGAGGTGTAAATTACTAGAGTTAGACTTTGTCTTACAATTCTATTCTCATGAAGTAATAAAGTTTTGAGAAATTTTGAGTAGCACCCAACTTTTTTTTACCCAAGTTCAAGGTGCGCCCCACGCAATTACCATAATGTAAGATACCCTCCACTTTCGATGAAAACCGTCCAAAATTTATAGTCAACTGCATTGTCCTATATATATTTTTTTGACAAAAATACCCTTTCACACACTCTCTCTCTCCTCCCCCTACACACACTTCCCTCCCCCCCCCCCCCCAACACACACAGACACTCCCCCACCCCTTCTCCCTCCTCCTCCACTCCCACCTCCCCTTCCCCACAGAACCTCTCCATCCTCTCCCACTCCTCTCCTTCTCCCGTCACCACCCCGAGTCCCTCCTCCTCCTCTCTGCCTTCCTCCGACGCCCCCCCCCCCCCCCCCCCCCCCGCGCAAGTCGACGCGGAGAGGGGGGTTGCCGGCTGACGTTTGCCGGCGGCGCGGGGGAGGGGGCGGTGATGATGGTGTTGGTGTTGGTGTTGGTGTTGGTGAAGGTGGTGGTGGTGTTGGTGAACACAAATTGAAACATCTCAATAGTCTTTATTGATATTCAAGAAGTATTACAAGCGGCGCTAGGCCGAGATTACAAATCACTCAAGCTCTCTCTCGAAACATAAAAGGTTTTCCAAGTGGCTTACAACATGGAATGATATATGGTGATATTCCATTACATTATGTCCTGTATATGGTGCTTCAGTTCTTTTACAACAGTCCAAGGCTCCAGAGTTAGCTCCACGCCTTAGCACGTTTGAGAGAAGTCTCCGCACTCGACGTGGTTCTCCCGTCCCCTACAAACAATCTATATGGTTATCAGTATATTGTTATGCACTGGTGGGGAGGCTAGCTCACCCAACTCACTATCTTTACCAAACACGTTCGATTTAATTTCGTGCACCATCTATCAGTTGTTGTCTTATTAATCTTGCCTTAGGATCAGTTTTATGGCATATAGCTTAAAGTCTATCTCGTGTTACTGATATCTCGCATGTGAATAGCATTCGCAACTTACCATACTTACCATACGATCTTCCTTGTCCAAGGTAAACGAACACTACCAAAATTTGTCGATTTAGCGACGGCCAGATCCGTCGCCCGTCCGACGAAAATTCTGGTTAGCGACCGATCAATGACGGGTTTTGGCCAAAAAAATCCGTCGACAATCAGCTCGTCGCTAATAAAGGTCCGTCGCTACGTAGTCGTCAAGCGACGGAATAGCGACAGCATTTTGACTTCACAATACGAAGCATTAGCGACTACTTTCCGACGGACTTTCGTCCATTTCAAGTATTAAATACTGAACTGTGTAGACAATAGCGACGTAATGGTCCGTTGGAAAACCGTCGTAATAGCGTATCACAGTGTATCGTTCTGTCGCTATTCCGTCGATCGCCGTCGATAAAAAAGGGCGAATTAGCCACGGCAAACTGACGGATTATCCGTCGACCATGTTCAGAACCATGGCGACGGATTAGCCGCCGCTACTCCGTCACTACGCCGTCGACAGCGCAACTGATTAGTGGCTGATTATCCGTCGCCATGATTCTGGAAATGTCCCACATTTCTAGAACCTTGAAGTGTCCGTCGCTATGCCCTCGAGAGAGCGACTGATTAGTGGCTGATTATCCGTCGCCTTGGCGACGGATTTGCCGTCGCTATGCCGTCGAACTATATACCACCAGAACCATGCCGACGGATATTCCGTCGACTACCCGTCGCTACCTGGAAACAGTTTCAAATCTCCAGTTGGCGACAGAATTTTCGTCGCCAATTAGTCAAAAACTTTAAATATCCGTCGCTAACCGGTCACTAGTCCGTCGCTAACTGAGATTTTTTGGAAAAAAATTACAGCACTTTCCCTGTTCACAAAAATATGCTAAACCAAACCAATATGTAATGCACACCAATTATCCAACAATCACATAGACCAAATATATAATGCACACCAATTATCCAAGAATCACATAGACCAAATATGCACATACAAATTTAATGCACACCAATTATCCAAGAATCACATATATAGACCAAACCAAATTAATAGAAAATAGACATCAATTATCCTGAAGAGTAACCTAATATCCGTCGTTATAATTCGATAATAGCACAAATAATCTAAAATTGCCACAAAATATTCCAAATTTCTTAATTACAATATTTTAAGGAGGAGGAGGAGTTCAATTGCCCGGTGGTGGTAATCTCTGCTGCGACCGACGAATATACTCCTCCACTAGGTACGACGGCAAGCCGTCGTAGATACTGCTCGGAAGTCGACGTAGCTGCTCTGGCAACATGAGATCCAGGAGTGCCGTCACAGTCGGCGGCGGTACAATAGGGGCATCAGGGTTGAAAGAAAGATAACCCACGGAAGAAGGACTGACACCAGCAGTCGACGGACCAGTAGAAGACGGACCGACACCATCAGAAGACGGACCGGCAGCAACAGACGGAGGAGGAAAAGTATGTGGTAAATTGCTTCCGCAAGGACGACACCGCCTCGTGCAGCTGCGTAAGCTGCGACCTAACATCATCGTCTGCCGGGGCCACGGGAGGAGGCGGTGTCGGTGGAAATCTCTGCGTCTCTATGTGCAACGGCCCTAGGGATCCGACTCCGTACATAAGCCCTTTCTTAAAGCCGCCGACGGTATCTGCAAACAAGTCGTTGCGAGCGGCTAAAGAAGAGGGCGTCCGGGCGGGCGTCGTTTCACCGACATCCTCGGTGTTAGTTAACTGAGCCCGACTAAGGGCCTCACGATACGCAGCCTATCAAATGAATGTGTTTATATTATAAGATTTACCTAAGTTGTAATCTAAATCCTATGTTTCACTAAGTTAAGTGTGAATCCTAAGTTTACCTAAGTTATAGTCTGAATACTTTTAATTCTAACATAAATCTCATAAACATAAGTACTTACATCAGTTTCCTTGGCCCTCTCGTCGACGAAGCTCCCGTCCTTCCGTCTTTTGTGCGTATACTGGAACACGTCGTGCATGATGACCGATTCTGGCGCCCTTCCCTCCTTCACCGCCCGTTGGGCCTGCAAACGAAATTTTCGTAGAACTTAATTAACTCCGTATATTAATAATACCTAATTCGATAGTGAAATAAATTTACGGTATCCCACCAGATCTGCAAGCGTCGCTGCGTGGGGCCTTGATCCCCCCGTATGAAGCCCACGGCCTGTCGGTTCACCTTCGCCTTCTCCGATTTCTTCTTGTACGCAGGAGTATCCATCATACCTAAGAGGTCCTCATAATACTCCTACCGGATCCAATTCGGCCTCGTATGCCCCATTTTCAGGTCATGAATCATATCCCGTATCTTTTTCGAGACAGCGCTTCTGTAGGTCCTGCGGTTCACGTCCTCGCGATGGGGGGCCACCAGTACGTCGTCTAACATAGAAATTCAATTATCACATAATTTAAAAAATGGTTGATTAAAGAGTAACTAATAATTAACTAGAAGATATAGATATATACCCTCAACTCGTCGAGCCAGACGTACTTCACGTTTGGGGGCACCGACGAAAAGTTGAGGTAGGGACCATGGAAGTTAGCCCTGATAATTTCTCCAAGAGCCCTGGCAACATTAAACGGAAAAAACCTACAAAGAAGAAACGACTGGATTATTAACTTGAATAAATGAAAGAAATTTAATAAATTATCTTAAATTTATTTACGAGGTCCCCGTGGGCCATAGCTCTCGTCGAAACTCGCCTCTCGGCCTCTTTGGTGCCGTCGGAGGATCCGCGGGTCCGCGCATGTACTCCCCAGTAACCTGATGGAACCGAGTATGGGGGTACTCCGGGGCCCACTGTGCAGTAACTGGGGGATCCACTGGTGGATCCGCTGCTGGTGGTTCCGATAGCGGAACGAATCCGCTAGCAGATCCGGACTCATGCCTCGATGAAGCGGTCGATCGACGGCGGGATGCGTCTGTGCCCGGGGTACTCTCCGGGTCGGGGTCGCTCGATGGGGTCATATCCCAGGAATTTTGAATACGACCACCAGCACCACTACGCCCACGACCACGACCACCACCACCACCACCACCACTACCAGCACCACGACCACCACCAGCACCACGACCACGGCCAGCCATCATGACCTGTAAATAGAACACATAAACATAATTAACAATATAAAAGTATAAATGAATATAAAATTCTAAACTAAAATATACATACCACTAGTAGGGAGACGAGTGCCGCCGCGACGAAAAAGACTAGGAGTGCCATCTGCAATAAGTAAATAATCGAATGAAAAAAAATATGAATTCACGTAATTGCTTTTATGAGGTCAAACTTAATTCATGTAATTGGAAGTATTTTTAATATACAACAATATTTAACCTAATCATCGTCTTCGTTCTCATCCTCGGCCTCGTCTTCATCATCATCCTCCTCATCCTCAGCCTCATCCTCATCCTCATCCTTATCTTTATCGTCGATTTCATCTGTATCCTCATCCCCATCAAATTTTTCTTCTTCTTCTTCTTCTTCTGCCTCAATATTTGGGACAAAATGCCCCTTTCTCTCCTAGTTGACAGCTAAGTCTTGTGTATCAACCTCTTCTTCCCCTCTATTTTTCTCAATAATATCTTCAACATCCATTGTATCTGAGTGTTGTCCCAAGTATTGGGACTTTTCGATCTGGTCCTCTTGGTATGCTGGATCTCTAACGTTGAATATATTTCTAGATTTAATCTTGCATACTGCCCACCAGTCAAATCGATCTCTACGACGCCTTGGGTAGCTTGTATAGTAGACTTGAACAGCCTGATTTGCTATCGCAAATGTATCGGACCCTCTATACCTCCTACGATGATTTATATCGACAAATCCAAATTGTTTATCGATTCTCCAACCGATATTTGGTGTCGTATCAAACCACTCACATTTGAACATCACAATATGTATATCACATGGGCCAGTATATTGTAAATCTACAATATTCCGAAGCACTTCATAATAGTCAAAGTCCGGCTCGTCGTCATAGATGGTGCCTCTTATGCAAACACCGGAATCCTTGGTACTGATGCCGTCATTGATAAATTCAACATTTGTAGCATTCTAAGTTGACTTAAACCTGAAGCCATTAACGATATAGCCTGGCCAAGTCTTTATTTGCTTCTTCGGTCCCAATGCTAGATAACGAACACTCCCATGAGTGAGTGTTCTTTCAGGCAATAAAACCTGTAAACAAATATTTATAATTTAAATGTTTTAGATTATATATTTATAATCTCAATTATAATCACAGTTACTTACGTATTTGCGAAACCATGACGAAAATGTACAATCAACCTCTCTTTGAAGTCCCTCATCGGTAATATCGGGTGTCATCATTTTGACTTCATCTCTAAATACACTATTAGAGAAAATAAAAATATATAAGTGTAGTCACTTACTTCATTAAATTCGAGATTATAACGAGTGCAAGTGTACTGACTTACTTCTCCAAATCTCTCACTTCTTGTATGTCACAGTTTAACAAGACATATCAGTGAGCGGCATCATACTCGTCGTCTGTCAACTACCGTCTTTTACTAGCCCCAACAGGCTTGCCCCTTACATTGAATATTCCTGCATCCTCAATGTTCTCGTCATTCCTTTGAGGTCTACTTCGATTTGTCTTAACATGAGTATCGAAATAAATGGAGCAGAAGTTTGACACCTCTTCGATAAGATATGCTTCACATATCGAAGCCTCTATATGAGCCTTGTTGCCAACTTTCTTCTTTAGATGGTGTAGGTATCTAGAGAGACAAATTATCTTGAGAATTAAGATAGAATTTTAAAACCCACTGAAATTCAACTTAAATTATATCAATTTTTATGTACCTTTCAAATGGGTACATCCATCGATAATGAACAGATGCACCGACACGGGCTTCGTATGCTAGATGAATCGGTAGATGCTCCATGCTGCCGAAGAAGCCAAGAGGAAATATTTTCTCCAACTTACAAATTGTTAAGATAATCTTCTCCTCAAGTTTAACCATGTGTTGCACAGTCAACTTAGTTGAACAAATATCCCTAAAGAATATTGATAGTTCGGCCAACGGAACCCATACAGCAGAATGCAACAACTCTTTCAAAGCAATGGGCAGTAATCTTTCCATAAACACGTGGCAGTCATGACTCTTCATTCCCGTTAGGTTGCGTTCATTGAGATCAATGCATCTAGACAAATTCGACACATAGCCGTCGGGAAATCTTAAAGTAGATACCCACTTACAGATTATTAATCTATCTTCCTTGTTCAATGTGTATTGTGCTATCGGCTTACTTAATTATCCAGCAGCTCCCCTTTGTATCAAGTTCAGATAAGGACGCTTGCATATCTCGGCAATGTCTTGTCTTGCTTTTGGATTGTCCTTTATTTTTCCTTTAATGTCCATGACGGTATTGAAGACATTATCGAACACATTCTTTTCGATATGCATAACATCAAGATTATGCCTTATAAGATTATCTTTCCAATAAGGCAAGTCCCAGAAGATACTCCGTTTGGTCCAGTTATGGGTTTGTCCGAACCCATCGACACGATTGTTCGATGGATCTTATATTACAGTGGGCAAGTCATTTACATCTTCCCAAATATTGTATCCCAACAATCTGGCAGACGGATGAGAAAATTCTTGTTTTGCAGCTCTGAACGCGTCCTTGTTCTTTCTCCAAGGATGACTCGCGGGCAGAAATTGACGATGACAATCACAGAAAGAAGTTTTTCCTCCATGCTTAAGGCGGAACGCCTTACTATTTTGCATGCATATCGGACAAGACAGGGTGCCGTGAGTACTCCATTCCGACAGCATACCGTATGCGAGAAAATCATTGATTGTCTACATCAGAGAAGCTCTCATCTGAAAGTTCTGTTTTCTGGAAATATCATAGGTCGTGACGCCGATCTCCCACAGCTGTTTTAGCTCATCCACGAATGGCTATAAATATATATCGATATTCTTCGTCGGATTTTTAGGACCCGGTATGATAGCTGTCAAGAACATATAAGGAGTCTTCATACACATCCATGGTGGCAGATTATAAGGGGTCAGAATGACCGGCCAGCAGAAGTATTGAGATCCCGTCTGCCCGAAAGGGGTGAAGCCATCAGAACATAGCCCCATGCGTATATTTCTAGGCTCTGCAGTAAAATCTGGATGGCAAAAATCGAAATATTTCCACGCCTCTCTGAAGAACAGTTTGGCAACTCTAGAGGGGGGGGGGGGTGAATAGAGTATATATATAATGACCAATTAAAAAATTACTCTTTCACGAACAATGAATAATCAGAGTAAAATGCGGAATGTAAATGAAAGACAAGAGAGCATACGCAAACACAGCAATTTTAACCTGGTTTCCCTCGTGGAGGACTAGTCCAGGCCTGAGAACTCTAGCTCAGGATTAAATCCACTATTTGTGAAATAGTAGCTTACAACCCGTGCCTTTACTTCAGAAGAGCACGTCAACTTCTTACAGAGAATCGCAGTGGCGATTGCTTGGAATTGTCCAAGCGATTTCTTCACTCTTGCACAAGAATCCTAACTGAGAGATGCTGAGCACTCGAGACTTAGGAGGCTTGTGGCTAGTAGATGGGAAGGGTATGGCTTATAGAGCTTGTAGGAGAGAAGAGAAGAGAAGATTGAGTGATTCAAAATGAGAGAATTCATGCCCTATTTATACTGATTTTTGAGGCAGAATTCGGCCAGAATTCGGGTAGGAGAATTCAAAAAATTTGGCCGTTGGACAGCTAGCAACCAGCTAACCCTAAAATTAGGGTTCCTGATTTCTAGGGGACAGAGTTCGGCCCGAACTCTGTGAGGAGGCAGAGTTCGGCCCGAACTCTGTCTCCAGAGCACAGAGTGATTCTAAGTGGGACTTGTGGGCAATTTTGTTTTGGTGGAGCTTGGGATTTTGGGTAGGCTTGTAGACTAAGTTCCAAGAGCTCAGCATAACTCAGAGTACATACTTCTAGACTCAATGAAATGAAAAAGTACAGACTTGAAAGTATACTGAGAGTCGGAAACTGAGCTGTCGTTTGTCCCGAACTGAAAGCAGACGTCGTGTGTCGTATTGAATTTATACAGATATTATTTAGTCAATGTAGTCAATATTTGGTTGACTGTGACTTTGTGTCAACAATCTCCCCCATATTGATAATTGACAAAATAATATATGTATATTTCAATATTCATACCTTGACACAGTTGATTACAACATAGCTCCCCCATAACTGATGCAGAGCTAGAATCGGATAGCTCCTCCGTAATCAGTGACCGGTTCCGAGCTAGAAGTAGTAGCTCTCCCCCGTAAACAGTGCATATACCCTGTAACCTGATAGATAACATATTCCCAGAACGAGCACAGATATACACAGATGAATGCATAGAACCTGCATAGAACCTGTAAAAGTTTCCCAAAACAAGCCAGCATAAAAATATACATATGTTTCTCCCCCTTTTTGGCAGTTAGCAATATAAATAAGCAATGAATAGTAATGCAACCACACCAAGAGAAAAAAATAGTATAATACTAGACAAGAGAGTGCATTGGCATAAAAGAAACTACGAGAAATAGCATAAAATGATATCCACCAATCAGAATGTCAAACACATCATCAGGGTTCTAAGAAAAAAATCCAGTACATAAATCCATAACTAAATAACTAAAAACATAAAGCAACTAAGACCATCAGCAGTGGCAGCAGCATAACAAGCCAGTCTCCATCACGGAGCACCAGAAGGTCCTGGAACATCTGAAGGACCAGGAAAAGAGCGACGAGGGTCCATGAAAGCATCATCCGGATCCATATACCTCATGACCCACGGATCGTCTATACGATGACCCGCTCGATCTGGATCCCGCTCAATAAGCACATGCAGATCAGGATGACGAACGAGTGAATACCGCATATCATGCAGAGAGTTCCCAAGGGCACTAATCTGCAGAGTGGTACGGTAATCCTGCTGCGTCCAACGATCATCCTCAACAGCAAAGCGATCGCGAAGCATAGTCTGTATAGACTCCAGGGTGGCAGGAGGAGGAGGTGCATCCGGACCAAAAGGAGGGGCGTCAGGCTCTTCATCCTCAGAATGCTCAGATGCCTCAGGAGAGGCGACAACTGCCTGAGTGCGGCGTGCCTTGGACAAGAAGACAGGAGCGGGCAAGAATGGACAGTCATGAAGAGGAATGATAAATGCACGAAAAACCATAGGAAGATATAAAGGATAAACTAACGCCCTTGGTTTCTTCCTACAATTTATCATCCAATCCATCATTGTCCTAGGAAGATTGAATGGAATACGATAATGGAGATGATATAAGGCTGAGATCTCAAAGTATGTAACTTCATCAGTTGATCCAGCCTTGGGTAAGATGGTGTTAAAAATCATGCGATGAAGTTCATAGAAGTAGGGTTGAGATGCTTAGCCATAAGCTTGCGAGGACTTATGTTAGGAGCACATAGTTCCTCCTTGAATCCTTCAAGAGAAGTATCGCCAACAAATTGGAATTGGCATGCTTCCACAAGTTTATCCCAAGCATCAAGATTAATAAGTTCAAGAAACTCCCCCAACTCCGAATCATTGAAGGCGATGTCAATACCGGCAACCCGGGAATAGATGTGGGTTGCATCAAAAGTTAAATTGCAATAAAATATTTGGATTGTACTACGATAGATGACAAAATTTGAAGCAACTAAAGCATCCAAACAAAGATCACGGAATAAAGACTCATATTGAGAAAATATGGTGAAGTTTATGGGATGACCCCCAAACACCGGACGAGTTCTAAAATCGCTAAACCATTCATTTGAGGCTTCTAGCGACACAAAAAGACGGTCGTCATAAGTGTTAGGGTCATCGGGACATGGTGGATTGAACAACGGATTGAGGGGATGTTGTTCATCTACTTGTTCAATCGGAGGAGGAGGATTTGAAGAGGAAGCACCCTCGGTTCGGATCCTCTTCCCACGATTGGGCAAGCGTGGAGCCATTTGCAAGAAATTTGATAACTTGAAAAGGAGAGAAAATGAGAGTTATACCTGAAGATAATGTCAAACAGTTGAAGAGAACGTTGAAAAACCCCTTTCCCTTGAGTTTGAGAAGAAATAGAGCCCTCTATCTCAAGAACTAGGGTTAGGGTTTTGAAGGAAGAAGATGGAATAGATGGAGAAGAAGGAATTATGGGAGGAAAGAGAGGGAATCCCGAAATAAAGTAGGGCTTGGTCTTTGGTCGGGTGAAATATTGACCATAGGATTAGAATTGATCCAACGGCACAGCCAGATCCCGACCCTGGAACCAAGGGACCGAACTCGGCCCGAACTCGGATAGGAGCAGAGTTCGGCCCGAGTTCTGGATCATTGGTCCAGAACAGAACAAAGGCTAAAATGAAAACAAAAGTTGAAGAATAACAAGAAATGATAACAAAGAAAAAGATTTAAGAGTTAAACAAAAGGAAGTTGAGGACACCAAAGAGAATAGAATAGATAGAGAAGGAGATGTACACAGAAAACAGAATGAACTTTTTAGAAAATATCAATTAGGCAATATTAAATCGAAACGAGCCATATAATAAATAAGGATATATATTGTGGTTCAATAGTCCAAATTTGCCATGGGTTAGCTGCAGGGGCCGGATCCCAGCTAGCGGTAGTCCTGAGGACTAGTGCACCGTGTCGCTTAGGCTTTTACGCCTTGTTGTCAGAAGGACCCTTTCGGCTTGTACCCATACCAAATTCTTCGTAAAAGAATCACAATATACTCGATATTTACGCAGGTGAGTTTCAATTTATGACTGCTTCATCTAAGATTCCAAGTTCACGACAAAGAAAATTGAAACGCTCTTCGGATAGTGGCTTAGTAAAGAAATCTGCCAGCTGATGATCAGTGTCAATAAATTTTAAGTTAATCGTGCCATTTTGCTGATGATCACGCAAAAAGTGGTGTCTGATCTCAATGTGTTTAGTGCGTGAGTGGCATACAGGGTTCTTAGTCAAATTGATGGCACTAGTATTATCACAGAATATAGGAATATGCATGAAAGATAACTTATAGTCTTCCAGGGTTTGCTTCATCCACAGAATTTGTGCACAACAACGCCCAGCTGCTATGTATTCAGCTTCTGTTGTGGATAGTGCAACAGAGTTCTGTTTCTTGCTAAACCAGGAGACTAAAGCTTTTCCTAATAAATGACACGTGCCGCTCGTACTTTTACGGTCGACCTTGCATCCAGCGAAGTCAGCATCAGAGTAACCAATAAGATCAAATGATGTTGACTTGGGATACCATAGGCCTACTGTAACCGTACCCTTAAGGTATCTAAAGATACGCTTAACTGCGGTCATGTGTGATTCCTTAGGATTAGCTTGATATCTAGCACATAGGCAAACACTGAACATGATATCGGGACGACTAGCAGTTAAATAAAGTAAGCTGCCTATCATACCTCGATACTTACGTTGATCAACAGGTTTGCCGCTCTCATCTGGTTCGAGTTTGGTTGAAGTGGCCATTGGCGTGCTGATTGGTTTGATGTTGTCAAGATCGAACTTTTTCAGCATGTCCTTGGTGTACTTTGATTGGCAGATGAAAGTTCCATTAGCCAGTTGTTTTACTTGCAGACCAAGAAAGTAGTTGAGCTCTCCCATCATGCTCATCTCAAATTCCGTCTGCATACACTTGGCAAATTCTTGACAAAGAGTTTCATCAGTAGACCCAAAAATAATATCATCAACATAAATCTGAATTAATAGAATGGTGTCTTTGAAGGATTTGATAAACAGTGTAGTGTCAATTTTCCCTTTAGAAAAACCTTTCTCAAGCAAGAAGCTGCTTAGCCTTTCATACCAAGCTCTGGGGGCTTGTTTTAAGGCCATAAAGCGCTTTCTTTAGCTTGAACACGTGGTCGGGAAATTTGTGATTTTCAAAGCCAGGGGGTTGTTTGACATAAACTTCCTCCTTAATAAAGCCATTCAAGAAAGCACTTTTAACATCCATTTGAAATAATTTAAAGTTTTGAAAATTAGCAAAAGCACAAAGCATCCGAATGGATTCTAGTCTAGCAACAGGAGCATACGTCTCATCGTAGTCGATACCTTCCTCTTGGTTGTATCCTTGAGCTACTAGACGAGCTTTGTTACGTGTGACTGAACCATCTTCATTTACTTTGTTTCTAAAAACCCATTTAGTACCAATTATAGAGTGATTAACCGGTCTAGGAACGAGTTCCCATACTTGGCTTCTCTCGAATTGGTTGAGTTCTTCTTGCATAGCAGAAATCCAAAATTCATCATTAAAAGCTTCAGAAATATTTTTAGGCTCTACTTGTGAAATGAAGGCAGTGCTAGCAACAGAGTCTCTTAATGATGATCTAGTAGTAACTCCACGTGAAACTTCACCTATGACTAAATTTTCTGGATGAGAAGGTTTGAAAGAGAATTTCTTAGGCAAACCCTCCAGAGAATTAGTTTCGGTTGAAGTATTCATTGGAGTAGAAGTTGATGGCTCAATGTCATCATTAAGAGTATTTGCTGTACTGTTGTCTTCATCAAAAGTCACATTTGTTGACTCTTCCACAATAAGTGAGCGTTTATTGAAAACTCTATATCCCTTACTCTTGGCGGCATAACCAAGAAAGATACCATCGTCAGCTTTGGCATCAAATTTGCCTAAGTTGTCTTTGGTGTTAAGGATAAAACATCTGCAGCCAAAAACTCTAAAATAAGAAACATTTGGGGTTCTCCCAAACCAAAGCTCATAGGGTGTTTTCTTCGAAATGGGACGAATAAGCACCCTATTCAAAATGTGGCATGCTGTACTTACAGCCTCTGCCCAAAAATATTTCGGAAGAGAAAATTTATTCAACATGACTCTAGCCATATCGCCAAGAGTCCTATTCTTCCGCTCCACAACACCATTTTGTTGAGGAGTTCTAGGACAAGAAAATTCATGATCAAAACCATTTGCATTACAAAAACTTTCAAAATCTGAATTTACGAATTCGCCTCCATGATCACTTCGGATTCGAGTAATCATGTAGCCTTTTTCGTTTTGAACTTTATTTACAAAAACTTTGAAAACAGAGATAGCGTCGCTCTTATTAGCGAGAAAGAAAACCCAAGTAAATCTCGAAAAATCATCAACAATAACAAAAGCATAAAGTTTGCCACCAAGGCTAGCTATTCTATTAGGACCAAATAAATCCATATGAAGTAATTGCAAGGGTCTAGTAGTACTTACAGAGTTGATGGAATGAAATGAGGATTTAGTTGCCTTGTTTAGTTCACATTCGGCACATACCGTGACCTTTTTGAATGTGATGTCAGGCAATCCTCTCACTAGCTTCTTGGTAGAAAGCCTGGATATAGCATCCATGTTGGCATGACCGAGACGCTGGTGCCAAAGTAGTCGTTCGTCTTTGTAGGCATATAAACATCTACCTGCATGGTTAGTATTTATAGAGAGATAGAAAATATAGATATTGTCCTCTCTTTTCCCTTCAAAAGCAATGTCTCCTGTTGACCTATCATAGATATAGCAACAGTTTTGTCCAAAGTTAATATCATATCCATGATCAGCAAGATGGCTAATGCTGAGCAGGTTATGCTTTAACTCGGTCACTAGGCAGACATCCTTTATAACAGGAGAAGGAGGATGACCAATGATACCGTTACCTATTATGTGCCCTTTGAGATTGTTACCGAAGGATACGTATCCTTCTCTTTTCATCGATAGTGATGCAAAAAGATTTGCGTCTCCCGTCATATGTCGCGAGCATCCACTATCGAGAATCCACTTACTTTCAGTTGAGGAGGGAAGGTCCACCTACATCAAGAGTAGATGTGACCTTTGGTACCCGAGTTCTTGAGGATCCTGAAAAGTTAGTCTTTGGGAACCAAGCATATATCCTTTTATCTACAAGTCTTCTAACTCTGCACTGTGGTGAGATGTGTCCATGTAATCCACAATAAGTACAGATAGCATTCTTATTTATACTAGGAGCATGAGAATAATATCTATAAGCAGCAGGATGAGGATGGACATGATGTGAAGAGTTAGAATGGTGAAGATGATTATGCATGGAATAAGTGGCATGGTGATGGTGTTTATGAGGCATAGAATGATGGTATTGTCTATGATGTGTGACATGCTGATATTGTCTAGATGGCATGACATGATGATTTTGTCTATATGGTATATGAGGACCTTGTCTATATGGCATTGCATGATGATCTCGTCTATATGGCATGGCATGATGATTTTTATGTGTGGAGTGATGTTGATTGTGTCTTTGTGCATGATGCTTGTGTACTAAGTGAGAATTGTTCTTACGTGCACGTGGTTTGTGAAAGTTTGTGTATATAAATGCATGGTTATGTGCTGCATGAGAATGACTTGGTTGACTAGCATGAGTGGTATTGTGCCCATGTGATTGGGTTTGAGGTTGAATAACCTGTTTACCCAATTTGGTTTCTAATCTTTTAGTAGCAGCTTGCAGTTCAGTAACCTTAATATTTAAGCCATATATCTTAGTCATGGAAATCTTGTGTCTACTCTTTTCTTCAGCAAGCAATGTGTTGAGAGTAGTGATTTCTTGAGTTTGTTGCTCAATACGTGCTTCAGCAACATGTAAGCTTAATTTAAGCTTGGATACTTCATCAGTGTCATTAGTGGGTGATGTGTTTCTAACATTATCAAGAAGTAAAGAAATTCTTTGTATCTCATCTTCTAGACTTTTGATTTTGTCCTTGGCATGTTTATACTTACCGATAACCTTTTTGTGATCATCAAGTAAATCGGTGAAAGCATCGCCAAGTTCATCAAAAGAGAAGTCATCTAAAGTTTCGTTTGATACCTTGGTGGAATTTGCCATGAGGCACACATTTGCTTTGTCTTGAGGAGGGTTCTTTTCTTCCTCGGAGTCACTTGCTTCGCTTTCATGCCAAATGCTTGTGTTGGCATACCTTTTTGATGAGTTCTTCTTGTAGGGCTTTTCATACCGGTTGCTTTTCTTTAAGAGCGGACAGTCTCTTCTGACGTGTCCAGTCTTTTTGCAACCATAGCAGATTGGTTCTTCTTCATCGTCTTCTTGTGGTTCCTTCTTTCTTTGATTGAAGCGAAGGAATTTCTTGAAGTTACGTACCATGAGAGCTTGGTCTTCATCATCTGAGATATCGTCTTCAGTCTCATCGTGATCAATCTTTCGTCGATGAACTTTGAGTGCGATCTCCCTGGTCTTCGGAGCAGGCTCTTCGAAGTCCTTGAGGTCAAGCTCGTGAGTCATGAGCTTGCCCATCAAAGTCTCCATAGACATACTTGTGAGATCATTTCCTTCTATGATGGCTGTCACCTTAGGGTTCCAAATCTTTGGTAGCCCTCTGAGTAGCTTGCGGATCTTCTCATGGTTTGAGTACTGCTTACCAAGCGAGGATAACGGGTTGATGATGTCGAGGAATCTTGTAAACATTTGAGTGATCGTCTCATTTGGCTTCATCTTGAAGGCTTCATACTCTTGAGTGAGACGGCTTATCTTAGATTCCTTGACTTGAGTGGTTCCTTCATGCGTCACTTCCAGAAGTCTCCATACTTCATGAGCAGTGGTGCATGTAGAGACCCTGTTAAACTCGTTCCTGTCTATAGCACAGAATAAAGCATTAATAGCCCTAGCATCTAGACTTGCCTGTTTCTTCTCCTCGACAGAATATTTGTCGTGTGGTTTCTCAATGAGGTCACCATCGACAACTATCCTGGCGAGCTTTTTGTAACCGTCAGTGACGACAGTCCACAGGTCAAAGTCTAGAGACTTAAGATAGAAGCTCATCCTTGTTTTCCAATATGTGTAGTTAGTCCCATCAAATAGGGGAGGCCTATGAGTGGACTGACCTTCACCATGATTGGAAATCAAGGATTGTGTGGTTGCCATGGATCAGCTCTTAGGATGTTAGTCCTTGTAAAGAGAACAGAGCTCTGATACCAATTGAAGAACAGTTTGGCAACTCTAGAGGGGGGGTGAATAGAGTATATATATAATGACCAATTAAAAAATTACTCTTTCACGAACAATGAATAATCAGAGTAAAATGCGGAATGTAAATGAAAGACAAGAGAGCATACGCAAACACAGCAATTTTAACCTGGTTTCCCTCGTGGAGGACTAGTCCATGCCTGAGAACTCTAGCTCAGGATTAAATCCACTATTTGTGAAATAGTAGCTTACAACCCGTGCCTTTACTTCAGAAGAGCACGTCAACTTCTTACAGAGAATCGCAGTGGCGATTGCTTAGAATTGTCCAAGCGATTTCTTCACTCTTGTACAAGAATCCTAACTGAGAGATGCTGAGCACTCGAGACTTAGGAGGCTTGTGGCTAGTAGATGGGAAGGGTATGGCTTATAGAGCTTGTAGGAGAGAAGAGAAGAGAAGATTGAGTGATTCAAAATGAGAGAATTCATGCCCTATTTATACTGATTTTTGAGGCAGAATTCGGCCAGAATTCGGGTAGGAGAATTCAAAAAATTTGGCCGTTGGACAGCTAGCAACCAGCTAACCCTAAAATTAGGGTTCCTGATTTCTAGGGGACAGAGTTCGGCCCGAACTCTGTGAGGAGGCAGAGTTCGGCCCGAACTCTGTCTCCAGAGCACAGAGTGATTCTAAGTGGGACTTGTGGGCAATTTTATTTTGGTGGAGCTTGGGATTTTGGGTAGGCTTGTAGACTAAGTTCCAAGAGCTCAGCATAACTCAGAGTACATACTTCTAGACTCAATGAAATGAAAAAGTACAGACTCGAAAGTATACTGAGAGTCGGAAACTGAGCTGTCGTTTGTCCCGAACTGAAAGCAGACGTCGTGTGTCGTATTGAATTTATACAGATATTATTTAGTCAATGTAGTCAATATTTGGTTGACTGTGACTTTGTGTCAACACTCTCCATCTGAAGGATGTGACAATTCTCCATCGTCCTTTGTGCGTTCTTTGTTGTGCCACGTCATGTGTTCTGCTGTATTATGAGACATATACATCCTCTGCAAGCGCTTCGTGATCGACAAGTAATACATATACTTGTAAGGACGTCGTTTTCTAGTTGAGTTTCCTTTTTCCCTGACTATCTTGTAACGATCCGCATTACAGAAGCTGCAACTTTCTACATGTTCGTTCTCCTTGTAGTACAACATGCATCCGTTGCGACAACAATCTATCTTGTCGTACCCAGTCCCAGTTGTCGGACCATCATCTTCGACTTGTAGAAGTTTTTTTGAAGCTCTTTTGATTCCTTCGATAACACCTCCTTCATTAGTTGTGTAATTCGATCATAGCAAGTTTGTGGCAAGTTAAAATCGGACTTTATGTTCAACAACCACATCGTCACTAACAGTACGGAATGTGGCTCACAACCAGGATATACAGAAGTTTCAGCATCCTAAAACATATCATAGAACTCCTTCGCCTCGGGATTAGGATCTTCCGGATCAAAATTAGGCCCTGCCGCATCGTACACCATATTTCGTGCAAGGTTCTGGACGCCTCCATAATCAACAGAGCATTCATCGTCATCGACGACAAAATTTGCTGCAGCATTATCATCAAAAGCATAAGTAGCAGCATTCGCAACCTGTCTTTCCGCATATAGTTCACCTTGCGATGACCACAGGCCGTAATCGCGTACGAAACCCTTACGGGTCAAATGATCTCTTACACTCACCACTTCTTCGTAACGTCTATTGCGACAATTACGACATGGACACTTGATTTTGTTACCGTCAATAAACTGAGCTTTACTCATGGCATACTTAAGAAACACTTCCATGCCTGCCTGAAAATCGTCACTCACACATATTCTGCTCTCGTGTTGTCGTTTGTACATCCATGTACGATCAACGAAATAACGATCCATCACAGATTGGATGTAAAAATCTGTATAGTAAGACAAACTAAACAGAATTAGTATATAATCATGTAACTGGTGGATCCACTGGTATTCTAGCTCAAGAAGAGAAAAATCTAAGTACAGTTGTTACTAATAGTTCGATACCGATAGTTCGATACTGTTACCGATACCGATAGTTCGATACCGATACCGATAGTGCGATACCGATACCGATAGCGCGATACCGATAGTTCGATACCGATATCGATAGTCCGATAGTCTGATAGTCCGCTAGCGATACCGATAGTTCGATACCGATATCGATAGTCAGATAGTTCGATACCGATACCGATACCGATAGTCCGATATCGATTCTTTGATAGTCCACTAAGTCGAAATGATTCCTCTTAAGCGTCGAGCATGTTATACACGGTTCAACTTGACGAGTCAGTAAATATTTTTGTGGTGTTGTATGCTTGCAGTAGCAAATCAAGTTTTAGAGTCATTATAGGTCAATTAATCAAACTGAGTCAATCTATCTATTTCTAAATTGTAAGAGTCCACTTCTAGGATATGGGAGCTATATCCTAAATATCTAGGCTAAAATTAACTTGGTTAGGATACTAGAGTGTCCTTACTATCTAGCAAGCACTACCTTAGTCTAGTTACACTAGCATTAATTACCTATAATTCTTACCATGTCTACACTCACACATTACACCCCAAGCCGTCCTGCATGCTAATAGGCATGGTAGGCCTGCCTTCATTCCTCACTCTCTAAAGCACACATACACATATATATGTATATCACAGTTAGATGTATAGATATATACATCTATATAGAAGCACAAAACTGATACACTCTAAGGGTCGGTTTTCAGGAAAAACTTCACTTACTCAGTGACTTATGCAGATGAAGAACTCGCACTGTCCTTGACACAGTGAACATATATACCATGAACCCAAACTCCATATTCACATTTACTAATCCAAATACCACCAAACTAATGGATAACACCCAATATGGATAACACATTATTTAGCCAATATATAAACTCAGATGAATTTGAGAAGCAAAGCCCCCTGCCGTCCCCGATCAAAGCCCACCGCCCCAAGCCCGCCGCCCAGCCCCCGACGCCCTCGCCCCAAGCCCGCCGTCCAGTCCCCGACGCCCCCGCCCCAAGCCCGCCGCCCAGCCTCCGAAGCCCCCGCCCCAAGCCAGCCGCCCAGCCCCCGACGCTCCTGTCCCAAGCCCGCCGCCCCTACGACATTGCGCACGCGAGAGAGAGAGAGAGAGAGAGAGAGGGGATTACCTTCGGGAGAGAGAGAGGAGAGGACGCCGACGCCGATCACCGAAGCCGCGAGAGAGAGAGAGAGAGAGAGAGAGAGAGAGGAGAGAGAGTAAATTTGGGAGAAATACGAAAAGTTCTCCCCCGTTTCAATTTAAGTCTGGAATGTATATTTAGCGACGGATTCAAATCCGTCGCCCGTTAGTCGCTATATTTGATACTTGCCGACTGAATATCAGTCGTTACGTAGTCGAAGAATTGTTCCGCCAATTCTCAACACAATTCCCGCCAAATAATCGACTGAATAGCGACGGCTAACTATCCGTCGCTATATCTCCGACGCCCTAGCGACGGATGTGCGACATTTCCTTCCCTTAAAAATAAAATAAAAATTGTAACGGCTTGTCGTCGGTAATCCGTCGGCTAGTTGTCACAAAGCCGTCGCGAACGCTGACGAAAAATTTTTGTCGCTAATTTACTGTATTTTGGTAGTGGCAGTTAGCCAACATATTATATGTAAAGACTTAACGGATTCTATAAGCATTCAAGAGTGTCAAGGGCGTGTTCCTGTCTCGGATAGACGAGATACTCATGTTTTCGATATGTCTTGTACTCACATTTTGTTCGGACGTTCATTCACGAAGTATTCATGTTTTTGTCAAGTTATGTTATACTCAAAATCTTTGTTCAGATGTACATGTTCACTCAGTTGTTCAACTTAACTCAAGTTGTCAGGATGTGATATACTCAAGCGTTGTTCAGAAACGTTTCATTCAGTTACTCAGTTGTTCAAATTTCACATATTACTTGTTTCAATGCAAGGTCTCACACGTGGATTGCTGCAATCGAGCCAACTTAATCTATATGCACCGGTTGCTGGCATCACAAGCCATTTTGGACTATCCATCTTGGTATTGTGGTTCCCTATCAACCGGTAATGGTTGGTACACCCTGATAGGCCACGCAATATCCGAATTATGCCACTTGGGTGGCCGAGCTCGCACGCAAGTCGTCCGTAAGCCATGATTCTGCCTAGGCCGGCCACGATGTTGTTAATCGTTGTCTTGGAATCCTTATTCATTTCTTTCCCTCGTGCACCGAGTTGTCCGCGACCATTTCGTATTGTCTTATCAATTTTAACTTAATGGGCTGTCTTTGAGCCATAGTCGATTACCGACTAGGTTGGCGGCGGCATCCGTGCAGCGCGAGTAGCGAGCCCAGTTACACGTCCCCGTCATACCTGTTGCTAATTATTCTTCTCTTTTTATCTTTCTTTCTTTCATTGATTCTTGTCATTTCTTTCTTTCACTTATTCATTCATTCATTTGTTCATTTGTTCATTCATTCATTCATATATTTCGTTCATTTTGTAGCTCCCTGTGCGGGAACCGTCTTGGCGATCCATTTGTCCCGAAGTCTTTCTATGTTTCTATACTCTGCTCGGAACGACTATGTTGATAGTCTTTCTGCCTCATTTTAGTAAACCATTCATTGTTTCATGTCTCAAGTTGTGGTACGATCTAATGACTAGAATTTCATTCATGAATGCATAAGTAAATCTACTCGAAACGCAAGCTGTGCATTGGCACGAGCGTGGAGTACGGTACGAGGGTTCAAGTAATCCCAAGTTCATTTCCATGTTCTACACAAGCCTACTAGATGGGATTATTCCCTTAGCTAGGTGCGTTAAGTCATTTTACTAGCATGCACGGTGTTATCTCCGGAACGATCTAGCAATATTGTCCGTATTATTATGTGTCTAGGCTAAGCAAAGACGGGTTCATCGGAGCCACCCATGCCTTAGCATTGAACGCATCGGCCAAGCGAGACTCCGAACATGCCTTTGAAAGTCTAAGTCTGGATTCTCCTGAAGGGCCAAGTCCATTGCCTTTGCCTTAATCTAGTCATTTTGCTGAGCAAGACGGGGTTCGCGTCGTTGCAATTGGGCCATTTGAGTCAGCATTCCGCTAGGGCGGAGTGGGTTATTACATGCGGTAGGACGAAAGCGCATGCGGTGAGGAGGAGGGCAGCAGGGTCGCACAGTGGGGAGGGGGGCAGCGAAAGACACGTGAGGAAGAAGAAAAAGAAGGGGTATTTCGGTAAAAAAAATTGGTCAAACGAGTTGACCATTTGTAAATGACGGTTTCGATCAAAAGATGGGGTACCTTATATTATGACAATTGGTTGGGGTGCACCTTGAATTTGGGTTAAAAAAGTGGGATGCGACTCAAAATTTCTCTAAAGTTTTTCAGTTGTAGTTTCTTTTTTTGACCGACAACGAATTGATATATTTATTAAAAACAAAAGGCGGATGTCTTGTACCTTTCAAATTTTTTTCTTCGGCGGGTCAAATTACTTAATGTGTTTTGGAACATATATTTATGTTTAAGTTTAATATTTTCTACTCTATTTTGGTTTTTAGTTTAATTTATGAGTGCTCTACTCAGCTTTCCAAAATTATTCTAACATGATATTGTACTCTTAATGCATTTGTAGCTTTTTTTTGGGATACATTAGGATTTTATAATTTTTATTTGCAGTTAAGACATATCAGACTGTTGTTCTCGTTTACGTTAAAAAGGTTCATTAGAACTTATCTGCATAATATAAAGAGAAATTTGTTGGGTTGTTTCTCGGATGATAAGGGAGTAACTAGTTAGTCTCACATCGGATAGAAAGTGGAATCATGAAGTAAAGATAATTGGAATTGATTTATGTCACGACCCGCACCCACCGTGAGGGTACGAGTACGTAACAGCGCCCAGACTACGCCATAGTGTCGACGGTAGAACGCTGTTCTAGGTCATGAACTATAACTAACACAATATAGAATAATCTCCAACTGGAGGCTAATCACAGAAGGTACAACTCAATCACAATCTAGAGATAGAATATGGCACGATGAAATAGATAAGAAACTCCTCAACTGAGGCACAACAGAATGAAATAACATAAGTTAACAACTACTAGTCTCAACATCTCAAATTATACAACTCTGAAAATAAGGACAACAACTAACATGAAAAAGAAACAATCTAGACTATCTAAACTATGCAAGGGTATCATCCTTAGCAGCTGCCTGAACCTCCCCAGGGGTCCAGGTCGCGAGTGTCATCTAGGCAAGCTCCAAAGTAAGGGGTGCAGGGTTCCTCATCATCCTCTGTAAAATTTTCAACAGGTCCAGTCGGGACGGGAGCGAGCACAATACATCTCACGCAGATCATAACAGGTTAGAGAATATAAACATGCAAGAGAGTACGATATACGAAACTGAAAGAAAGTACATGATGTAAACAGAGAGAGAACTGTAATATAAATATCTACTATAAGTAGAGAGCTACCAGTGACTAGTGATTTAGAGTACAAAGTCGACATGTGAACGACTTGATTTGCACATGGCTATACTAAAGAGGCGTACATGGCTATTCTACTTTGGAATTGTTCACATGACTATTTATACTCCCCCATACCCCAATCAATACACAAGGATCCAGACAAGTTATGTTATGTACATGGTTTTCACATGAAGCCCATAAATGGGTGCACATGAAGTATACATGAGAGCTCATACATGAGTGCACATGAAGTTCACATGGGGGCCCATAAATGGGTACACATGAAATTCACATGAAGGCTCATAAATGAGTGCACATGAAGTATAGGTTATACATGAGATACATGAGAAACATGACCAATCATGATAGCACATGAGAGTACACGAGCAAGCACGAATGAGCATGAAGCACATGATAAACATGAATAACATGAGAGCGAGGAATACACGATGTACATGAAACACACGACATGATGTATCCGATGCTCCCGAGGGGGATAACATCGCATGAAAGGATCCATATAGTACCAATCCGTGATAATATCGTGACAGCATCAAATAAGGTAAACTAGAGCAAGAATATAATTCTAAGCAAGTTATGAAATGATCAGAGAATGTACTCGCCTGGTATCTGAATGTCTGAAGTAAATGTACTGTCCGAGATGAGGTACCTGACTCCGAGTTAGAGCAACCCAATTCAAGATGTATACAGGGGATGATAATGTAATCTACGATGCGTCTGTATGCTGTCTAGGTCAAACTAGACTAAAGTCAACACTTGGTCAACTCTAGTCAACCACACTGGTCAAACTAGGTCAAGTCCTAGCCCAAACAAGTCTCACTAGGCCTAACCAAGCCTAGGCTAGCATTCACATAGCATCACAATGCTATACAAGCTATCAAACCGACAATTTACACATATTTCATACACAAGCATCAAACTTATTTATATATTTATATACCATATTATTCATGCCTATATGGTATGACCTATATTACTCATCATTCCTGCCTACCTTACATACATACATTCCCAAGTCATACAAGTCACCAAACATACAATTTTACCTATAGCTATATTATGAGATATATATATTTTTTACCTATAGCTACATTATGATATATATATATATATATATATATATATATATATATATATATATATATATATATATATATATATATATATATATGCATAGAGTAATAGGGAGAGACACATGTGTGTTTGTGGATATGGTGTAGTGGTAGGTTGTGAGAGTGTGTGTTCATGTAAATCTGGAAAAAAAGAACATGGCAATGTTGTGTGTGTGTATATGTGAGCATGTGTGTGTGTAACAAGAGAGTAAGAAAAACAGAACGTGCAAAACAGTGTGGTAGTGTCACATGGTATAATATGAATAGCATGTGTGTTCCTGTGACATGGGAGTGTACATAGAGTGTACATAGAGTGTCAATGGCAGTGTAATGTGTTTAAAAGATAGTAGGGTGTTCTCAGGAATTTAGGATCAATCTCAGGTTTCAGGTTCAGATTTAGGGAAGTCTCATGTTTGTAGAGGTTGTGTGTCAATGACTGTTAGTCTCAGGAAACAAAAAACAGTGTCAATGTGTATGTGAGGCATATATCAGTGTGTTGCAACCTTGAACCAATGTGTGAAATCATGCTCAGCTATTCAGTCTACATAACCCAATTCAGTTCACCAAAACAAAACCAATACAACGAGTAGGAGTTAACAATCAATATTTGGTTTAAGGAAAGGAAAACAATTATCAGGAATTGAGAATTCCTGAAAAGTCCAATGACTTGGTTTATATCCAACCCACGAATCAATTCTCAGTTTTTATAACTCATATTTCAGGTTTTACAGGAATCAGTAAACTCATAACAGTTTACTCGAATACTAACAACTAATTGGATGTATCAAATGAAACCCAAAATCAAGTTCTCAATTTAATATCAAACCCAACTCTCAGGCATTTATATTCAAAACAAAATCAACTCATAGAGGTGAACCCTATTCTCAGTTCAGTTCTAAATTCAAAATCCAACTCTCAGGTTTTTTAAATCAGTGAGATACAGTGACAGGTATTGAATCATGTGTGTGCGTGTGCCTGTGTATAGGAATGTGTATGTGTTAACAGGAATGACAGTTATCAATTGAACTAAGCCCAAGGTGAAATCGAAATTAGAATCCTTGTAAATCAAAATCCTAACCGGTTAGCTAACCCCTGAAATGAAACAACCTAAATTCAAATATCAATCAATTCGAAAACCAATACAAAATATGAAACCAAATCTCAGTTATTGATAACCAATCTCAGGTTTTGAATCTCAGATTTTGGAGTTCTCAGGAAATGTCTTCAGGCTTTTGGGGCTAGGGTGTATCAGTGATATGCAGGTAATATGGGTGTGTGTATACAGGAGGCTGTAGGTTCAGTGATGAGTGTCTAGGTTCTTATATTTAGTATAACAATCAATGTGTGTAAACATGTGTGGGCATAGAGCATAAATCTCAGATTTTTAAGTCAATGACAGTGAATCAATTCAGAGTGTAAGAATTTACGTGGTAATGAACTTTCAAAACAGTTAAAAGGAATGAAATCAATTCTTAGTTTAATAAGAGTACATGACAGTTTTCAATATGAAATTATATCATTTGAAATCAATGTATCAGTCAATACATTAGAAACCAACTCAAAGTCTAAATTCCCATTCCATATCATAAAACTTAATCCAAATGAAATTTGAACTAATTATGAACTAACAAACATGTAGGATCAATCAAGACACTCAAACATCAATTTGAATCATATTTAACAGGGATTAAGGTCCCTAGAATTGAAAGTTCAATGTGGTATCAGTCATGTCCAAACCACATATCCAATTCCAATTTCGAAATGCAAACCAAATCCAAATCTGTAAAATCAATCAACAGGAACCAATACACATGTGGCTGAATCTAACATATCAAATTATCATTGAGAATTCAGTTCAGGAATTAATTTAAATTCAGGAATTGAAAACTGGGACTGTGTATCAGGGAAACATTTTTTTCGAACCAATAATCACACAAATACCAATCAAAGTCCAAAACAGGTGTACACAAATGTGAGTCACATGTGCACATGTGTCAGGGAGTCAATTCGTGTCCATGAAACTGGACACAAAGTGTCCAAACAATAAAAATAAGGAATCAGTGAATCAGTGGCTCAATGTGGCCCCGTGCAGCCGTGTCGTGCACGATTGCGCACAACATAGGGCACGAACACCCATGGGCTCGTGCACACACGTAGAGGGGGTATAGGGCTAGTGTTTCAAGTTCCTGACACGAGTCCACGTCGTGTCTGTATGCGACACGAATGCCGTGTCAGTGCGGTTTTCCCACGCGTGCACAGTTTGTGCGTGATCCGTGCGAGATCGAGAACTCCCTTGATACTAAATCATTACACCCGAAATTTTGTGGGTGGCCTGACAGTCATGACCCCCACAAGCACACCAAATTTGGTGTGTCGAAGTGTCGTGCACGGTGAGATAGGGGGCTCAAACAGCAGGGCATGTGCGCCATGTCTCGTACAGTGAGTTCGTGTCTATTTTGGACACGGACACAGCTCGATATGAGCTCAGAGCTTGGGGGTTCGAAAACACACATCAAGGGCTAGAAATCTATTCAAATAGAATTTAAAAATAAGAAGAATTTATTCACTCAAGCATTTCATCGAACACATGCACCCTAACACTGATTCGTGTCCGATTCGAACACGAAATGGACACGACTCAACACGAAACCAATACCTACAGCTAGGGGACACCTAGGGCTTCCTATCCATGCAAAGAAAATGAAATTTGGTGGAGGAAATAGGGATTTACCTATATGTACAATTTGTATAAAAAAGCTTCAAAAGGGGGTGGTTCTTCTTGGTGGCCAAGTCCTCCAAATTGATCCAAGGCTGAGATTACTCTCCATGAACAGCAAGAAGAGACTAATTAGGACCTAATGCAAAAGATTTGAGCTAAAAAGGACATGAAATAAGAAAGTTATGGATTGGAGAAGATGGCTCTTTACCTCTTTCTTCAAAGCTTGAGAAAAAATAATAAAAGAGGCAAGAACAAGGAGGAGATTATTTATAGGGAGGGAATGCCCTATGGCTGGTCCTAATGAGTAAAAATTAGTGTTAGGGTTACAAGTCATGGGACATGGGCCAAGTCACATGAGAAATGGGCTCTCTACCTTAGCCTTAAGTCCAACAAATAAATCCTTCCTAATTTCTCAAGAGCTAAATCACTCAAGTCAAAACCAAGTCGACTTAAGTTAGATTAGGGTCTCACCATGCTAATCAAGTCACCTTAACTAGGGTTAACATCTAGGTTAGTCTCTTATGTCACAACTAGCAAAATCAAAACCAACAACCATCAATCCAATAAATAAATTAAAAATTCTAATAAGTCAAAATGACCAAATTATCTCTAGGCTAAAAATAATAAATGAAACATCCTAATCACATGGCTAGGCTCTAGGACAGACAGTCTCTACGGTTCCACTAGCTGCACACCAAATCACAAGTCATGATTTAATTAGTTAAAAAAATGATTAAAAATCACCAAAAATTATAATATGAAATAAATATCAATAATAATAATTATAATTACAAAATTTCAAAATTACCCTCATCTGGAAACTGGGTATTACAATTTAGGTTTGAAACAGTAAAAATTTTAAGTTGTGGACATACTCCATTATCATATCTCATGGATCAACTATGTTGGGGTTCTTGCGCCTTCCTAATAAGTCGTATCACGGCCTAAAATTAATAACGAAATATATGGATATAACAAATTTTGGATAATAAAAAAATTATCTATGAAATTATTAATGTTATTTAAACCAAATAAATTATGAATATGGATAATAATAAATATTCCTTTTAAAAAAAACAAATATTAGCAAATTATGTATTAATTTTGTATTAATTTATAAAAAATCAAAATTTTGCAAAATGGAATGGTCTGGCGGAATATTTATTTCTTCAAAAATTTCACAAACTTATTTTTATAGCTAGTACCTTCAAAATATAATATTTGATAATAATATAATGATGTTGATTGAGACATGTCTGACCTGCATGTCGGGTGTATTCATTATACGTTACATTAATGGAATTACCTTCTTTTAGGTGCTGCTTATTTTGTGACTTCTATTAATGATTGTTCCAAGAATGTTTGGATCTATACTTTAAAGACCAAGGAGTTTCAGGACTCTATTGAGAGAGAGATGGGAAAGAAGTTGATATGTGTTAGATTCGACAATGGCGACGAATAAAATGGTCCCTTTAATGCGTACTGTAGAGAGCAAGGAATACGACATCAGAAGACTCCGCCGAAGACATCGTAGCTCAATGGTGTAGCGGAGCACATGAACAAGATATTGATGGAGAGTGAACAGTGTTTGCTGTCAGAAACAAATTTACCAAGTAGTTATTGAGGTGAGGCTCTAAATACTACCGTGTATCAATTTATCTCTTAGTACTCCTTTGCAAGATGATGCGCCTGATAGAGTATGGTACAGTAAAGAGCCATTATATAATCACCTGCAATTGATCCAAGTGGTAAGGCCTTCGTGCATCTACCAAAGGAAGAGAGATTCAAACTTGAATCGAAGACGAGGTAGTACATCATTGTCAGCTATGGTTGGGATGAGTTTGGATATATACTATCACGACCCGTACCCGCTTTTTGGATACGAGACGTATCCAAGCCCAGCCTACGCCGCGGTATCGGCGGTAGTACGCTGTCTAGACCGTAATAAACAAAATGCTCACAAATACTAACTGCTCATTCACAACAACTAAATCAACTTTATGAAATATAGAAGTTTTACATTTGAAGAAGAATATAAGCTTTTACATTTATAGAAAACTACCACACAACTAACTAGTCTTCTATGGTTTAGCCTTCGAGTCTCTATCTCCCCCTCGTATGGTCCATAGGCAAGAGTAGGCACGTCAACCTCACCTATAACAACGATCCAGTCAGGAAAGGAGCAGAGTACAACCATATTGCAATTAATGTTGTTAGTCCAAAATAAGTTAGAACAAGCGAGAAACAATGATGACAAAGAGTATATAAAGAACTAGTACTAGCCATGTACGAACGATCAAGATATGAACTAGCAAAATATAAACTAGCAAGATAGGATCTAATAAGATATACACTGGCAAGATGTAAACTAGCAAGATATGAACTAACAAGATAATGGACTAGATAAAAAAAATAGGAACCACTATGTGTGTGTGAAATACCTTTTAATACGCGAACAGCTGGGCTAATACGGCACATCATACGATGGCTATCATTGAATAATTGGTACGGCTAACTCATACGTGGGTGTGTATGACTTAGCTATCATTCGGTAACGGTAATTAGGTTTGTTCACGTATTTACCGAGTATTTCCCCTTCCGACTCTCTAACAATCAATAACGGTCAATCATACACTAAAAAGGATACGATAACTATAGTGTCACAATCGCGTCTCAATGGAATATCAAGTAATGACTCAACGGGATATCAAACATGAAAACTATAGAGTAAACATTATAATGAACTAAAACATAAATGCAATACTGTACTTGCCTGAATCCTTGCACAAACCGTAGTCACAAGTGGAGGATGAGGGTAATGCCGATCTAGAAGCTGTCAACCTATAACACATATCTCACCACGAACCGTACATGAAAACCACAAGTTAATTCTAATGTTCTAGTTCTAAATTCATAAGATAGTGGCTAGTTGGGTTACTAATCTAATAATAGTTAATTCTAGAATAATTCACTTAAAAACCTAATTTAACCTAATAATAATCTGAATATAATCTAATCATGCAAGTTTGGCCATCAAAAGTTGTGTTTTCTAATTTTGGAAACCATGGCACACAAATCGAGACGTACCATTGACTTTTTAGTCAAACACTGTAAACTCTAGATTTTGAAAGTGCACCTTGGTATATTTCAGTGCCACAAGTGTGCTGGAATCAACCGTGCCGCAAAATAACGCTTTGGTCAAAAGATTTTGCCGTTATGGCTAATCGTGACCAAAACGGTGATCAACCGATCAATTCTGACTTCAACAGTAAAACTAAAATACTAAATAATGTAATAATTTCTGGGAAAAATAAATGTCGTAGAGCTCTATGTTAGCTTTCCGAAACTTCAAATGGTTCGTGATTTCGATTTCTGATTCTCCCGAAATCTCGAAAACACCGAAACGTGTCAAGTTTCGGACAACCGACACTCTACGAATTTTCCAGAAATTTAGGTTCATAAATTATGAAAATAAATTACATATTCAGAAATCTTACCTCAATACGAATCCAATAAAAAAAACGGCGCACAAAAATCACTTCGGAGTTGGCAGAAATCGCTTCGGGAAGTCGAAAACCCTAGATGAGTTCTCCCACAAAAGGCGGCTGGAATTAAATTAGGGTGGCGAATATAATATATATATATATAGGAGAGAAAGAGGCGGTGGCTGACAGGTTTGAGCGCCGACAGGTGGGCCAGGGGGGTGGTTGACTGTATAATTAATTATTTAATTATAGAAAATCATTAAAAAATTATTTTAACTCCAAATAACTTCAAATAAAATCCTAAAAATTCCAGAAAATTATAGAAAATTATAGAAAATATATCTAACCTTCTAGAATATAAATAAAAATATTTTACCTCATATTAGTCCCAAATGGTCTCATAATAAATATTGGAAGCCTTTAAAAATATATAAACCTTAATAAATAAATACTTAAATATTGCCAAAAATTATGGTAAAATTCTAGAAAATATAAAATAGGATAATGAACCCTAGAAAAATATTTGGGGTCAATATTTGCTCTTAGGCTAGCACAATAAATCCCAGAAGTCCTAGAAAATAGGTTTTTCCTATATTTTATTGTCAAAGTAATTCCAGAAAATATCAAAAAATTCAGAAAATTTAGAAAATAGTTTTTGAGGTTCTAGGACCTAAATAAAATACTAGGTCCCAAAAATAACCCCGGATGGCCATATGGTAAATCATGAAATTCAATAAAATATATAAATCTTCACAAAATAGATATTTAAAAATTATCTAAAATATCTAATAATTATGATAAACTATATAATATATAAATAATTCTTACTAAGGTCCAAATAACCATAAAAGTAAATCATAATCAAATATAAAAAAATTGAAAAGTGGGCTTACAAATCTACCCACCTTAGAAAAATTTCGTCCTCGAAATTTCGGAGGATACGATTAAGAATCAACATCTTGATAAATTTAGGGATCTAGTAGAAGAAACTCAGATAGGCTTTAAAGATTGTTAGGAGCCAAATAACATTCAAAAATAGAAGGATAAGATAAAAATGTTCAAGAAATAAAGGAAAAGAATAAGAAATAAATCAATAGTCATATGTCGGAAGGATGTAGTCTCTATAATATTCAAAAACCGTATGTATACATGAAGTCATTTTACCAAAAATTTATGCCCCGCCAGTGTACATCTGGCTGCAGTAAACCCTTGGTATCATGACTCAAATATAATATGGTATCGAATACTCTATCAACTCTATCTAATATTGACACAATAAATCAAAGGATCAAATAATGCAACTAGGATATAGTTTTAGTAATATTCGACAACCTACGCATACTTAAAATTATTTTAACTTAGGAAACATGCCACGCCAGTGCGATACTGACTGCAGTGAACTCGCAGTCTCCATAATTCAAATAAATAGGGACAGTGCGCATCTGTCTTACCATTGTAATTCATCGAAAATTATTTCAACTATATCCATAAGAATTTTAAAGAGTTTCTATAAATTCAAATAAGTCAATCATGATAAGAAAATGTAAGTATATGTCCTTGAATAAAAGTGTAAATTTTGAAATAAAACGATCGCAAAAATACTTTTGAAAATAAAACAAGGTTTAAAGAAGGCAGAAGATAAAATGGCACAAAAAGATCAAAATTAGGAATTGAATTCTATAAAAGCCTAACTTACCAAACGTATATTCTACCCACCTTGGATCATACTCTCGTATTAAAATACAATAGAATTATATGGCCTATGTAGCAACCTTATTTACCTAACAATAGAATTAAATAAGGGACTCCTAGTCCTGGTATTCTCCTAAAATCAAATCAATCCTAATTGTGAATGAGCAATCCCTAGTCGCAGGCTTGCAGTAGTACAACTTAAGTACTACCACAAGTTTGTAATCTTTTGGGAAAACAGACCTGCATGGGCCACCAAAAAAACTTGTCACGACCCGCACCCGCTTTTTGGATACGAGACGTGTCCAAGCCCAGCCTACGCCGCGGTATCGACGGTAGTGCGTTGTCTAGACCATAATAAACAAATTGCTCACAAATACTAACTGTTCATTCACAACATCTAAATCAACTTTATGAAATATAGAAGTTTTACATTTGAAGAAGAATATAAGTTTTAACATTTATAGAAAACTACCACACAACTAACTAGTCTTCTATGGTTTAGCCTTCGAGTCTCTATCTCCCATTCGAATGGTCCATAGCGCAAGAGTAGGCACGTCAACCTCACCTATAACAATGATCCAGTCAGGAAAGGAGCAGAGTACAACCATATTACAATTAATGTTGTTAGTCCAAAATAAGTTAGAATAAGCGAGAAACAATGATGACAAAGAGTATATAAAGAACTAGTACTAGCCATATACGAACGATCAAGATATGAACTAACAAAATATAAACTATCAAGATAGGATCTAACAAGATATACACTGGCAAGATGTAAACTAGCAAGATATGAACTAACAAGATAATGGACTAGATAAAGAAAAAATAGGAACCACTATGTGTGTGTGAAATATCTTTTAATACATGAATGACTGGGCTAATACGGCACATCATACGATGGCTATCATTTAGTAATTGGTACGGCTAATTCATTCGTGGGTGTGTATGACTTAGCTATCATTCGGTAACGGTAATTGGGTTTGTTCACATATTTACGGAGTATTTCCCCTTTTGACTCTCTAACAATCAATAACGGTCAATCATACACTAAGAAGGATATGATAACTATAGTGTCACAATCGTGTCGCAATGGAATATCAAGTAATGACTCAACGGGATATCAAACAAGAAAACTATAGAGTAAACATTATAATGAACTAAAATATAAATGCAATACTGTACTTGCCTGAATTCTTGCACAAACCGTAGTCACAAGTAGAGGATGAAGGGAATGCTGATCTAGAAGCTGTTAACCTATAACACATATCGCACAACGAATCGTACATGAAAACCACAAGTTAATTCTAATATTCTAGTTCTAAATTCATGAAATAGTAGCTAGTTGGGTTACTAATCTAATAATAGTTAATTCTAGAATAATTTACTTAAAAACCTAATTTAACCTAATAATAATCTGAATATAATCTAATCATGCAAGTTTGGCCATCAAAAGTTGTGTTTTCTAATTTTGGAAACCAAGGCACGCAAATCGAGACGTGCCATTGACTTTTTAGTCAAATGCTGTAAACTCTAGATTTTGAAAGTGCACCTTGGTAGATTTCAGCGCCATGAGTGCGCTGGAATCAACCGTGCCATAAAATCACGTCTTGGTCAAAAGATATCGCCGTTATGGCTAATCGTGACAAAAATGGTGATCAACCGATCAATTTTGACTTCAACAGTAAAACTAAAATACTAAATGAACGAAATAATTTTTGGAAAAAATAAATTTCGTAGAGCTCTATGTTAGCTTTCCGAAACTTCAAACGGTTCGCGATTTTGATTTCTGGTTCTCCCGGAATCTCGAAAACACCGAAACGTGTCAAGTTTCGGACAACCGATACTCTATGAATTTTCAGAAATTTAGGTTCAGAAATTATGAAAATAAATTACATATTCAGAAAGCTTACCTCGATACGAATCCAACAATAAAAACGACGCATGAAAATCACGTCGGAGTTGGCAGAAATCGCTTCGGGAATTCGAAAACCCTAGATGAGTTCTCACACAAAAGGCGGCTGGAATTAAATTAGGGTGGCGAATATAATAATATATATATAGGAGAGAAAGAGGCGGTGGCTGACAGGTTTGAGCGCCGACAGGTGGGCCAGGGGGGTGGTTGACTGTATAATTAATTATCTAATTATAGAAAATCATTAAAAAATTATTTTAACTCCAAATAACTTCAAATAAAATCCTAAAAATTCCAGAAAATTATAGAAAATTATAGAAAATATATCTAACCTTGTAGAATATAAATAAAAATGTTTTACCTCATATTAGTCCCAAATGGTCTCATAATAAATATTGGAAGCCTTTAAAAATATATAAACCTTAATAAATAAATACTTAAATATTGCCAAAAATTATGGAAAAATTCTAGAAAATATAAAATAGGATAATGAACCCTAGAAAAATATTTGGGATCAATATTTGCTCTTAGGATAGCACAATAAATTCCAGAAGTCCTAGAAAATAGGTTTTTCCATATTTTATCATCAAAGTAATTCCAGAAAATACCAAAAAATCCAGAAAATTTAGAAAATAGTTTTTGAGCTTCTAGGACCTAAATAAAATACTGGGTCCCAAAAATAACCCCGGATGGCCATATGGTAAATCATGAAATTCAATAAAATATATAAATCTTCACAAAATAGATATTTAAAAATTATCTAAAATGTCTAAAAATTATGATAAACTATATAATAGATAAATAATTCTTACTAAGGTCCAAATAACTATAAAAGTAAATCATAATCAAATATAAAAAATGGGGAAGTGGGCTTACATATACTCTACAATTCAGTGGAAAGAAAGCTCTTACTGAAACATGGACGTAGTATTCGTCGAGGATCAGGTAGAAACATGGAATTTCATGACGCATCTATGTGCTAGAATTCCTATGCGCTCAAATACTACTCAGAACATGCGCCAGGGAACTCAAACGAAGTACTTGGCACAGCAAGATAGCAAAAGTATATACAGCAAAAGAAGATTTTTATTTCATATAAAAGTCTATTACATGTCTAAAGAAAGGTTTTACAAAGAAGAACTTCTACAAAAAGAAAGATGATCCTAAGACTACAGCTAGGCGCAGTAAACTGCCATGCGCCTCCCACCAAGCGCATCATCAGTCAGGCGCATCACTTCAGCGTCTCAGTCAGGAACATCTATCTCAGCGTCTCAGTCAGGCGCATCACTTCAACGTCTCATTCAGGCGCATCTATCTCAGCGTCTCGGTCAGGCGCATCACTTCAGCGTCTCAGTTATGCACATCATGAAGTCTCAGCATATGCGCCTTACTTCGATCCGATCAAATGCTTCGACTAATAAAGCATTTATTGAGCAGAACAGGAGTGGACGATCAACCCCACCCTAGCTGGAGGAAGAGCTCTCCAAAGTCCAAGGAAGATGAGAGCACCGTAATTCTGAGGCTAAAGGAGCAGCATTTAACACAACCAGAATGGGCAACACCCCACTCTTGCAGGAGGAAGAGCTCTCCAAAGCCCAAGGAAGATAGGAGCACCATAATTCTGATCTACGGCTCACCCAGCATAACGAAGACAGGACTCGAGCATCCCGATCTTTGGATGTAACAGGCACCTTCCGCCTGCCTCAGAAGCCCTCGACTCCGACTTTTGGATATAATAGTCACCTTTACAAGCATGAACGAAGACAAGTCGTCGCATATTCACCCTCGAGAGCATCTTGTCAACAGAATGTGCTCGAGCAAATAAGTTCATTCGGGAAGACGTGAGAGAACGAGAAGCAAACTCTCTCCTTGCCACTATTTATAGGCCGGGCAAATCAAACCCATGTGCCAAGTGGCGGGCTCTCGAATCCCGTACAATAAATTTGTATTTATTGTGATGAACCTAACGCTTCGAATTCGGCCAAGTCAAAACGGCTATTTAAAGCACTTAAAGAACACAAAATTCGGACCAATAAAGACGCATCATACAAACGGATGCGCCGGTCAGACATCGCGCATCGTACAGATGCGCCCGTCAGTTCCAAAGTGCCCCGTATGGATGTGCCCAACAAAGCACAGATCCATGCGTCCTAATCAACATAGACCCATACGCCCATTTTGGCTCGTCATCCATCAACCAATTAAAGCTCAAGTGACAGAGTTGGCAGCACGTCCCCCGAGGACTGGATAGTTAGCAACTTTTTCAGAAGACGAAGTGTCGCTGACATCGACATCATCATTACTTTCCTCCGACGGTTATGACCCAGGTGGCCGACTAACCACTCGCATGCGCCTCAGCGGCCATGCGCCTGAAGACCCGCATGTGCCTTAAAAGCCGTACGCCCGGACTGGTTCATGACTCCTGAAGGTTGTGAGCCAAAGTCTTCTCATGTGCCCAATCCCAGGCGTATCCTATCTGATCACTCTCCACCAAATCCGAGATCTTTGAGCAACGGGCATGCGTCACGTATCCTTTGACTCAATTCAGCCTATGAAGGGGTGCTAATCACCCAAGATCTCAGCAATTGAAAGATCCTCTCCCCTGCTACGTGTCAGTTCACAAATACAGCATGAAGGATTCAATCCACAAATGATGATGCATCATCCATGCGCCTTCAGCAGCTTCAACCACGTGGCGTCCCCACGTATTGGCGCATCCTACATATGCGTGCATGAGCAGCCAGCCTACAAATTATAAATAGAGGGATCATTTCCTTCTTACGGACCATGTAATATACATACGTACACAGACAGAAAAAGGCATCAGAGTTATCATCCACCAAGATCGGAGGAGACACTCAATATCTTCTTCCCATCTGCAAACTCCAGCACCCAGAGAAACTCAGACCTTCAGAGAACCGAGAACCGTCGTCAGATCGTCAACGGAGTCAACGCATTACCACTCGCTCCATCGACACAGGAATCCAGATAAACAAAAGTGTTCTCCTAGGACTACATCTAAGTCCTACATTGTAGCACTGTTCTGTTTGTAATTGAAATTACAATAAAAGATTTTAATGGCAAACAAGCTGGCGACTCGGCTGGGGACCTCTTTCTCCTCCACCGAAAAAGCTGTGTCGTAATCCGATGACGTGAAGGTGGGCTCCTCCCATAAGACGCTGGTCATACGCCTCAATCAACAGGCGTATGAGGAGTTCATCTCTAAAGGCAGCGCAAGTCCTTCGAAGCGGCTGCCAAAGTCGAAGAAGACTCGCCAAGTCTAGGTACGTAAGGTCGAGGCCCCTGGCACCACCACTGAAGGGGATGTACCGATGCAGTCCACCCTTCTCGCTGACGTTCTCAGCAGCCAGGATGTGCCCACCGGTGCAGTGCATCTCTCGGGAAAGCGTGGTGCTGACCACATTCCCCAGCCATCTCCTTCTCAGACAAGGAAGATGAACCGACGGAGCAGGGGCACATCTAACGCCCTGTGCAGTAACTCTGATGCGCCATAGAAGGCTTCTGTCTTTGACAGACTCACTTACTATCGTGGCAAGGAGAATTTGGACTCTGAGTACTATGTACCCCAGCGGGCTGGTACGAAGAAGTCCAAGGCAACACGGGCCATGTGCCTCAAACGTGCTATGCCAGCGGCAAACCAGAAGCATGCGCTCACAATCAGGCGCTCTGCTGATGGTAAGCTGTATAAGGTCGACTCGGGTGCTTCTGCGCCAGAAACGAGCCGACCTTCAAAGTTCTTGCCTTACTTGGGCGTATCTATTGCATCCGCAACCAAGTCGAACAAGACAAACTTTGTGGTCTTGAACCCCAACGCCTATATAGGATGTACGTCTGTAGCTGGTTCAAGTAACTATAAATGTTGTACCCCCACTACTAATCTGAGCGCATCTTTTGTGTTGGTTCAGGTAACTATAAATGTTGTACCCCCACTACTGATCTGAGCTCCTCCAATGATTTGCGTAATGTGATCAGTCACAAGTGTCGATCAGAGAGTTGACTGACAAGCATAATGTGCCCTTCACAGGGCACACTTCTGCTGTAGTCACCATCAACTATTATTGTAAAACAGCAGTCCTACCACCAAGGCAGTCGGTGTTCCAGTAGCTACAATCATCATCACCCCTCTAACGTCGCCTTGGGAAGAAGGTGTCAATTGAAGAGGAGCCAGAACTAAAGGTTGCTTCTTGCAACGTAATCTCTAACTCCTCGTCAATCCGAAAGGCGATTGGCAATTCCTCGACCTCGTCCGCATCCAAAAGCCAGCCGAGGAAGACCAAGACGACTGTCCCGTCCTCTGGAGTATTTGAAGGCACTCGGAGGAGAAAGAAGAGCTCGGAGGAAGCTGGGGGTAGTCAAGCCCTTGTTGATCCTCCTCCTGAAGACGAAGACGTCCTCCAGAGCATAGCCGGGGGTAGCCAAATCCTTGCTGATCGTCCTCCTGAAAACGAAGACGTCCTCCAAAGCACAGCTGGGGGTAGCCAAGTCCTTGTCGATCTTCATCCCGAAGACGAAGATATTCCCCAGAACATAGCTGGGGTAGTCAAGATGAAGCTCCAGGAGAAGCGACTCCTCTACAAGAGAGCGAGGCTTCAACCAATCCATCTACTTCCAGCCATGTCATGATAGTATACATGACTGGGGCTGATACAGAGTCAGATGTGCCGCCAGCTGACCTCGTCCAGCGCATGGATACTTTGGAGGGGGACTCGAAACCCTCTCTGCCTCCATGTAAACACTGACTCAAGCAGTATTTGAGATACGGTCAGCTTTGGCCTGGGTACCTTCTGCCGGTCCTGACCCAGGGGCCAATGGAGAATCAAGTGTACCCCTTCAACGGGTATCCTTGGATACGGATCGCCGCGAAGCACCACGAACATCCGAGCCATCAAATACCAACTCCAGGCTGTACCACCTTCCTCGACACCCAGCTCCACAGAAGACGTGGTTGAGATGATCAGAGACTTGTGCAAGCGCTTTGAGTCCAAGAACAGACAGGAGGAGCACCAGAAGATGGGGATCCCATAACCATACCTCCTCGAATAGAACAAAATGGTTTATCCTTCCAAGTATAAACCACAAACATTGACGCCATACGACGGGAAGGACTCTCCACGTCGCTATCTGACGTACTTCCAGTCTCAAATGGAATATCTCTCGAAGGAAGACGGGCTACTCACCATCATATTTGTCGGGGCATTGAAAGGAGTGGCTTACGACTGGTACTGCAGTCTCTCCGATAACTCCATATCTTCCTTCGATGACTTGACACGTCTCTTCCTCGATCATTTCTACGATGGAGGGAAGGACATGACAATGGCATCCCTCATAGAGATACGTTAGAAGGAGAAGGAAACAGTTCAAGCATTCATCGAATGGTTCCGACAAGCCTGCTTCAGACTGCCCCAGGCCATGCCAGAACATGTACTCCTCTCTTCCTGCAGCATGAACATGCTGCCTGCGATCAAACTCTGGCTCAACTCCACTCCTCCTTCCGACTGGAGTTCATTGATCATTGAGGCCGAAGCAGCAGAAAAGAAGGCATCCAATGCTCGTCTTCTGGGAGTCAGTTTCCCTGCCTTTGAGGACAAGGGAAAATGGCCTACAGCCAACAATCCTGGACGAAAGACGAAGGGAAAGCAAGCATTGACTATCAATGCCTCCAAAGGTGCATCAGCACCTACTCAGAAACCTCCACTTGCACCAAGGCCAAAGTAGGTTTATTCTTTCAATGATGCTTGCAACTCTTTGAGATATTGAAGCAGGTTGACAAGATCAAGTTACTGGACCCAAAGCGTCCTAACGAGGTTGGGAGAGTGGACAATCCGAGGTACTGTTACTACCATCGATTTATCGGACATCCAACTAAGGACTGCTACGTCCTCAAGAACTACATCCAGCGTATGATAATGTGGATGTCATCTCCGTCGACTACGAGGAGAAAACGGTATCGGCCAACCTGATGTCACTCTAATTTGGCACCTTGCCGCCAACCACAACACAAGATGGCGTAGTCCCCATCCCAAAGGCGACAATGGAGGTGGTTAACCTACCACCTACTCGCGACAACGTGAGTGGACTCATCCCACTCACCACATCTCGGGGAGAGGTCTTATGGGTTCACCCTAACCTCGTCTCCGAAGTCACTCAACCGGGGGTACGCTCTACCTCCAAAACTAAGGGCAGAAATATCAAGTCTTGCTGCATGGTCTCTTCCTCTGCGAAAGAGGCACTTTCTGTACAGACGTGTTCACATTAGAATGCCCAACCTGACGAAGCTGCCATCGAGGTGGTGCCTCCTTGCACCGTCCCTGCTGCCCAGGAAGAGGGCTCATCCAGGCCTCCAATAGCCAATAAACAGAAGCATTTAGAGGCCCATTTCGGTATGCCTTTGCGAAAGAAGAATGATTCGGGGCTAGCCAAGCCCCACAACTTCGACATACTGGTATAACTTGCCAGTACTCCTGTCCGCCTATCTCTGTTTGAGCTTCTTCGTATTTCCAAGGATACTCGTGAAGCTCTATGTGAAGCCTTGAAGGATGTTGAATCCTTTATCAGTCAGGTCAAGCAGCCTGAGGATATCCCGACCACATGTGCGTACTGCCATTATGCGAATAAATTTATCCCCAACATAACCTTCACCCAACAAGACATGCTGCTCAAGCACAACCGACACAACAGGCTACTGTATTATACGGGGTATATCGGTTCCGTCAAGGTAAAGCGAATTCAGATCGATCCAGGGTCTTCCCTCAGCATTATCCCTAAGACGCTGCTCTCAACACTGGGGATCTCGATGTACCGTCTGGCACCTTCCAACACTATAATCAGCAGTTTTAATGCTAGCAAAAGTGAATCACTGGGTAAAATACGACTGAAATGTCATATCGATAACCTCCGAACCGAGGTAACTTGCTATGTCGTGGACGCTGACGTCAACTACAACCTCCAACTGGGTCGTCCGTGGCTACAAGAGTACATAGTTGTGCCATCTGCACTCCACCAATGTATGAAGTACGTGTCCACCAATGGCATCATCCGAACAGAGTTCGCAGACATTGACCCTTTCAAGGGGGTCGAAGCCTACTTTACTGATTCTACCCTGTACGAGTCGCCTGACGAAGGGGAAGCCAATGATGATGACGATGAAGCAGAAACGGCAGCAGAGCCGGACATGGAGCCAGAGATGATTCTCGATGCTCCTTTGAAAATTTGACTCAAAGGAAAACTGCCTCAGATGCTGCCTTCCATGACCATCAAGCTGCATAGAAAAGCACAAACTTATCTAGGTAGAACACCTACTGAAGCTTCCTTGAAGATACGGCTCAAGAAAAAGCCGCCTCAAACATCGGCTCCCCTTGTGGTAAAACTACAGGAGAAGGCACCAATCACTGAAGGCGCAGTTGAGGCACCTCTGAAGGTGCATCTTAAAGGCAAGCCTCCACAATTATCCGTCTCATCCAAGCTGCCAGAGAAGGCCCACATAGCCCTCTCGGACCCCAAGGTCAAAGCTGCGGTGGACTCTCCCGAACCAACTCTAGTACTCACAGATGAAGAGCTAGGGGAGTACATATCTGCTGATCTAGATGCACCTTCTCTGGACAATGTAATCCCGCGGGACAAAATCTCGTATTTCATCAATAATAGAGTGTCTTTTAATTATTATAGTCTTCCACATTGGAATGCCATGTATACATTAGATAACGCTCTACGGTCGTTGTAAACACAAATAACGACCATCAATCATGTAAATCGAGTAGTCCCGTCCCAAGGGGTCTGTTTCATAGTCCTATCGCAAAATTGAGACGAAGAATCCATCATCTTCGGCAAAGTCGAGCGTCATCAAGACCTCCTGCCACTCGAACAAGAACCAGATACCGACAGAATACAAATCTATCAGTACACGGACAAAACAAAGTACCTCATCCAAAAGATGGGTTACGATCTAAAAAGCAACAAAGGCCTGAACTACGGCAAGGGTCGACGTCTTCCTCTCCGGCTCCCAACACCTAAAGGAAAGCCGCAGGACTACTATCATCGAACTCGATGGGGGGTGGGCTATGTCATGCCACCGACAACTCCAGAGAGTTCAGAGACAGAAGAAGTAGAACATTCTCATTCGTCCGAAGCATCAACTTGGGATTCCGATACCAGTATCGGCTCAGTCTTCAAGAAAGTGCTATCAGTCAACATGGCATCTGCACAATCTCAAGAAGATGAAGGTGAAGACCAAACGTCGGAATTCTTCGAGGAAGAACCTTGGGCTCAACGCCTAGGAGCGCAGTGGGAGTCTCGTTTTGAATTATACGAATCCCCTACCGAAGTCGAAGTCGAACAGATCGACCTTGGGGATGGATCTTCTTCCAAACCCATCTTCATCAGCAAGAGTCTAAAGGGACCAGACCGAGAATCTTTAGTCCGACTGGCTAAAGAATATATCGACATCTTTGCCTGGAGCTACGAAGATATGTCGGGACTTGATCCCCAGATCGTAATGCATATGCTTAACATCTTACCTGATGCCAAGCCTATAAAGCAGCAATAACGATATTTTCGTCCTGACGTCATGAACGCTATTGATCAAGAAGTAGATAAACTCCTGACCAACGGGTTTATCCATGAAGAACAACACCCGGATTGGGTGGCCAACGTCGTCCCTGTCACCAAAAGGAATGGAAAGATACGGGTCTGCATCAACTTCAGAGATCTCAATGCTACTTGTCCGAAAGACGAATTCCTACTTCCGATCACCGACGTAATGATCGATAATACATGTGGCTTCGAACGCATGTCTTTCATAGATGGGTATTCGGGCTACAACCAAATCAAAATGATCCCCGGTGACGCAAAGCACACGTCATTCAGGACACCGAAAGGAGTTTTCTACTACACGGTGATGTCCTTTGGCTTGAAGAACACTGGTACTACATACCAACGAGCTATGAGTACCATCCTCCATCAACATCTACGCAAAACAGTCAAATGATATGTTGATGATATTGCTGTCAGAAGCCGTCTTAGAGGTGATCACCTACAAGACCTAAAGACAGTCTTCGATCTCATGCGAGCGCACCAACTCAAGATGAACCCCGCTAAATTCTTCCTTGGGGTTTCTAGCGGAAAGTTCTTGGGCTTCATTATCACGGCGAAAGGCATTCATGTCGATCCCAAGAAGACCAAAGCCATCCTTGACATGGACCCTCCAAGGAATCTCCGAGAACTTCGAGGCCTGTAAGGACATCTTGCATACATCCGAAGGTTTATAGCAAACCTTTCCGAAAAATGTCAACCCTTCACCCAGCTTATGAAGAAGGGAGTCTCCTACGTCTGGACAGAGGAATGCCAGAAAGCTTTTGATGATATCAAGGCTTACTTGACGAGCCCGCCAGTCCTGGTGGCACCCGTCGCAGGCAAACCATTTCTCCTCTGCGTTCATGCCATGGATCATTTCCTCGGCACTCTGCTGGCTCAGAACAGCGATGCAGGCTACGAGCAAGCTATATACTATCTCAGTAGGACACTGATCGGGGCCGAACACCGGTACAACCCCGTTAAAAAGGAGTGTTTGGTTATGGTATTCGCCATCCAGAAGACTCGCCATTATGTCTCGGGCTAGACAATTTATGTCATCTTCTGAGTCAATCCGCTCAGGGTCCTCATGACGAAGCCAGGATCATTGAACTCCCGGCTAGCTACATAGGCGATCCTGTTGACGCCGTACAACATGGTGTTCGTCCCACAAAAAGCCGTCAAGGGTCAAGCTCTGGTCGACTTTTTAGCCGCACACCCCATCCCAGAGTCCTCCAGACTCTATGAAGACATCCCGGATGAGGTCCAAGAATCAAACGTCACCGAAGAAAGCTCCGCCTGGCGGATGTTTTTCGATGGCACTTCAAGAACAGGCCCTAGAGGCCAAATCATCGCCGGAGTGGGGGTAGTCTTAGTCTCCCCCGATCAGCTGGTCCTCCAGCATGCTTACTCCCTTTCGAAGCCGTGCTCCAATAATGTTGCCGAGTACAACGCTCTTATCACGGGACTCCAGCTGGCGCAACAGCTGGAGGTGGATCATCTGGAAGCCTACGGTGACTCAAAACTCGTCGTTAACCAGATCAGAAGGCAATACAAAGTTCGCCATGAAGATTTGGTTCCTTACCATGAAGTTGCATTGAACATTATTTTAACCTTCACCAAGTTCTTCATAGAACACGTACCTCGGTTACAAAACCTGGAGGCTGACGCTCTGGCTGGCCTCGCAGCCTCATTGGCAGCACCCCTCGGGACTCAACACTACATCACGGTAGTCGGTCGAGACTTGGTCTGTCCCAAAAACAACCTATGCTCACAAATGGCCCATGCCATGACGACAAGCGTCGGTATTAATGTCCAAGATTGGAGGTTTCCGTTCATCGACTTTACTGTCTACAGAATTCTTCCAGAAGACCCGAAAGAAGCCGTCTCAGTCAGGAGGCGTTTCCTTCGATTCTATTATGATACAGCTACTAAAATGCTGTACCGACGCTCCTACGATGGACTTCTCCTCCGATGCCTGTCCAATGAAGAAGCAGCCGAAGCCCTTCGAGAAGCTCATAATGGGACTTGCGGGGCTTATCAACCTGGCCCTAAGTTGCAGGATTGACTGCGACGTATGGGTTACTACTGGCCAACCATGGCAGCCGACGCTATCGACTATGCCAAAAAGTGCCATGCATGCCAGCTCCAGGTCGACTTCATCCATACACCGTCGGAACCACTACATCCTACGGTCGCCTCCTGGCCCTTCGAATCTTGGGGTATGGACATTGTAGGACCGATCACCCCTCCATCATCGAGGGGACACCGCTTCATCCTGGCCATCACCGACTACTTCTCCAAATGGGCAGAAGCAGTTCCGCTGACAGAATTGAAGAGCTCTAGGTTGATCAGCTTCATCAAGCACCATGTCATCTACCGTTTCGAGGTACTTCGAAGGATTATCCACGATAATGGTCCTCAGTTTATCAGCCATATTTTTAGCAGATTCTGTGTCAAAAACTGCATTCAGAACGTGGCATCAACCGCCTATAATCCGGCAGCAAACGTATTGGCCAAGGCTTTTAATAAGACTATCGTCAAGCTACTCAAAAAGGTCGTGTCATCTAACAAACGCGACTTGGACGAAAAGCTTGACGAATGTCATTGGGCCTACCGTACAACGGTACGGACCCCGACGGAGAACACCCCGTTCTCCTTAGTCTACGAGAGCGAAGCGGTACTGCCAACTAACAGAAGAAGATAATCAACATCGCCGTCTATGAGAATTGGAGGCACTTGATGAAAAACGTCTCCTAGTTCAACAGCGCATAGAACTCTATCAAGCCCGTATATCATAGGCTTTCAGCAAGAAGGTCAAGTAGAGGACTTTCTAAGTAGGCGACCTGGTTCTGGCAGTCAGGAGGCCGATGGTGTTGACTCACAAAACACCAGAAAAGTTCGAGCCCAAATGGGAGGGACCATTCATCATAGAGACGGTATACTCAAACGGTGCTTACCGCCTCGCCCGATCAAACGAAAACTTGTTCGTCATGCCCATCAACGGCAAGTTCCTAAAGAAGTACTACTCTTGACATCTTTCAGATATGTACTTCCACCTCTACCCAGCAAAGGAGTCAGTGGACCTGATCATCAGAGCTCACATACACCTTCCTTTCATAAAAATCCTATGCTTTCGGAACCCAGTTGTTCTATTGCATTCTATCTCCAGTAGAAGGACAACTACGTCTACATTACCTCTGAGTTGCTCCTCTATGCCCTACAAAGCGGAATCTTACGCTCCGTAAGACTACGCTACCCATCATGTTTACCACATCCACATTACCTCTGAGTAAACATCCCGTACAGACAATCCCTGTGTTGCCGTATATCGATCGCAGAACTTCCATGTCTACATTACCTCTGAGTAGTTCCGTGTATCTCCCCAGAGTCACTCCTACCACGTCCATAACACCTCTGAGTAGGAAGATTCTGACATTTGAACCCCATATTTGCCACGTCCATATTACCTCTGAGCAAACATATCGGTTCTCTCAAACTTATTATCTATACCTAACAACCAAGGTGCACAAAAGATAATAGGTCCCCACAAATCATAGGTTCATGACAACAAAAGATGAACACACCACAAAATTCTTTATTTTTTTATCTAAATAGTAAAGGATTACATCTCTAGCATATAAAAAAAAAGAGAAGACTACAAATCCCTAGGCATCATCGGGATTGGCGGACAGCTCTTCGATCCGACATCTCAAGTCTGCAGCCCGGGTCTCTGCAGTCGCCAGGACCCGGCGTTCAGCTTCCTGCCGCATCATCTCCACAGCCTCGGAAGCAGTATCGTTCTCATGCTTGGCGTCCAACTTCTGCCGTTGGTGATTCAGAGAAAGAATATGGCTAGTTACAACTGCCTCTTCCTCCTTGGACGAGATGTGCTCAGCCTGGGCCCGCTCAAGATCTAACATAAGTTAGGCCCTCTGGTCTTCTAAGAGGCGAATCCTGGCAGTAACCTCCGCTATACTTGCCTCCAAAGAGGCCCGCAGCTCCACCTGCTCCTGTGTGGACTGAGACAGTCTCTCTACTGCAGCCTCAGCAGCAGCCACCTCGTCGTCCCAAATGGCTACCGTAGCCTGATAAGATGACTCAACCTCAGCTATCAACTTCTTTTGTTCTGCTTCTATCAGAGCGGAAAAGTCATTCCGCTAGATACTCTGCAGTTCAGAAAGACGCTGGTCGAGCTCAACCACCGACTCCTCCAGAATTACAGCCATGTGATCGTGGCCACGGTGCAAACGTATCAAACCAATGGAAGAGAGCGCCATGGCTTTTGCCGTTGCAAAACTCCTATTTGTATTCAGTACCGTTGATACGCCCTTTTGTAGCATATTGTACACTGTTTTAACAACAAACTGAACGTACTCATCTATATCAGCCAGCACTTGAGGTGTCATGGCAGGAGTTCCAGGAGGTACTGTGATAGACGACGGGCCTAAAGAAGACCCATCGACTTCAATCTGCGAGGCTGAAACCTCGGCATCAACAGACTCTCCCTCAACTGGGACTTGAACTTCGCCACTGGCCCGAGGAGCCAAGAGAGCGAAAGGAGCCGAGAGGGGCGTCGATATCGTACCCCAAGTAGAAGGAACAACAAGGGGTTCCAGCAAACCCTTACCCTTCTCAAGCTCGGAGGGACCACCGACGTCAGGGGCTATCTCCTCCGTCTCCAACACACTATCAGCAGGCCGTACGGGACCTTCCCCTTCTAGAAAAACAGTGAGATTAGCACTTGTTTCCTGATTCGGCTCCCCTGGAGTCAGGCTCGGCGGACGAGTCTAATCTTCCTCACCGAATCCATCCGCGGGGATAGTATTTGTCGCTACCTCCCGATCGGCAGCCACCTCAGCTTCCGCTGCTGAGTCTGGGGTTGGGCTCGGCAACGTTGCAGCCGACCTCCACTAATCATGAAAATGAGAAGAATAAGCCCTTTCTTCTGTTTCAACCAAGTCTGTTGCTCCTGCAACAGGCTCACTCATCTATGGAGGAACGTCATCTGAAGAGGACAAACTCCACTCCACTTCCTCACCTGGAAGCTCCGTATCTGCTGGGTCCTCAATGCCAGAGGCCCCCACGATGGCTTGCACCCTTCCGGGAACTGCTGCATCCTTAGCTTCCTTTCCAACATAATCTGGAGATACTAAAATCTCTGCAGGAACGACATTGTCAGGATTCTCTTCCACGAACGATGCTACAATCGGAGGAATGTGCTCGTCAGAAGAGCTCGCCACCTCCTTCGGTTTACTGACGCCCGGTTTCGAAACCCGGGATTTCTTCTTCAGCGGTTCCTACAAAAAGAAAGCATATGTCACAAAAATGACAGAATGAGCCAGACTATGGGGGACGTCTTTACCTCAGCAGGAACTGATTCTATTGGCATTACAGGCGGCACTCCCGTAGCTCCTACCTTCGGAGTCGTCGATTTTCTCGGCCTTTTTGGTACAGACGAACCGGTTTCTGTGTCAGCCCGCCTCTTCCCAGCTGGGGGATCTTCCCGAGTGCCTCCCGTTGATGCTGCAGCAACAGCCCATTATCTCACCAACTCTGGTGGACGATATGATCGGGCCGCTGCCAACATGTTTTTCGTAGCCTCTAGCTGAGTTCCAACGATAAAACTAGTCTCCCTGTCATATTCAGGAGGCACAGTATTCATGGCATAATACATCTTAACAGCCGAATACAGGATCTGTGGCCGAGGATTGTGAACTATTGTATTGAAACGAACCCCAGTGCACCCGACATTGTAATATTGCCAACCCCGGGCTCCGTCCAGTAAACTTCCAGCAAACCCCAGACTGTTACTGGGGTTCCGTAACATTAGCTGGGTGTAACCAAACTGGCGAGCAAACCGGCTCGGCAAATACGGTTCCAGACAACACTTATTCTGGTTACGGTAGACCAAGTGGGAAGGCTGAATACTCTGCAACCAACGAAACACCTATTTCGGCAGAGTGATCTCATCCTCACCGGAGTCTTCCAAATCATGGTCAGCCTCGAAATCTTTAAAGATGGGACTGACCTTGACAATCTTCCACCCCTGAAGATAAGACAAAACTCTCCTACAGACTGGGACGCCGGTGTGCAACCACTTCCTCTTATAGAAGCGATGGATAAAGGCGTCACCTTCAATGTGATCGTCTTAAGGACCCGGACTCATCACGTTCGGGTGATGCAGAATTAACCATCCCATCAGATAATGGAATGGTAGCTCAGCTCGAGGAAAGTTATCTTTTCTGCACCTCTCATGGGCCACATCGTCAACAAAATCTCTCAAACCCCGCAGCAGGTTACACACCATCGCGAGGAGGAGAGCCAAAGGGCGACCAAAAACCAGTTTTACTGCTGACAAAATGAGGTTCTGGGTCACCCTCTCCACAGAGCCTGACCCACCTGAGAACACACAGTCCCGGAGCCATATCATAAAGTAGGCAGTCAACACTGCTTTGGACGACATTCGGTGCACGCAATGCCAGAAACAACTATATACGTCCTTGCCACTCTCATTTGAACAAGGAGCCTTCTCGCCTAGTCGGCTCATTTTGGAGGTTACTTCCGCGGGCTTCAGTCCCTGCAGAGTCGTAAACCGAATCTTCGTAGAGTCCGCCAGGTCCTGTTTGAAGACATAATCCCTCTAAGTATTCACATGAGGCTGTGACTTGCCTTTGTCCTTCCGTTGCATCAGATAATGATAGCTCGCCACCTTCTTGAAAACATCCATCATCTTTGGGTCCTTCTCTTCTAGAACAAGGATCTCTTCATTTGTTGGGAAATATTCCTCATACGGTTTCGAGCCCCAGGGAAGCTTGGACACCTCGTACATCTCATGGAGAGCCAATCCCAACTCCCCCATCGGAGTAAAGAAAGTGCCAGTCTGGGTATTGAACATTTCCAGGAGTGCAAGAAATATATGCTTGTTGAGGTCCATGCCTGCTTGTGTGGCATGGATAGCGGCAGTCAGCCTAATCTCATTAAGCTCAGCCTTGAACTTCGACAAAATCCAAAGGGTCAGCTCGTCCTACTTTGGCACGTGGTGACACCAACCTTCAACCCTAAAACCACCTTTCAGATATATAACCTTCGATGTTAGCATCCGATTTGCAAAGGTCGAAGCACCAAAGACAAAGGTGTTATTAGGGACAACACTATAAAGACTCCTAGGGTGCAAAGTTCGGCAACTGAACGAGGTCACGGCTCGCGAGACGGCCAAGGTATCCCTTTGATTCAAAGTAACATCAATCGAAAGGGTACCCCCCACTGCCCCTCCTTGAGGAGAAGTAAGTTCCCATGGCATCCTTCTCTTGGAAGCCAAATGGTAGAAGGCCGTCAGCGACAATTAACATTCAAGCTGCCGCAAGTACAGAACCATGCCCTTCGCAGAGAAGAACCAGTCTTCCTTGATCTTCAGTACCTTCGCCTCGGTGGAGGTCAAGCGGTCACCAAGCAGAAAGGCAGGTTTCAAGAAAGTCGTATCCACGGACTCAGCTGATTTTAGTTTGCCGCTCTCCATCATACTCTGGAGAAAAATAGACGACTGATCCCAGATTTGCAATATTTTCTCGGAAGGTTGATTCAGTAGGATAGCAGTCTTCGCAGGGTTAATAACCTCCTCGTCGAAATCAACCTCCATTTGGCAAAGAGAAGCATCCAGAAGGACTTCATTCAACAAAAGGATAGTCATCGACACTGATACAGCAAAGACAAAAGTCAGGCAACATAGAGACTTTAAAAAGAAAAAGTATTGGGTGTGTCAAGCAGCCTGGCGCAAGATCAGGGTCTAAACCTATGCGCGTCAATAGTGAAGCTTCGGCGCATCATCAGGGTCTAAACCCATGCACGTCAGCAGTGAAGCTTCGGCGCATCATCTGGGTTTAAACCCATGCGCGTTAGCAGTGAAGCTTTGGCACATCATCAGGGTGTAAACCCATGCACATCAGCAGTAAAACCTTGGCGCATAATCAGGGCCTAAACCCATGCGCGTCGGCGGAATAGCCTCAGCGCATCATCAGGACAGAAGTCCATGCGCGTCAGCGACAAAGAGTTAGGGCACAACAACATTATGCAACTCATCCATGTGCTTCAGACTCGTCTAAAAAGTTAGGAGATCACACCCACTTGTCACCGCAGGCTGAACATCGGCCGGAGTCTCAATGACGACGGGAGTATCCTCCTCGACAAACTCTGCAGGCTCCTTCCCTTTGCCAGCACCACCGCGAGGAGTTTTGGGGGCCATCTCGTAAAAGAAAAAGAAGTTAGAGTTTTTTGAAAGAAGAACTCTAAAGAAAAAGAAAGCAAAAGATAAGAAGAACTCTCTCTTTCCTTCAGACGCCTATTTATAGGCTTGGGCATACGCGAAAATCGATGAAGAGTGACGTCAGCCACCGTTTGGGGTTCTGCGAAATGATAACTGCAAATAATCCTAAAAGATCATCATTAATCTTTTTTGATTACTTCGAAGTGTTATCATTTGTATTTACTGAGAGAAGCATGCGCACCATCACTGATGCGCGGAGTAATCATGCGCCCTAACAGTCATGCGCCCCGTTGAAGACACCACCATGATTCTTATTCAAAGTATTCCAAAACTTGGCAAAAAGTTCTGAAAACTTTGAAGGGGGTCTTGTAGAAGCATGGAATTGCAGGGCGCATCTATGTACCAGAATTCTTATGCGCTCAAATACTACTCAGAATATGCGCCAGGGAACTCAAACGAAGTACTTGGCACAGCAAGATAGCAAAATTATAGACAGCAAAAGAAGATTTTTATTTCATATAAAAGTCTATTATATGTCTAAAGAAAGGCTTTACAAAGGAGAAATTCTACAAAAAGAAAGATCCTAAGACTACAGCTAGGCGCAGTAAACTGCCACGCGCCTCCCACCAGGCGCATCATAAGTCAGGCGCATCACTTCAGCGTCTCAGTCAGGCCCATCTATCTCAGCATCTCAGTCAGGCGTATCACTTTAGCGTCTCAGTCAGGCGCATCTATCTCAGCATCTCAGTCAGGCGCATCACTTCAACGTCTCAGTTATGCGGATCATGAAGTCTCAGCATATGCGCCTTACTTTGACCCGATCAAATGCTTCGACTAATGAAACATTTATTGAGCAGAACAGGAGTGGGCGATCAACCCCGCCCTAGCTGGAGGAAGAGCTCTCCCAAGCCCAAGGAAGAGGAGAGCATCGCAATTCTGAGGCTGAAGGAGCAGCTTTCAACACAACCAGAATGGGCAACACCCCATTTTTGCAGGAGGAAGAGCTTTCCAAAGCCCAAGGAAGATGGGAGCACCACAATTCTGATCTGCAGCTCTTCCAGCATAACGGAGACAGGGCTCGAGCATCCCGATCTTTAGATGAAACAGGCACCTTCCGCCTGCCTCAGAAGCCCTCAACTCTGACTTTTGGATGTAACAGTCACCTTCACAAGCATGAATGAAGACAAGTCGTCGCATCTTCACCCTCGGGAGCATCTTGTCAACAGAATGTGCTCGAGCAAATAAGTTTATTCGAGAAGACGTGAGAGAACGAGAAGCAAACTCTCTTCTTGCCACTATTTATAGGTCGGACAAATCAAACCCATGCGCTAAGTGATGGGCTCTTCGAATCCCGTGTAATGAATTTGTATTCTTGGTGATGAACCTGACGCTTCGAATTCGGCCAAGTAAAAACGGCTATTTAAAGTACTTAAAGAACACAAAAGTCGGACCAATAAAGACGTGTCATACAAACAGATGCGCCGGTCAGACATCGCGTATCGTACAGACGTGCCCGTCAGTTCCAAAGCGCCCCGTATGGATGCGCCCAACAAAGCACAGATCCATGCGTCCTAATCAATATGGACCCATGCACCCATTTTGGCTCGTCATCCATTAAGCAATTAATGCTCAAGTGACAGAGTTGGCAGCACGTCCCCCGAAGAGTGGACAGTTAGCAGCTTTTTCAAAAGATGAAGCGTCGCTGACATCAGCATCCTTATTACTTTCCTCCGACGGTTATGACCCACGTGGCCGACCAACCACTCGCATGTGCCGCAGCAGCCATGCGCCTGAAGACCCACTTGCGCCTCAAAAGCCGTGCGTCCAGACTGGTTCGTGACTCCTGAAGGTTGTGAGCCAAAGTCTTCTCATGCGCCCAATCCCAGGCGCATCCTATCAGATCACTCTCCACGAAATCCGAGATCTTTGAGCAACGGGCATGCGCCATGTATCCTTTGACTCAATTCAGCCTATGAAGGGGTACTAATCACCCAAGATCTCAGTAACTGAAAGATCCTCTCCCCTGCTACGTGTCAGCTCACAAATGCAACATGAAGGATTCAATCCACAAATGATGGTACATCATCCATGTGCCTCCCGCAGCTTCAACCATGTGGCATCCTCACGTATAGGCGTATCCTACATGTAACGCCCCAGTCCTAAAATACGTAGGACTAGGATCGTAGACATGCCAGCTGTATTCATACGAAGTACACTCCAATATATGGAAACGTCGTATGAATACATAAGCTGTAAAATGTAGTAGAACCATAACTAATCGCATCCACACAAAATAAAAGAATAGAAGATATTATATAATCAACTATGAAATTGTCATTTGGTACATGTAGTTGGGCAGAGACAAATCCACTACCAACTATGAAAAGAAATACATAACAAAAAAAGATTTTGGCGAGCGAAGCGAAGACGATCCAAGTGCAATCATGCTCGAAGAAATAGAGATGGTCATGGCTAGAGCTAGAACACCTGCGAAAGACAATAGCACACCTGGCGAGATAACCAGGTCCTCAGAGGGACATAACATGACACATAATATCATGCCATATAAACTGAATAAATATTGCTCAAAAAAATAAGGCAGGCTTGCAATAGGGTACCTAACCGTACTATAGTGAATATGCAATAAAGAATAAAGCTTTGACGCATGGGCCAGATCAGGAATCAGGACCGTATCTCCCACTAGAGATAACCGGCAATCAGGACCGTACCTCCCACTGGAGATAACCGGCTATCAGGACAGTGCATATATGACCCATACATTAAGGAACTATTCTTCCCGTCCAATGCCTAATATGTTGTATCCACAACAGTAAACCTCTATAATTGCTAAGTCAAACTAGCATACAATTTCTATTAGCGGTTATTCCTATCGCACGGCTTATACGTACCGGTCGCCAGCCAGTCACGCATGTCCGTATTCTACATGTGGCACACAACTTCATGTTACAACGTGTCAAGGCCAATGAATGCAACACACAAGGTGGTCCCTTAAATCTAGGTTTAATGTGTAAGAAAAATAATACATAGCAGGAAATATAAATGAATAGTAAGTTCTAACAGGTTATGCCATGTATCACAGTTTATTTTGCATAAAGAAAATAATAAATAATGCATAAAATATGAGATAAAATAAATAAATAGCAAATGGCAAGGTGTCTTGCCTAGTAGGACGCCTGGTGTACTGCAATGATCAATGTGGCACGAACTGCGACTTCGGTATAACAACTATGCAAGATGACTTCTGATGGTGGCACGAACAGTTCTATTGTGTCCAAAAGGGTCAAATTAGTTAGGGTCGGTAGTAGGATGTACAGAATTTGGTGAAAGAATAGGAAATATAAAGGATTGGTCATGGATATGAGACAATTCAAAATAAAAAGGATAATAATATATATATGCCCCTTTTTGAAAACTATTTATAATACTTGATAAAATATTTTATGGTAAAACTAATATTTGATAAATACATAAAAATATGGAAAAAACCAATTTAGGCTAAAATTCTATGTTTTGTAAAAATATGATTTTTGGTAAAACTATTTTTTTTTAAAAATATTTTAGATATATATATATGTTTGAAATTTTAGAGAATATTTTAATACCAACCAAATTTGTTTCAAGTAATTTATTTAAGTAGATAAAAAATGTTACATTAATATATCTTAGTCCAAATTTTGTTATATAAAAATATAGTGTTTACGAATTTATCTACCATTTATAGTTAGTAAAAATAGTATAATACTTGGTGCTTAGTAGTACACAAATAAGAATAATAATATTTAAAGTATTTCCCCTAAATTTTTATTACATACTGTATACAAGTTCTTAATAACATAAATAAAATAAAATAAAAGAACTAAAACAACACCAGTAATAATAATAATAATAATAGTAATAATAGTAGTAATAATAATAATAATAATAATAATAATAGAAAAAAACAAAAACACAAAAACCATAAAAAGAATAAAATAAAACAACAAAAAGGGTTCTGTTCCTCATTAGAAAAGAGGGGAAGAGGGAGAGAGGATCGAGAGTGAGCGAGAGAGAGCAGTGGAGAGCGGGAGACGAGCGGTCGTCCACCATGCGGCTTCGCCGGCGGACGTGCGGAGGCTTGGCGCGGAGGAGAGAGAAGGATCTGGAGAGTAGATCGAGAGGGCTCGGGTCCGGCGACCGTGGCCTCGCCGAAGCTGTCGCTCGGCTGACGCTGACGGAGGTCGAGGCAGGGGCGACAGAGCTTGCAGCGGCGGTCACGGAGGAGCGGGGTTCGGGAGGAAGGAACGGTGGGTTTCCGACGGTTCCGTACGGCCGGCTCGACGCTACCGCGGCGCTGGGCGGTGGGCGAGGCCAAGCACGGAGGGGCTTAGGCGGAGACGGCGGTCGGGTTTACGACGGCTGGGGTATGGGGTCGGACGCGTGGGTGAGGACGCAGGGCGGTCGGTTAGTGGAGGAGCGGGGGACAGCCGGAGGAGTTCGCTGATGGCGGCGGAGATGTGGCGATGGGTTTCGTCGAGATGAGGTTTTCTACTTCGTTTTCCTTTGGCTTTGTAGTTTTGGTGATGAACGGGGTGTTGGCGGTGGTAGTCATGGCCGGAGTGGCCAGAGTAATTGGACGTCGGTGGTGATGTGATGATGTGGAGGTGGTTGGCTGATGGTCCCAGTGGTGGTGGTGTTTCTTCAGTTTTTGGGGGTTTACCGGGGGTCGGGTTTTCGATGGGGTTGGCGGTGGCAGTAGGCGGCAGTGGTGCCTGCAGGTGGTGGTGAGGTCGGTGTCGGTAGATGGTCGTGGCAGTAGTGGTTTGCCGCTGTCATGACAGGGAGGCGTGGCGTGTAGGGTTAGTTGGCTTCGACCGACGGGACGGAGAAAGGGAGATGGCGGCATGGGTTGACAGGAGAAACTGAGGGAAATCGGACAGCGGTTAGGATTTCGGGTTGGGTCGTGTCGGAAAATGTCCGGTACGACATGGATGGACGTTCGGAATTGTCGGATGCGAGAAATATTATATATGTATTAGAAAAAAATTAGTGGAAGGGGCGGAGGACACAGACATGGACATGATGCTCGAACTTGGATTATGGAAAAATTTGTGGAAGATGAATTATAGAGAAAATAATATGGAGGAGTACCTGCCTATTTATAGGATGTGGGAATTCCCAATTGGATAGGAATTAGGAAAAAATTTAAATCCCCTTTTAGATAATTGCTACTAATAAATTTAAATCAATCAAATCCAAATTAAAATCAAAATCTAATTTTAAATCTAATTAAATACCGTCTTTTAGTTTAAAGGTAAATCATATTTCAATTATAGATATTAATTGAACTATTTAAACATATCCATAAATCAAATCAAGATTTAAATTGCCACAATAATTTCAAAATATATTTTCCAAAAATACTATAATAATAATTTCGAAAATACATTATTATTTAAAAATAAACTTAATAAAATATTTATGAAATAAATATTTATGCAGGAAGAATATTATTTATTATTAATAACTATTTTTACAAAAGACTTTTTATAATAAGATAAATAAAATAACGGACTTGAAAACGTTGGTATGATAGCTAAAATAATTATTACATATATTATTTTGTAACTATACAATAGGAAAATATTTTTCTAAAAATATGTGCGCTCGTAAATATTCGCCCTCGTCGAGCAATTTCGAAAAATAAAATTTCGTGCGCGACGTACAATACTACTACGCGACATACAATACAAAATTTTTAAATCAGTACAAAATTTTAATAAAAAAAATATAGTAGAATTTTAGGGGTTTTACACTACATATCCGCGCATGAGCAGCCAGCCTGCAAACTATAAATAGAAGGATCATTTCCTTCTTACGGACTACGTAATATACATACGTACACAGACAGAAAAAGGCATCAGAGTTATCATCCACCAAGATCGTAAGAGACATTCAACGTCTTCTTTCCATCTGCAAACTCCAGCACCCAGAGCAACTCAGACCTTCAGAGAACCGAGAACCGTCGTCTGATCGTCAACGGAGTCAACGCATTACCACTCGCTCCATCGACACAGGGACCCAGATAAACAAAAGTGTTCTCCTAGGACTGCATCTAAGTGCTACATTGTAACACTGTTCTGTTTGTAATTGAAATTGCAATAAAAAGATTTTAATGGCAAACAGATCAGACCAAAATCAACACTCAGAATTTTGAAATTCCTTCTGAGGATGTAGAATTTCTTGAGTTGAGTCATTTTGCTTCGAGCTATTTCTAGAGGATACTGCAGAGGATCCAGTTACGGGGGAGCCAGTACATGGAGATGATCCTATCCCTGATCATAACCTATTGATGATGGTCAGGGTGATCCTCTGGAGGATGAGCACGCCATAGAGGCAGTTCCTGAAGGAAAATAAGGCTGTCGGTATACAGCCAGCACTAGAGACTCCATTGAGGAGGAGCGCGAGAATGAGTCAACCATCTATGAGATACTCACCTGATAAGTACTACTAACGGATAGGGCAGTGCCCAAAAGTTTCACAGAGGCTATGGAAGATGAATATATACAAGAGTTGATGTAGGCCATGCAAATAGGAGATGAGTTCCCTACATGCTAACTCTACTTATGAGCTGATGCGGGTTCCAAAGTCAAGAAGGTTTTGAATAATTGATAGGTGTTCAGAGTGAAACAAACCGATGATGCTACTGGCCTTTGATACAAAACGAGGCTGGTATCTGAAGGCAACGTTCAGCGGAAGGGCAATAATTTTGATGAGATATTTTTGTCGTTCGTCAAGTTGTCATCTATTCAGGTGGTGCTAGCAATGGCAGCCAGTTTTATCTTAAAGATTAAGCAGATTGACATGATAAAGGCATTCTTTTACAATTATTTAGAGGAGGATTTGTACATGAAATAGCCAGATGAATTATGTGAAAAGGACAAGTTATACTTAGTCTGCTAGTTGAGGAAGAGTCTGTATGGTCTGATATAGGTTCTGAGGTAGTAGTAGAAGAAGTTCGAGTCATTTATGGAAGAGCTTGGTTGTGCACAAAAGACGTCGAATCTTTGTGTGTTCGTGAAGTACTTTGCCAAGAATAATTTCATCATACTTTTCTCTATTTAGATGATATGCTATTGGTGGGTTGGAATACCACCAGTATAGCGGAGTTGAAGAACCAACTGGGTGCGGCCTCTATATGAAGGAGTTAGGTATGGTAAAGACTATTCTTAGGATGAAGATCAGCCGAGAGAGGGAGTCCAAGTTGTTGTACTTGTCCCAAAAGAAGTACATTCACTGTGTACTTCAATATTTCAGGATGGACAGATCGAAGAAAGTGAGCAACCCACTTGCAGCTTACTTTAAGTTCACTGCAAAGTTGTAACTCCACCTTCTTGATAATTAAAAATTTTAATCAATTTGGGAATTTTAATATATACTTTAAAATACATATGAATTTATATATGTGTATCATTTTATTTTCAGTCAATTGTTTTGATTTCATTTTAAAACCAGAAGCTCATAAGTTACCAACCTATTTACTTATTTTAAGAAATGGGCTAACCAATCTTTTAAACAACTTCAATGGGTCAGGCCCATTCCAGAAAGCCCAAATCCCTTTCTATTGAAATCCTGAGGGCCCAATCCCTACTTTAAAATCAAGAGAAGAATTAATTTTCTTCTCCTTTAACTACATTTTCAACCTGTCTCGATTTCAAAATACAGTTGCACATGCCATGTGCAACTTCCTCAGACCAATTTTTTGTGCACTTTTCCACTCCACATCGACCAGCAAATTCCCCAACTGCCTATTTATTCTCATCTCCTTTCCCTGGAATTGTACTATTCATCAAATCGATCCTTCTCATCCCTGCAACTGAGCTCAAGTCAGAAATCATGGTGGACGCGTGAGGAAGGAGCAGAAATTGATCTTGAGGATCCTAGCCAGCAAATTGAAGGGTGTGCTTCGTCGATCGACCATGAGTTCGATCTGTTCTTGGTAAGTATCTAGAATTCGATTCCTGATTTGATCTATTCTCGGCCAAGGCAAATTGTTCATTGGCTCCTTGTTTCATTTTTTGAAGGATTGAACGAATTTGAGACTGCTCTTCTTTGATTCAACTGGTTGAATGTCGAAGCTCTGATGTTCGATTGAGCACTCCCTGTACATCCATCAGATATATGTGAGTATCGATTTCCTTATCACATTCATTCAATTCATTTATCGGATCTGGTTTTGTAAAGTGTGAGAGTATTTTGTATCGATCAGATCTGATCTAGATTGAGTGAACAATTCAGGTGTTCCTAGGTGTAGATGCACGCTTACTGTTTGATTAATTCCCTTGTAGATCTCTGTGACATCTTAGAATTCTGATTTAAGCCTTGATCCTTTCGAATTTAGGTATGTTTCACGAAATTATGATTCCTTCATTTTGGTGATGATCAATGGATCTATTTTAAGACAGTGATCCTTGTTTCCATCACCTTGATTCAAGAATTCAAGATTTGAGCCTTGAATAGGTGTCGAGCCAACCATTGATTGGCAATTGAAGGTATTTTTCTTAACTATCTAACTTATTAATATTTTAGACATTATCTGCATTAGAGTATTTTTAGTTGTAAATCATTTTAGTTTGAACCGCGTGGATTTAAGTATGGATAGAGTATTAAATTTAACTTTAAGCTTTATAGATTTGGTAACTTGAGGAAACCAAGCTATGGATGTTAAGACTTAGGCTTGGGTGTACTCGGGTTCAGAACCATAGCTATAAGACTGAATACTAGTTAGGAAATTAACTATCAGTGATTCTAAGCAAGGAGTGATTGTAGCATAACAACTGTCAAATAAGATGTTGAGATTAGTTTAGTTTAGCAAGTATTTTCAATACATGTTCTCTGTTTTAGATGGATAAATCATAATTTCAGTCCTAGATATAAATTCTATTTTACACTCTAAACCAGTAGGATGTTTTAATGTATCTGGAAGATAGATGACCGTCTTTCATACAGCTGACACTCAAATAATTCTACAAAAAGTTACAGAAAGAATTTGGCTTATTAAAATATATATTTGGAAAGCTAACTTCGATACGGTTCTTTTAAAAAAACGGAAGATAAATCGGAGTTCTAAGCTAAAAGTTATGACATTTCTAAGTTGCTCTAGCTACTAAAAATGTGGATAAAAATTATGACGAATTTAGGTAGTTTGAGACAAAAGAAACACAAGTATATAACATAATATATCAAGAAGTCACTCTCTACACTAATATATATATATGAGACACTATAGAACACATCTCCAATACAAAAATATGAGATTAAACATGTAATAATTCATTCATACATAACAACAACACAGTGTGTGTCCAAATTTGGAGTTTTCCTACATGGACACAACCACAACACAAAGGACACTCCTATGACCTCCAAATGGACACGAAATGGACACAAATGGAGATACAACCATGGGAGTCATTCCTATGGGTTCAAAATAGACCTATATGCATGAGGAAATAAAAAGGAGAATGGATTTATACTTCCCGGTAGATCGAATCGAAGAAAAGCCTTCCCGGAGCGACACCGACACGTAGAGATTCCAAAAGGACACGAACGAGCTCCGAATCCTCCCAAACTTGGGTAGCTTCCTCCTTGGCTAGAATGGAGAAGGAAAAAAGAAGATTTGGTGGCGAAATGGAAGAATTTGGTGGAGAAATTGCTAGGAATTGCTCTCTAGAAATTTGGGGAAGAACAAGAGAGAGAGTGTGGATGAGAATAATGAAATAAACTTGAGCCTATCCTCTTCCAAAGTGGCTGGCCATATGGGGCTATTTGTCCTATTATGGTAAGGTCCAAAATGCCCCCACTAACCTATTCTATTAGTATTAGGAAAGGGCTAATTGGTTAGGGCTAAATTAGTCATTCTAAATTCTCTAATCACACTAACCTTATCCATAATAATTAGTCTAACCTCTAACTAAAATTAATATCATGTGGACTAAAATTAATATCATGTGGGCCATGTCTAACTAGTGTGTGGGTCCACTAAAGTCAACACTACCCCCGGGTCCCCGTTTCAAGTCGGATTGAGCTGAAATTCGAACCCGACTCAAATAATCCCAAAACAATATCATAAATAATAAAATAAATTTCAAAAATATTTCAAAAATATAAAATAACAAAAAGACCCCTGTTCCTGAAAACTGGGGGTGACAAATTCCTCGAAATTAAAACCAAACAATAGTAAAATGTCAAAATCACAAGTCATAACTTTAAATAGTTTAAAAATGATTAAAAATCACCAAAAATCATAATATGAAATAATCATCAATAAATAATAATTATAATTACAAAATTTCAAAATTACCCTCATCTAGAAAACTGGGTGTTACAATTCTACCCACCTTATAAAAATTTTTCCCTCGAAATTAAGATGATCGCACCCCCTTCTATGTCAAACATAGTCAAGGGTCAATCACTAGTCAATTTCTCAACATCCAAGTACTTGGTCATCAAATGGTCAACTTCTTATGCTTTTACCTATGCTAGCTATTTAGGTGTTGGCAACTAGAATTTAGCAAAAGAGAAACTCTATAATAGACTAGCTCTTAACTTCCTAATCCTATCAAGTCACCAATAACTAAATACCTACAAGCTAAGCACATGAATACCAAATACCACATATATATATATATATATATATATATATATATATATATATATATATATATATATATATATATATATATGCTCAAGAACAACAACCCATCACATATATCCTAAGTATATCTATATATATACATGACTGATCAACCAAGGGTTAAGGCAGACTAAACTTATAAGGGTTTGAAACAATGCTTAGAACTAGGCTAAAGATGAATGGTCTGAATCAAGGGGACATGGTATCTAGTGAAGGGTCTGCACACTGCCTATAAAAGTGATCAACACAAAGGAACTCAACACGAAGGGAACTTAACTAAAATGGAAAACTGAACCAAGCATAGGCTAAACAACATGTTTATAACCCTATACAACAATGGCCTATAGATACCAACTAACCTATATCCCATATGCCAATATCATCTGCAATCTATCTATGCAAATAGACCTCCACTACCAAAATATATGGATTTACCGACGGCCTTATCCGTCGGTATTCCGTCGCCAAAATAAATACCGACGGATTACCGACGGATATTTTGGTAAAACAGCCGTCGGGAATAACCTCGTCGCTAAAACATATCCGTCGCTACTCCGTCGCTCAGCGACGACTTAGCGACGGAATACTGCCGGCTCATTTAAATATATATATAGCGACGGATTACCGACTAGCTTTCGTCAAAACATGTATCAGGATATAGGTTTAGCGACGGAATACTCCGTCGCTAAAGAGTCGGCAAAACCGTATCAGTAACTTTCTGATACGCAATATCCGTCGCTAATCCGTCGTAGATTTGTCGGTAAAAGTGTATTAGCGACAAAACATCCGTCGCTAACAGCAAAATTTATGGACATCAAATAGAACTAGGTCGACGGACATTCCGTCGCTAAACTGTCGCTCAATGTAAAATCCTACAGATAGCGACAGAAATTACGTCGCCAATCCGTCGCTTTATTGAAATGCTCCAGGTAGCGACGGTTTTTCCGTCGCCACTTCGTCGCTAAACTCAGTTTTTCCAGATAGCGACGGACTATCCGTCGCTCAGTAGTCGCCAGTCCGTCGCTAACTTCTAATTTTTGAAAAAAAAATACTGCAAACAGACTCTTTCCTGTTTGTACAACACATCCAACACAATATCAAACATGCAAAATATCCATATACAACACCATATATCCATATCCAACACGAATATCCAACGTATCCAATATCCAACACCATATATCCATATGCAAAATATCCATATCCGACACCAATATCCAACGTATCCAATATCCAACAAAATATTACCAACACAATATATCCAATATCCAACATTAAATTATCCAAACATTAAAAAATATCCGAACATACAATGTATCCAAATGTCTACAAAAATTTCGGCAGCACCTCCTTTGTATATCAGATCATCGCTTATAATCCAGCGTAGGTATATATCCAAAAATCACATAGACGAAATATGCACATACGAATTTAATGCACACCAATTATCCAAGAAAAGACATCAATTATACTGAAGAGTAACCTAATATCCGTCGTTATACTGAAAATTTATCTTCAAGTGTGAGAACGGATGGCTCAGAATACACAACCCAAAATTCATTCTAGCATACATTAGTGTGAATCATCTATGTTCTGTACATATGGTGTAGTATATGATCTTATCATATATAGTATTTGAAGAACGTAACAGAATCAAGATGAACTCACATAATGTAATACTAAGGCATCATCTACTACTATATAAGATATAGTGATAGGTTGTCGTATCATCATTGCCGAGGGATGAGGGTCGAAGGAAAGTCAACTTATCTACGGCTACATAGTTTCTGCATCGCCAGTCGAATGGCTGCAGGGACTATATATGTCCTGATCATCATGTCGTACCGTAGATTAATGCAAATGGAGCTGGAAACAAAATATAGAAACCAAAAAACAAAATACAGAATCCAATCCCTGGGTTCGCCGAAAATACAAAACACAGAATCCAATCCCTGTATTTTAAGTGTGAGAACGGATGGCTCAGAAGACAACCAAACCGGAGAGGATACTCCAAGAGATACATCTGAGTAGGACGTATACTCTGAGAGATCACCCTTACAGAAATGATATCAGTAGTGGTATCGAATGTTGGAGAAGATATTATCACAGTATACGTCCTCTCCTCCACGATGGCTCTAGACCCATCTGCTCGTCCCTGCTTCCATTCTTCTTGTTTGACTCTCTCAGCCACACATGATATCCAGCTCAAGTGTAGAGTAGACGGAAAAGAAGGGGACAGGAATAGGAGGGGGAAGCAGCACACCGGCGGCATGACCCGGAGGAAGTACAGAGGTTTTCTTCAACATACGTAGGAGAACTATAAGGATATATGTAAACACAACATATCACCTTGTCAAAGACCCTAAATGTGATAACCATGTTACCGCGGTGTCGGAAGACTAACATGTCATAATTTTATAAGCCGTGTGTTTTGACATAATCCTCCCAACCGGATTTCAGTTCTATGTAATAATGCGAGATTACGACACAGGAGGAAAGAGTTGGGATGATTATGTCAAAACACACGGCTTAGAAAATTATGACATGTTAGTCTTCCGACACCGCGGTAACATGGTTGTCACATTAAGGGTCTTTGACAAGATGACATATTGTGAAAAGATATATCCTTATAGTTCTCCTACGTATGTTGAAGAAAACCTCTGTACTTCCTCCGAGTCATGCCGCCGGTGTGCTGCTTCCCCCTCCTATTCCTGTCCCCTTCTTTTCCGCCTACTCTACACTTGAGCTGGATATCATGTGTGGCTGAGAGAGTCAAATAAGAAGAATGGAAGCAGGGACGAGCAGATGGGTCTAGAGCCATCGTGGAGGAGAGGACGTATACTGTGATAATATCTTCTCCAACATTCGATACCACTACTGATATCATTTCTGTAAGGATGATCTCTCAGAGTATACGTCCTACCCAGATGGATCTCTCGGAGTATCCTCTCCGGTTGGTTGTCGTATCATCATTGCCGAGGGATGAGGGTCGGAGGACAGTCAACTTATCTACGGCTACATAGTTTCTGCCTCGCCAGTCGAATGGCTGCAGGGACTATATATGTCCTGATCACCATGTCGTACCGTAGATTAATGCAAATGGAGCTGGAAACAAAATACAGAAACCAAAAAAACAAAATACAGAATCCAATCCCTGGGTTCGTCGAAAATACGAAATACAGAATCCAATCCCTGTATTTTAAGTGTGAGAACGGATGGCTCAGAAGACAACCCAACCGGAGAAAGTACAGAGGTTTTCTTCAACATACGTAGGAGAACTATAAGGACGTGCTGGATTAGTATAGACTATTTCGAATTAGTATCGTAGAAGGTTTAGTAACAATTGTACTTGAATTTCAATTTGGATGTGAAAATCTGTATCGTAAGCCAAACTAAACATAATCAGTTCTATTTCACATGCTTAATTGTCAAGTATGGGAACGAATAGCTCAGAACACAACCCAAAATTTATTCTACACGAACTCACATAATGTTTACAGTCTTGGTCTCAACTGTCTTCGATTCTATGATCCCATGTCTTAGGTTAAATAAATCACTAACCTCATCACGGTGGGTCTTGGTGTAGCACTCAAATATGGGGCACCCGTAAATTCGCCGAGTTTTTAAATCATCGACATTGAGTTTTAAACCCTCACGTAGCCTTTCTGCTTCACTTCTAGGGTCGAGCAGCATCTTCTTGCAAGTTTCGGTCTCCAGATACTTAGTGTCAAGATTCTGGACGCTTTCGTAGAGCATGTCAACGCATCCTAGCACCAATTTACTCGACAGAAAATTGACGCTAGGATGCGTTGACATGCTCTACGAAAGCATCCAGAATCTTGACACTAAGTATCTGGAGACCGAAGCTTGCAAGAAGATGCTGCTCGACCCTAGAAGTGAAGCAGAAAGGCTACGTGAGGGTTTAAAACTCAAAGTCGATGATTTAAAACCTCGACGAATTTACGGATGCCCCACATTTGAGTGCTACACCAAGGCTCACCGTCTGTATAGTTCGGTTATTGGCGCTCGATGTCCCTGTGGTAAGGCAATGGATGAGGATATTGCGTGGGAGGGGGTTGCAGATGGAGGCAACAAGGATGGCGTGTTTGTGAAAGGAGGGAAAGGATACATAATCACAGACGATTTGCATGTAAGGCCATTCTATTCTATGGAGTCTGCGTTGTTTATTTTTTGAAAGCATGGGATCATAGAATCGAAGACAGTTGAGACCAAGACTGTAAACATTGGCCGCGATGAGGTTAGTGATTTATGTAACCAAATGTAGTAATCTTGTAATTTAAAGTTGGAAGAACATGCAAGTAGCCTTATATATAGTTGCTGCCTCCCCAGTCGAATGACTTAATTGCCAAGTATCGGAACGAATGGCTCAGAACACAACCAAAGATTCATTCTAGCATATATTAGTGAGTTCATCTTGATTCTGTTACGTCCTTCAGATACTATATACGATAAGAACATAGATGATTCACACTAATGTATGCTAGAATAAATCTTGGCTTGTGTTCTGAGCCATCCGTTCTGATCAAGCATCTTCCTTCTCCTCTCCTCCACCATGGCTCTGAACCAATCTGCTCCTCCCTACTTCCCTTCTTCTTATTTAACTCTCTCAGCCACATATGACATCCAGCTCAAGTGTAGAGTCGGGGGAGAAAAAGTGGGCAGGAAGATGAGGGGGAAGCAGCACAGCCGGCGGCATGACCCGGAGGAAGTACATAGGTTTTCTTCAACAGCCGTAGGAGGACTATTTCTCCTACGGCTGTTGAAAAAACCTCTGTACTTCCTTCGGGTCATGCTGCAGGCTGTGCTGCTTCCCTCTCATCTTCCTGCCCACTTTTTCTCCTCCGACTCTACACTTGAGCTGAATGTCATATGTGGCTGAGAGAGTCAAATAAGAAGAAGGGAAGTAGGGAGGAGCAGATTGGTTCAGAGCCATGGTGGAGGAGAGGAGAAGGAAGATGCTTGATCAGAACGGATGGCTCAGAACACAAGTCAGATTCATTCTAGCATACATTAGTGTGAATCATCTATGTTCTTATCGTATATAGTATCTGAAGGACGTAACAGAATCAAGATGAACTCACTAATGTAATACTAAGACATCATCTACTACTATATAAGATATAGTGATAGGTTGTCGTATCATCATTGCCGAGGGATGAGGGTCGGAGGACAGGCAACTTTATCTACGGCTACATAGTTTCTGCCTCGCCAGTCGAATGGCTGCAGGGACTAATGCAAATGGAGCTGAAAAAATATGCATAAACCAAACCAATATAATGCGTGGCTGAGAGAGTCAAATAAGAAGAATGGAAGCAGGGACGAGCAGATGGGTCTAGAGCCATCGTGGAGGAGAGGACGTATACTGTGATAATATCTTCTCCAACATTCGATCCCACTACTGATATCATTTCTGTAAGGGTGATCTCTCAGAGTATACGTCCTACCCAGATGGATCTCTCGGAGTATCCTCTCCGGTTGGTTGTCGTATCATCATTGCCGAGGGATGAGGGTCGGAGGACAGTCCACTTTATCTACGGATACATAGTTTCTGCCTCGCCAGTCGAATGGTTGCAGGAACTATGTTACCGCGGTGTCGTAGTCCAATATAATCCAGAGATTGACACAATTCTAATTCATATATGTAGTCCAATACAAATAGTCTAAAACAAAAACAACCCAATAAAAATAGTCCAATACAAATAAGTACTAATAGCTAATGCTTGCCACGCTGCTCACGCAAACGCTCAGTGATACTTTCACGCAACCACCTCCGAAAAGCAAGATTTTTGGTGCGAGGAGAGGCGTCGTCCCTTGCCAGGACTGCATCAAAAGCACTCTCGGCATTACTAGCTACCGGTGCTGGATGATTAGAACTCCCGGTCTCACTAGCAACCGGTGCCACTTCCTCCTCAACTGTAGGAGGAGCCACCTCAGCATTCACTGTTTTCTTCAAACGACGTGCTGCTCCTCGGGTCATGGGTGCCATCTGGTAAGTATATGTAACAGAATGTAAAAGAATGTAACAGCTCAAATTCAAAAACCAAAATCCCCATGCCAACATGAATCATAACATATAACTTAAACCCAGACATGACATAGGATTAAACCTAATGATTTAATCATCCTTAAATCAGTAAACACAAACAATGTACTAATTCTCAGTTTGTGTGTCCGTGTGTCTGTGTGTCCGTGTGTCCGTGTGTGTGTGTGTGTGTGTGTCCGTGTGTGTGTGTCCGTGTGTGTGTGTGTCCGTGTGTGTGTGTTTGTCCGTGTGTGTGTGTCTGTGGGAGAGGAGGAGGAAGCTGCCCGCCCCCTCCCACCGCTCCCTCCACACCCCCCGCCCCCTCCCACCGCCGCCCCTCCACACCCTCCGCCACCCGCGGCCAGCCCCCCTCCACACATACCCCCCCCGCACCCCGCGGCCAGCCCCTGCCCCCATCGTACCCCCCCCAACGCTGCCCGCCCCCTCGATCCCACCGCCCCCTCCATACCCCCCGCCCCCCGCGCACGGCCAGCCCCCCTCCGCAACCCCCCGCACCCCGCGGCCAGCCCCCGCGCGCCCCCATCCCTCCAACGCTTCCCGCCCCCTCCCACCGCCCCCTCCACACCCCCCGCCACCGCCGCCACCGCCGCCCTCCGCAGTCGACGCCGCCCCCGCAACCCCCGACGCCCCCGGCCTGCTGCACCCACGACCACCGCGCGCGCGCGAGAGAGAGAGAGAGCGAGAAAGAGAGAGAGAGAGAGAGAGGGAGAGGGAGAGGGGAATACCTTTGGGAGAGAGAGAGGAGAGGGGGTCGCCGATCACCGCCGTGGGAGAGAGAGGAGAGGGGGTCGCCGATCGATCACCGCGAAAGAGAGAGAGAGAGAGGAGAGAGAGTAAAATTTGGGGGGAATGAAAAAGTTCCCCCCGTCGTTTCAACTTAAGTCTGGAACGTAAATTTAGCGACGGAGTAGCGACGGATTATTCCGTCGCTAATGCGTCAGTAAATCTCGCGCGAGTAGCGACGGATTATTCCGTCGCTAAGTCGTCAGTAAATCTCGCGCCAATATTTTAGGCTTTTGCCGCCAAAATGTCCGACGTTCTAGCGACGGATATAAAACCGTCGCTACATGGCCGACTACCTATCGACGGCATAGCGACGGATATGGACATAAAAAAATAAAAAAAATTGTCCACTGCTTTCCATCGGTATTCCGTCACAAATCCGTCGGGGATCCGACGGTGATAGCGATGGAAAATGTCCGTCGCTAAATGGCCGTCGCTAAAGTACTGTAATTTGGTAGTGCTCTAGGTCTTAGGTGAAACTACAACTATACTCAAAGGCAGGCTCTGGTCATGGGTGCTTCACTGGGAAAAGGTAAGGGAAAGTAGTAATAATCATCAAGGCTGTAAGGCATACTAACATCCTATGTGTAACTGGTTGGTATTATAGATAACAGAAGAATTATCTGCAATGGGTTACTATATTCTAACACCAATGCTAACTATCACCTCTAGGGTACAGACACTCTACAAGTCATCATACCATTATACTATGAAGGAACTACCTATGAATAAGCTCTACAAAACTAAATATCCCTACTCCTAAGTCATTTATAACAATCAAAAGGGTATGATGTTTAAACCTTCTCAAAATACAATCTGTTAATCATATGCGTCTGTCCAAAATCATGTTGTCCAGAGTCTTCATCATGCTAGTGAGCAAGGCTACGATAATCACAGAGTCCTTGACTAAGGTACGTACCTCTAGGTTCATGGTATTTAAAATTTTTGTACTGCCGCATGCGACGGCAAAAACCTTAAATTCCCATACCCGAGAATACATCCAAAATCTGACTACATGTCCTCACTATGCCAACTAACACGACTATCGAGGATTCTAGATCCTATGATTTAGGCGACCTAGCCCATATGATTTTCTCAGAAGAAAAACAAACACAACAAAAGAGTAACATGACAAAATTAATCAATCAACAAGGAACATATGGAATCGGATTTTAAGGTAATTATAAAAGACAATTGCGGGAATGGAATTGAGAAGAACGGAACTTGCAGCAAGATCTCCAACGGTTTGTGCATCATCGACTGTCCTGACGATAGCTCGCCCTGCTGGTTTCCTCCAGCCTGATGCTGATACTACATAAATCTCTGCTGCTGATGCTGCATGAATCGCTGCTGCTGAGAGAAACCAGAAACGAAGGAAAAAGTCTCTGTACAAACGGAGGTGAACCTCCAATGTAGCAGAAATGCCAACCTGAGTCGGCACAATAGAAGCTGCGATCTTGAGGCCCTGATAAATAGGACGAGAGGTGGCCAGCCTCTCGATAGTATCCCCTGAACCGAAGCGATGAGATCGTGTCTTCATAACCATCATGAAGACAGATCAAAACAAGAAGCAATTTTTGAGAATGAAGCGAAAATTCAAAGGAGAACAGTTTATATTCAAGGGAAGTCAATAAGCAACAATTTTAGATAAAAGGAATTAGATTAAGAGTTTTTCCTAATGTGATTGAGTACCTCCAAAAATATCCTAATACTACTGCAGGCTGTAGTGATACTCTAGTTCGAATACCACTACATAAACTCGACCTGCATGGGCCACCACTAAAAACGTGTCACGACCCGTACCCTAGAGTAAGGGCACAAGACGTGGGTACGTCCAGCCTACGCCGTAGTGTCGGCGGTAGAACGCTGTCCTAGGTCAAACATCTAACAATATAAATGTACCTGTACAGTATATACTCTCCGAATGGAGGTGACATAGCAGATACAGTCTCAATCACAACTAAGGTAGAGCGAGATAAAAGATAGGTAAAACATGAAATCTAAAAGAGATACAGCAGATAGAAGTCTAAGTGTCTAAGATACACAAACCCAGAAAGCATCTCAAAGCTCAATACAGTAATCCATAGAATAAATACAACTCAATGCAACTGAAATAACTAACTATACAACCTCTACTGTGTCTCCTCTAGGCTAGCAGGCAACCTCCAGGCTATCTGTAAAATTTATCAACAGGTCCAATCAGAACAGGAACGAGCACATCTCATCTAGAAAACCCAAGTAAATGACAGAGAACTATAAAGTAGTTATAGATAGTTGTATTGATGAAAATGACAGTTTATATTCAGGTGATGGTAAGAAAGACAGATAAAGTACAAGGAAAGTAAATAACTAAACAAGAGAAGAATCATAGCAATAAAGACTGTAAAAAAATAGAACTAACTGAACCAGGATAACATGATATAAGTCCAGACAGTAAATATAAACAAGTATAAGACCAACGTAAATCCAGACAACATGAATCTGATACCAGGTGATTCCAGTACAAGATGAGTCCGGTATGAGATAATTCCAGTCAGTGATCAAAGATTCCAGGGTGGGTCCAACCTATACTCTAGCAGTGTGTTTTAAAATACCGAGTTTGACATGTAAACGGCTGTAGGTAATACGGTACATCACACACCTGGCCGGGTGTGAGATGGCTATCATTCTAGTAGATTCCAGTTGGGAGATTCCAGATTGGGGTATGTCTACATGTCTTACTCTAGTATTTTCTCTCCCAACAAGTGAATCCAGAATTCTGACACAATGATTCAAGATGAGTCCAGCCAAAATATAATGATACCAGTAAATAATTCCAGTAAATGATTCCAGTATGTGATTCCAGTAATAGAAGCCAGGAATGATGATACTAGTAATAGAGGCCAGAAAATAAATGTGTATCGTATACATGAATCCAGAATATCCATACGTGTTGTAACAGAGAATCACATACAACTAACTAGAACTGAAGTACAGTAATTGACAAATAAATGAGAGAATTATCAGAGAATGTACTCGCCTGATGTCTGAATATCCTAAGTAAATATACTGTCTGATGAGAGGTGTCTGGCTCCTAATCAGAACAGCATAAGTCACAACAAGTCCAAAATGACAATATAAAGTTCTACTATGCATTCTACATGATTCTAGGTCAATCTAGACCAAAGTCAACTCTTGGTCAACTTGGTCAACCCTGAAAGTCAAACCTAGGTCAACTATGGTCAAACTAGGTCTAACAAGTCTAAATTAGGTCAAACAAGTTATTCTAGGTCTAAACAAACTAAGTATATGCAAATCAAGTATCCAAGATAGCTACTAACTCATAGCCTAAGTCACTTGCTAAACCAAGCACAAAACTAAACCATAAGCTAACAAGGCACACAAACTTAGTCATATAATGTATATATATTATTCACATTCACATATTTATATACATAGATATATATAGGAAAGCTATATATATAGGCACATACATACATACATACATACATACATATATAGGCACATACATACATACATATATATATATATATATATATATATATATATATATATATATATATATATATATATATAGGAAAGCTATATATATAGGCACATACATACATATAAATATATATATATATATATATATATATATATATATATATATATATATATATATATATTAATGTTCTAAAATTTAGTGATATGTAGGTGTATGTGACATGAGATATATGATGTCAAAGGATGTATGAATGCATGTGTGTAAAAGATTATAGGTTAACTCAGTTTATAGAAATACATACATACATACATACTTACCTTGTATATATGCATACATACATATATATCATGTATATTATATTTACATGATATATACATGTATACTTGTATTATATTATACATACATTCATGCATATTAGATACTTGTATTTATATTAACATATTGTAAACATTCATTTCATTCATGCATCTATGCATTACCTACATGTTTATACATATGAATACATTGTATATCATTCTTTCATTCATGAATTTATGCATTTCTTATATGCATTATATTAATTGCATTCCTACATGCTTGCATTCAACCATATATATACATTAATATAAAAAGAATATATATCATATATATATTATTTCATTCATCTAACATATCATGCATTACATACTCTATATTTATTTAATATCCATACTACATAGGCTCATAGGTTACACAAAAATGCATATATCGTATAGTCACTCTTCTACTTAAAACCAATACTGTACCAATTGGGCATTCAAAAAATTCTAAGATTAAAGTATATTGTAGCTCTTCGTGTTAGCTTTCCGAAACTTTAAACGGATCGCATTTTCGTGTCCGAAAGCTCCCAGAATCGCGAAAATATCGAAACACATTCGTCTTTCGTACAGCTGACACTCAAATAATTCTACAGAAAGTTACAGAAAGAATTTGGCTTATTAAAATATATATTTGGAAAGCTAACTTCGATACGGTTCTTTAAAAAAAATAGGAGATAAATTGGAGTTCTAAGCTAAAAGTTATGACATTTCTAAGTTGCTCTAGCTACTAAAAACGTGGATAAAAATTATGACGAATTTAGGTAGTTTGAGACAAAAGAAACACAAGTATATAACATAATATATCAAGAAGTCACTCTCTACACTAATATATATATATGAGACACTATAGAACACATCTCCAATACAAAAATATGAAATTAAACATGTAATAATTCATTCATACATAACAACAACACATAGTGTGTCCAAATTTGGGATTTTCCCACATGGACACAACCACAACACAAAGGACACTCCTATGACCTCAAAATGGACACGAAATAGACACAAATGGAGATACAACCATGGGGGTCATTCCTATGGGTTCAAAATAGACCTATATGCATGAGGAAATGAAATGGAGAAGGGATTTATACCTCCTGGTAGATCGAATCGAAGAAAAGCCTTCCCGGAGCGACACCGACACGTAGAGATTCCAAAAGGACACGAACGAGCTCCGAATCCTCCCAAACTTGGGTAGCTTCCTCCTTGGCTAGAATGGAGAAGGAAAGAAGAAGATTTGGTGGCAAAATGGAAGGATTTGGTGGAGAAATTGCTAGGAATTGCTCTCTAGAAATTTGGGAAAGAACAAAAGAGAGAGTGTGGATGAGAATAATGAAATGTACTTGAGCCTATCCTCTCCCAAAGTGGCTGGCCATATGGGGCTATTTGTCCTATTATGGTAAGGTCCAAAATGCCCCCACTAACCTATTCTATTAGTATTAGGAAAGGGCTAATTGGTTGGGGCTAAATTAGTCATTCTAAATTCTCTAATCACACTAACCTTATCCATAATAATTAGTCTAACCTCTAACTAAAATTAATATCATGTGGACTAAAATTAATATCATGTGGGCCATACCTAACTAGTGTGTGGGTCCACTAAAGTCAACACTACCCCCGGGTCCCCGTTTCAAGTCGGATTGAGCTGAAATTCGAACCCGACTCAAATAATCCCAAAACAATATTATAAATAATAAAATAAATTTCAAAAATATTTCAAAAATACAAAATGACAAAAATACTCCTGTTCCTGAAAATTAGGGGTGATAAATTCCACGAAATTAGAACCAAACAATAGTAAAATGTCAAAATCACAAGTCATAATTTTAAATAGTTTAAAAATGATTAAAAATTACCAAAAATCATAATATGAAATAATTATCAATAAATAATAATTATAATTACAAAATTTTAAAATTACCCTCATCTGGAAAACTGGGTGTTACAGATCATGTATCAGTTCTATGATAGGACTGAATCCAGCTAAATTTAATAAATAAGAGGCGACAAAGTCATTAGGAATGCAGGACTGAACTTTATGAACTTAATTCCTGTTTTCCTAACTAACCCTTAGTATGAACCATATGTCCTGACAACTTGTAGGGACAGTCATGGTTAGGAATGTGGAGAAGGATAAATTTGAATTTGACTAAGTGCAAAGTTAGTTAGTCAGTTATAGTGTCTATTTGAATGTATTCTAAGTGAAGGGAATAGTTAGTAGCATATAAGTTAAGTAAAGTGTGGAAATAAGGTTGAGGATAGTTACCTCATATAGTAGGTTATGCATAGATATTGCTTGATTGTACAAATATAGAGTTAACAGGTCATATACAGAGATAGGTTAATGAATAAATTAGGATTATGTTTAAATAACTTTTCTAAATTAGAAACAACTATTTTTGAATTGTTGACTTATCAATTGTAATCATAACAGGAGAATTTCCAGCTTTACTACCTTTTCTCGATCATCCGGAGCCAGGCAAGTATACTCCTCGGATTTGTTCATTTCTCATGTCTTGTATTTTCATTCCTGTATCTCTTTGATTGACACGATGTATCACGATATTGTCTTGATTCATGTTTCATGTATTACTTGCGTCTGGGAGGGAAAATACTATAGATATGTGATCAAACCCGGTTACTACTCATGTGAATAGCTTGGGTCCCACACCGTGCACGTGGGACCAAAGATGTACTATTTTGTGTTCATTGCATCTACCCAAGCCGATCACAATCTAGATGTATTTCATTATTGCACATGTTAGGATTAAGGTTGTATTTCAGGATTCATGGTTGTATTTCATGTTCAGGTTGTATTTCATGATTCAGGTTGTACTTCATGTTCAGGCTGTATTTTATGTTCAGGACTCTTACCATGTTTCCTGTTTTACTTTCAGTATTTTCTGCTCAGTTTCATGTCTTGTCTTATTTTCTGTACTTATATATATTTTTCTGTTTCTTGATTCATACCATGATGTTCATGTTCACTTCCTTGGATATACTTAGCTCCGTTCCTGACTAGGATATGTTGCAGGTGTGTTGGAGGCTCTGTGCGACACGTACTATGGCGATGAGCCAATTGATGCAGAAGAGCTAGCTGGTGCTGCTCTTGACTTAGAGGCTGCAGAAGCCTAGAGCTTACCTTAGATTTCCATATTATTTTTCCTGTATTGAGACTAGTAGACTTACTTTCATTGCTGGAATGTAATAGAATTATGAACTTGTACTTCTTTTCTGAGACACATTTATTGATGCTGTGTTTTCATACTTGTCTTGATATCTGGTTAGTTTTCCTAGATTGGTACAACTTACTTTATTGTGTCTAACGACAAAGGCTGGGCATGTCAGACTCGTGTCCGGCTATTCGGGAGCGGGTCATGACATGTTTTTAGTGGTGACCCATACAGGTCTATCCTAATGGTACCTAGGTCATAGCGTACTATTAGTGGACTTGATTACACTAGGAAAACTTGATCACAACATAGGAAAATCGGAAAATAAAGGTATATCAGGTATATTGATATTCTATAAACACTTGTTGTATTTAGGTCTAGGTTATTTTAACAATTTTTTGTTTTTCAGATAGTTCAAAAGCACGCGACACCGGAAAGGTTGATCCACCTATACTTGAGATTCCGAGCTTCCACCCCGCAGGTCGTCCCTACTATCCCCATGGGTAGTACGTAGTTGACGGAGATGTTTGAAAGTTCCTTGACATCCAGAGAGAGAGGGCAAGCCATCATTTTCCAAGCCAGACTTGTGGATGCACTTCTTGTAGCCTCCCTTCCCGGAATTTTTGAAATATTTTTTAAATTATTGTTTAATTGATTTGAATGGTAATTTTTAGATTTTTATAAATAATTATTTTAATTAATTATTACGGTAGATGACTTTAGCCATGATTGAGTTTTGAAGTATCAGACGACTAGGAATCATGGCACGGATAGTGCAATGGCATGGTTTGACTAGTGTATTAGCCCTGGTAGGAAAGGCCGAGCCATAGTGATGTCCTAACTAGGAAAACCAAGCCAAGTTGTAACTTGACCCTATAGAACGTTTTAATTATTTATTAATTATATTATTGACTTGTAGGAGACCCGATTTGTGTCGATTAGCGCGAAATAGACCCGAACCGAAACCGAGCCCATATAATCTTGTAGTAAGACCAAAGACGACCATGTAGACATATTTTATGTGTATACTAATAGTTCCTAAATTATTTTAGATATTGATGTACATTTTAATTATTTGAATATTTGTACAAAATTGGTGTTTTAATATTAAATATTGTTTTACAATATTTGTATAATTTTCTGGACCCAGACAAAGGTGAATAATATAGATTCATCAAACCACCATTTAATTATTTTAGTATTATTTTATTATTCTGTGGTGATTAAATAAATATATTATTGCTATTAGATATTATTATTTAATTGAGTATTTATTGGTATATAAATTTATGAGGTATATATGTATATGGATGTGTGTAGACATAGATATATAAATGTGTGTATATAAATATAGATATATATTAAATGTGTGTATGAATATATAAATGTATATTATATACGTATATTGTATGTATATATAAATATATAATATATATACATGTGTATGTATGTGTGTTCGTATATATTAATATATATAAGTATATGTGTGTTTGTATATATAAATATATATAAATATAATGTGTGTGTGTGTATATATGAATATATACACTACCATGTATACATGTGTGTATATATAAATATATAAATTACCATGTGTATATATATAAATACATAATTAGATAAATATATACTAATTTCTAAAGAAAGCAACAGCAGCCTCGGCCCAGCAGGCCGAGCCCCTAATCCCCTAATCTCCTCAGCCGAACCCAATGCACCGGCCCATCCCAGTGGCCAACCGAGGCTTTTCTTTCCCCGATCCTGTTTTTAAACAACAGGTGTACATAAATAGAGAACCCGAGAGAGAGAAAGGGAAAATTTGCTCGACAAAAAGCCAAACCTAACTATTCTCTAGCCGTGCCGCACCCCTACCTCCCGCACGCACTCTCGGCCACCTGCACGCCACCGTCGGAGCATCGTCGGCCGGCAACGGCGACAACAGCGCGTGGAACAGAGCATTGCTCTGTTACTACTCGAATAGCAGATACCAGGTTCGTCATTCCATTACTCCAACATCTCGTAGTCAATCCACGAACCGATTAGTTCATCGTAATCATAATATATACGGCTAGGAGGTCTGACAAATAGTTCAAGTTTAGATGCTCTGGATTTTCCAGAAGTTAAGTCAAAAATTTGACAAAAACCTGAGATTGGACACTGTGAGTTCAACAGTTCGAGGCTATTTAGAAGGGAATTTCTGAACTAAAAACAAGAGATTTCAAAAACCTAATTGAGAAAAGTCCTAGACAACCTATAGGGCTCTGTAACCCAATTTACAGGACCCGATTTCATCGACTATACGCTGAGAAATTGGATCCCAAACATTGATAAGACATGTTTTCAAAATTACGAAATTTCAATAAAAACTTTTGATACGACGTGCGTCCCACAAAACCGGGTGACATGGTCGCGAACCATAAACATCGAAAGGTGCGTAACGGCTTCATGGACGTGTGGGCTTTGACGGAATTCAAATTGGTCGCGTGTGTGCGACGAATTTAATGCGTATCCGTCGAAATTTACCGTATCGGTCTCTGTGCAAATTCCTTAATTAGTTTGTGCACGCTCGTCAGATCGAGATGAAACTTGCGCCAACAGGACCGTATCATTTTTCTGGTCCAGCATGCCAAGTTTGGTCCGATTCTGAGACACTTGATAAAATTACTGTTTTGCGGGCCCTACGGTCCGACTGAACGGGTGATTTTATGCACGGCCAGCCGAAAGCCAACTTTGGACATACGGTTGGATTTGTATCGAAAAACCGGATCCGTAGACATGTAGATTGACGATTTTAGGGACCATTGACACTGGCACGCTTTTTGGTACGAAGCGGGTCCAACGGCGGACACCGTTTTTGTCCGAAATTACCATTTTGCCCCTGTGTCCAGATTGGACTTAAGGACAGGCAATTCTAGCTAATTTGACTATTCTGAGAATGTTGGTAATATTTATTGCAGCTTTCGAAGACAGTTGTGATGACTTCAACTTTCGGACTTATTGATTGGAGTTACATTGTTGGTTCTTCGTGCAACCCCCAGGCAAGTATACCTTGCCTCCCGCTACAGTTTTATTTACATGCATTTTATTTCACTTTTCAGTCTTTAATTATTTATGGACATGTGTTTTTCATGTTATTTTCTGTGGAGTTGTTTTTAGTGCATATAGCCGTGTTTATGTTTGGTCTTGTGGTTCACACTTGGAGTTTCTCGTCAGTACCTTGCTTGAGTCGTATCATAGAACGAGTACGTGTAAGTGAACTACTAAATCCTTGATATTGTTTTCTTGGCACCAGAGAGTCTACGCTCGGGACGAGGGTGTTTTTCTTGATATGTTTACATCCGTGAGTCCACACTCGGGACTAGGATGTCGATTATTTGTACCAGAAAATCCACACACGGGACGAGGGTGTTGACTTGACTTGCACCAGAGAGTCCACATACGGGATGAGGGTGTTGACTTGACTTGCACCAGAGAGTCCACACTCCGGACGAGGGTGTTTACATCAGAGAGTCCACACTCGGAACGAGGGTGTCTTGCTATGAGCTAACCAGAGAGTCCACACTCGGGACAAGGGTTAGTGCTTAGTTCAAACCAGAGAGTCCACACTCGGGACGAGGGTTTGGTTCTTCCATTGATCTCGTGATTATCGTTCATCCGGCAGTTCATTTATACGTAGTTGTTCTAGTATTCGTGTTCATATTAGTATTCATATTCATATTCGTATTCGTGTTCGTATTCGTGTTCGTGTTCGTATTCGTGTTAGTGTTCGTGTTCGTAGTCATTTGTCGTATTTCTATTTTTCTTATTTATTTTTTTGCGCATGATAAAACTGTTAGATAGGCATATATATTATGTATCTTGCTATGTCCTCTGAGGACCTGATGATCTCCTCAGGTTTAGCGGTTGCATGGAGTTAGCTAGTAGTTTTGGATGGCAGAGGATTTGTGGTTCTTGTGGGATTCAGGTATCGTTATCGTGTTCATTATCCGCTCGTGCTTTCATACCTTATTATGAGTTATCCTGTTCCTTGATTCAGTTTTAGACTCTTGTTATTTCCTTTAGAGTCTTATCGGACATTTATGCTAGTGGGCTGCAGACCACGATCCATAGCTTGACAGCGTTTATGTATTCGAGTCGGGCTGGAGTCCGTTCGATACGTAGCTGGCTTGCTCACGAGCTCGCGTCCGAAAACCGGGTGCGGGTCGTGACAAATTTTTTTGGTGGCCCATGCAGGTCAGAGCATATCGTATCGGTTACGTTACTGTACTGATACGAGCCTGCACAACTGACTAAAACCTTAGAAATCTCAATCCACTCTGCCTTGAAAATTCTCCTAGAAATTTTTCTATGTCCTTGAAAACTCCATATTTTCTCTCGATTATACTTTCTTGCTTCCTGTGCCATTGTTTCTCGTCCCTTCCTATTCCGAGGTGACGAATGATCGTGCTATCTAAGATTCATCAGAAATTCTTAAATTATAATATAATATTGCATGATTATTGAGTTTTGGTTGTTTATAGATATGAGAGATTATAGATACCATAGGTCCTAGATATTTTTGGAATAATTATTAGTCACTAATTAGAAGATTATATGATTTTAGTGACCTGTGTTTCAAGGGAGTAGTGTGACCCAAGGTGGGTAGAAGTCCTCGAGATTTCGTAAATAGCAAATGACTAGAGAAGGCCATAAATATTTTTGAGAAATTAAATTTGAGGAGATTAAGGAATAGCGGACTTTGAATTTTTAGGAATAGTCATGAATTGGAATTTTGAGGACGAAATTATTTTTAAGGTGGGTAGATTTGTAGCCTCCCTTCCCGGAATTTTTGAAATATTTTTTTAAATTATTGTTTAATTGATTTGAATGGTAATTTTTAGATTTTTATAAATAATTATTTTAATTAATTATTACGGTAGATGACTTTAGCCATGATTGAGTTTTGAAGTATCAGACGACTAGGAATCATGGCACGGATAGTGCAGTAGCATGCCTTGACTAGTGTATTAGCCATGCCAAAGAAGACCCAGCCATAAGTGTGTCCTAACTAAGAAAACCAAGCCAAGTTGCGACTTGACCCTATAGAACGTTTTAATTATTTATTAATTATATTATTGACTTGTAGGAGACCCGGTTTGTGTCGATTAGCACGGACTAGACCCAAATCGAAACCGAGCCCATATAATCTTGTAGTAAGACCAAAGACAACCATGTAGACATATTTTATGTGTATACTAATAGATTCCTAAATTATTTTGGATATTGATGTACATTTTAATTATTTGAATATTTGTACAAAATTGGTGTTTTTATTATTAAATATTGTTTTACAATGTTTGTACAATTTTCTAGACCCAAACAAAGGTGAATAGTGTAGATTCAACAAACCACCATTTAATTATTTTAGTATTATTTTATTATTATGTGGTGATTAAATAAATATATTATTGCTATTTGATATTATTATTTAATTGAGTATTTTTTGGTATATAAATTTATGAGGTATATATGTATATGGATGTGTGTAGACATAGATATATAAATGTGTGTATATAAATATAGATATATATTAAATGTGTGTATGAATATATAAATGTATATTATATACGTATATTGTATGTATATATAAATATATAATATATATACATGTGTATGTATGTGTGTTTGTATATATTAATATATATAAGTATATGTGTGTTCGAATATATAAATATATATAAATATAATGTGTGTGTGTATATATGAATATATACACTACCATGTATACATGTGTGTATATATAAATATATAAATTACCATGTGTATATATATAAATACATAATTAGATAAATATATACTAATTTCTAAAGAAAGCAACAGCAGCCTCGGCCCAGCAGGCCGAGCCCCTAATCCCCTAATCCCCTCAGCCGAACCCAATGCACCCGGCCCATCCCAATGGCCAACCGAGGCTTTTCTTTCCCCGACCCTATTTTTAAACAACAGGTGTACATAAATAGAGAACCCGAGAGAGAGAAAGGGAAAATTTGCTCGACAAAAAGCCAACCCAAACTATTCTCTAGCCGCACCGCACCCCTACCTCCCGTGCGCACTCTCGGCCACCTGCGCGCCACCGTCGGAGCATCGTCGGCCGGCAACGGCGACAACAGCGCGCGGAACAGAGCATTGCTCTGTTACTACTCGAATAGCAGATACCAGGTTCGTCATTCCATTACTCCAACATCTCGTAGTCAATCCACGAACCGATTGGTTCGTCATAATCACAATATATACGGCTAGGAGGTCTGACGAATAGTTCAAGTTTAGATGCTCTGGATTTTCCAGAAGTTAAGTCAAAAATTCGACAAAAACCTGAGATTGGACACTGTGAGTTCAACAGTTCGAGGCTATTTAGAAGGGAATTTCTGAACTAAAAAACAAGAGATTTCAAAAACCTAATTGAGAAAAGTCCTAGACAACCTATAGGGCTCTGTAACCCAATTTACAGGACCCGATTTCATCGACTATACGCTGAGAAATCGGATCCCAAATATTGATAAAAACATGTTTTAAAAATTACGAAATTTCAATAAAAACTTTTGATACGACGTGCGTCCCACAAAACCGGGTGACATGGTCGCGAACCATAAACATCGAAAGGTGTGTAACGGCTTCGTGGACGTGTGGGCTTTGACGGAATTCAAATTGGTCGCGTGTGCGTGACGAATTTGATGCGTATCCGTCAAAATTTACCGTATCGGCCTCTGTGCAAATTCCTCAATTAGTTTATGCACGCTCGTCAGATCGAGATGAAACTTGTGCCAACAGGACCGTATCATTTTTCTGGTCCAGCATGCCATGTTTGGTCCGATTCTGAGACAGTTGATAAAATCACCGTTTTGCGGGCCCTACGGTCCGACTCAACGGGTGATTTTATGCACGGCCAGCCGAAATCCAACTTTGGACATACGGTTGGGTTTGTATCGAAAAACTGGATCCGTAGACATGTAGATTGACGATTTTAGAGACCATTGACACTGGCACGCTTTTCGGTGCAAAGCGGGTCCAACGGCGGATACCGTTTTTGTCCGAAATTACCGTTTTGCCCCTGTGTCCAGATTGGACTTAAGGACAGGCAATCCTAGCTAATTTGACTATTCTGAGAATGTTGGTAATGTTTATTGCAGCTTTCGGAGACAGTTGTGATGACTTGGACTTTCTGACTTATTGATTGGAGTTACATTGTTGGTTCTTCGTGCAACCCCCAGGCAAGTATACCTTGCCTTCCTCTACAGTTTTATTTACATGCATTTTATTTCACTTTTTAGTCTTTGATTGTTTATGGACATGTGTCTTTCACGTTATTTTCTGTGGAGTTGTTTTTAGTGCATATAGCCGTGTTTATGTTTGGTCTTGTGGTTCACACTTGGAGTTTCTTGTCAGTACCTTACTTGAGTCGTGTCATAGAACGAGTACGTGTAAGTGAACTACTAAATCCTTGAAATTGTTTTCTTGGCACCAGAGAGTCTACGCTCGGGACGAGGGTGTTTTTCTTGATATGTTTACATCCGTGAGTCCACACTCGGGACTAGGATGTCGATTATTTGTACCAGAAAGTCCACACACGGGATGAGGGTGTTGACTTGACTTGTACCAGAGAGTCCACATACGGGACGAGGGTGTTGACTTGACTTGCACCAGAGAGTCCACACTCCGGACGAGGGTGTTTACATCAGAGAGTCCACACTCGGGACGAGGGTTAGTGCTTTGTTCAAACCAGAGAGTCCACACTCGGGACGAGGGTTTGGTTCTTCCATTGATCTCGTGATTATCGTTCATCCGGCAGTTCATTTATACGTAGTTGTTCTAGTATTAGTGTTCATATTCGTATTCGTATTCATATTCGTATTCGTGTTCGTATTCGTGTTCGTGTTCGTATTCGTGTTAGTGTTCGTGTTCGTAGTCATTTGTCGTGTTCCTGTTTTTCTTATTTATTTTTTTGCGCTTGATAAAACTGTTAGATAGGCATGTATATTATGTATCTTGCTATGTCCTCTGAGGACCTGATGATCTCCTTAGGTTTAGCGGTTGCATGGAGTTAGCAAGTAGTTCTGGATGGCGGAGGATTTGTGGTTCTTGTGGGATTCAGGTATCGTTATCGTGTTTATTATCCGCTCGTACTTTCATACCTTATCATGAGTTATCCTGTTCCTTGATTCAGTTTTAGACTCTTGTTATTTTCTTTAGAGTCTTATCGGACATTTATGCTAGTGGGCTGCAGACGACGATCCGTAGTGTTTATTCATGTTTCATATTCTTATTGTGGATTGAGGTATAGATTTGTTTGCCATGATTTGGTAGTACACCATAGCCTTGACAGCGTTTACGTATTCGAGTCGGGCTGGAGTCCGTTCGATACGTAGCTGGCTTGCTCACGAGCTCGCGTCCGAAAATCGGGTACGGTTCGTGACAAATTTTTTTGTTGGCCCATGCAGGTCAGAGCATATCGTATCGGTTAAGTAACTGTACTGATACGAGCCTGCACAACTGACTAAAACCTTAGAAATCTCAATCTACTATGCCTTGAAAATTCTCCTAGAAATTTCTCTACGTCCTTGAAAACTCCATATTTTTTCTCGATTATACTTCCTTGCTTCCTGTGCCATTGATTCTCGTCCCTTCCTATTCCGAGGTGACGAATGATCGTGCTATCTAAGATTCATCAAAAATTCTTAAATTATAATATAATATTGCATGATTATTGCGTTTTGGTTGTTTATAGATATGAGAGATTATAGATACCATAGGTCCTAGATATTTTTGGTATAATTATTAGTCACTAATTAGAAGATTATATGATTTTAGTGACCTGTGTTTCAAGGGAGTAGTGTGACCCAAGGTGGGTAGAAGTCCTCGAGATTTCGTAAATAGCAAATGACTAGAGAAGGCCATAAATATTTTTGAGAAATTAAATTTGAGGAGATTAAGGAATAGTGGACTTTGAATTTTTAGGAATAGTCATGAATTGGAATTTCGAGGACGAAATTATTTTTAAGGTGGGTAGATTTGTAGCCTCCCTTCCCGAAATTTTTGAAATATTTTTTTAAATTATTGTTTAATTGATTTGAATGGTAATTTTTAGATTTTTATAAATAATTATTTTAATTAATTATTACGGTAGATGACTTTAGCCATGATTGAGTATTGAAGTATCAGACGACTAGGAATCATGGCACGGATAGTGCAGTAGCGTGCCTTGACTAGTGTATTAGCCATGCCAAAGAAGACCCAGCCATAAGTGTGTCCTAACTAGGAAAACTAAGCCAAGTTGCGACTTGACCCTATAGAACGTTTTAATTATTTATTAATTAAATTATTGACTTGTAGGAGACCCGGTTTGTGTCGATTAGCGCAGACTAGACCCAAACCGAAACCGAGCCCATGTAATCTTGTAGTAAGACCAAAGACGACCATGTAGACATATTTTATGTGTATACTAATAGTTCCTAAATTATTTTGGATATTGATGTACATTTTAATTATTTGAATATTTGTACGAAATTGGTGTTTTTATTATTAAATATTGTTTTACAATGTTTGTACAATTTTTTGGACCCAGACAAAGATGAATAGTATAGATTCAACAAACCACCATTTAATTATTTTATTATTATTTTATTATTATGTGGTGATTAAATAAATATATTATTGCTATTAGATATTATTATTTAATTGAGTATTTTTTGGTATATAAATTTATGAGGTATATATGTATATGGATGTGTGTAGACATAGATATATAAATGTGTGTATATAAATATAGATATATATTAAATGTGTGTATGAATATATAAAGGTATATTATATACGTATATTGTATGTATATATAAATATATAATATATATACATGTGTATGTATGTGTGTTTGTATATATTAATATATATAAGTTTATGTGTGTTTGTATATATAAATATATATAAATATAATGTGTGTGTGTATATATGAATATATACACTACCATGTATACATGTGTGTATATATAAATATATAAATTACCATGTGTATATATATCAATACATAATTAGATAAATATATGCTAATTTCTAAAGAAAGCAACAGCAGCCTCGGCCCAGCAGGCCGAGCCCCTAATCCCCTAATCCCCTCAGCCGAACCCAATGCACCCGGCCCATCCCAATGGCCAATCGAGGCTTTTCTTTCCCCGACCATGTTTTAAAACAACAGGTGTACATAAATAGAGAACCCGAGAGAGAGAAAGGGAAAATTCGCTCGATAAAAAGCCAACCCTAACTATTCTCTAGCCGCGCCGCACCCCTACCTCCCGCGCGCACTCTCGGTCACCTGCGTGCCACCGTCGGAGCATCGTCGGCTGGCAACGGCGACAACAACGCACGGAACAGAGCATTGCTCTGTTACTACACGAATAGCAGATACCATGTTCGTCATCCCATTACTCCCTCATCTCGTAGTCAATCCACGAATTGATTGGTTCGTCGTAATCACAATATATACGGCTATGAGGCCTAACAAATAGTTCATGTTTAGATGCTCTAGACTTTCCAGAAGTTAAGTCGAAAATTCGACAAACACCTGAGATTGGACACTGTGAGTTCAACAGTTCGAGGCTATTTAGAAGGGAATTTCTGAACTAAATAACATGAGATTTCAAAAACCTAATTAAGGGAAGTCCTAGACAACCTATATGGCTCTGCAACCCAATTTACAGGACCCGATTTCATCGACTACACGCTGAGAAATCGGATCCCAAATATTGATAAAAATATGTTTTCAAAATTGTAAAATTTCAATAAAACTTTCGATACGACGTACGTCCCGCCAAACCAGGCGACGTGGTCGCGAACCGTAAACATCAAAAGGTGCGTAACGGCTTCGTGGACGTGTGGGCTTTGACGGAATTCAAATTGGTCGCGTATGCGCGACGAATTTGATGCGTATCCGTCGAAATTCACCGTATCGACCTCTGTGCAAATTCCTCAATTTGTTTGTACATGCTCGTCAGATCGAGATGAAACTTGTGCCAACAGGACCGTGTCATTTTTCTGGTCCTGTATGCCAAGTTTGGTCCGATTCTGAGACAGTTGATAAAATCACCGTTTTGCGGGTCCCACGGTCCGACTCAACGGGTGATTTTGTGCACGGCCCGCCGAAATCCAACTTCGGACATACGGTTGAGTTCGTATCGAAAAACCGGATCCGTAGACATATAGTTTAACAATTTTAGAGACCATTGACTCTGGCACGCTTTTCGGTACAAAGCGGGTCCAACGGCGGACACCATTTTTGCCTAAAATTACCGTTTTGCCCTTTTGTCCAGAATTGGACTTAAGGACAGGCAATCCTAGCTAATTTGACTATTTTGAGAATGTTGGTAATGATTATTGCAGCTTTCGGAGACAGTTGTGATGCCTTGGACTTTCTGACTTATTGATTGGAGTTACGTTGTTGGTTCTTCGTGCAACCCCCAGGTAAGTATACCTTGCTTCCCTCTACAGTTTTATTTACATGCATTTTATTTCAATTTTCAGTCTTTGATTGTTTATGGATATGTGCCTTTCATGTTATTTTTTGTGGAGTTGTTTTTATTGCATATAGCCGTGTTCATGTTTGGTCTTGTGGTTCACACTTGGAGTTTCTCATCAGTACCTTGCTTGAGTCGTGTCATAGAACGAGTATGTGTAAGTGAACTGCTAAATCCTTGATATTGTTTTCTTGGCACCAGAGAGTCCACACTCGGGACGAGGGAGTTTTTCTTGATCTGTTTACATCCGTGAGTCCACAGTCGGGACTAGGATGTCGATTATTTGCACCAGAGAGTCCACACACGGGACGAGGGTGTTGACTTGACTTGCACCAGAGAGTACACACACGGGACGAGGGTATTGACTTGACTTGCACCAGAGAGTCCACACTCGGGACGAGGGTGTTTACATCAGAGAGTCCACACTCGGGACGAGGGTGTCTTGCCGTGAGCTAACCAGAGAGTCCATACTCGGGACGAGGGTTAGTGCTTAGTTCAAACCAGAGAGTCCACATTCGGGACGAGGGTTTCATTTTTCCATTGATCTCATGATTATCGTTCATCCGGCAATTCATTTATACGTAGTTGTTATAGTATTCGTGTTCATATTCGTATTCGTGTTCATATTCGTATTCGTGTTCGTATTCGTGTTCGTATTCGTGTTAGTGTTCGTGTTCGTAGTCATTTGTCGTGTTCCTATTTTTCTTGTTTATTTTCTTGTGCATGATAAAACTGTTAGATAGGCATGTATATTATGTATCTTGCTATGTCCTCTGAGGACCTGATGATCTCCTCAGGTTTAGCGGTTGCATGGAGTTAGCTAGTAGTTCTGAATGACGGAGGATTTGCGATTCTTACGGGATTCAGGTATCGTTATCATGTTTATTATCCGCTCGTGCTTTCATACCTTATCATGAGTTATCCTGTTCCTTGATTCAGTTTTAGACTCTTGTTATTTCCTTTAGAGTCTTATCGGACATTTATGCTAGTGGGCTGCAGACCACGACCCATAGTGTTCATTCATGTTTTATATTCTTATTATGGATTGAGATATAGATTTGTTTGCCATAATTTGGCAGTACACCATAGCCTTGACAGCATTTACGTATTCGAGTCGTGCTGGAGTCCATTCGATACGTAGCTGGCTTGCTCACGAGCTCGCATCCGAAAACTGGGTGCGGATCGTGACACTTCTCGAGCCAAAAAAGACCTTTGGACTTCTCCGACACCGAGCACATATCTTACATCGAAGAGCAGATCGAGAACCTGGAGTCGCAACTGAAGATCATTCAAGTCCCTGAGAACCCGACTCCTCTGAAGATTGAAGTCACCAACCAGGAGATCCAGCTCGTAGCACATACAACAAGATGGGAAGCTAAAGCCCAGGAGCGACATAAAGACTTATGACGAAGATACAACTATCCTGGACCCGCAAAGCGTCGTAACACTTAGTCTGCGCTTCTTCGGTCACACCACCAGTCGCATCATTGGGAGCAGATCTCAACAGCCAGCACGCCAGCAGACGTATATTCCTATCAGAGGCTTTGTGCTTTAGTCCAGTGGAAGACCTAGACTCAGATTCAGATGACGACCACCTGCAATTTTTGCCGTCGCCAGAACATCACCATAAAGAGTACCGCCAGAGACGAAGGCTACACCTGCACTGCGGATCGCCTGCCCATCAAGTCAAGGATTGCCCGGAGATCGTTTATCATACTGCCCAAGAAAAAGCACGAGGAGCATCACGACTGCAGCAAGGGGACCCGCCTCTCCAGATTCAGCCATTACATGGAGCACTGTCGCAGGGACCAGCCTACGTCAGGGTAGTTGAGGAAGATTGAATAGACTCCAATTCCGGAGGAACACTGAAGATAGACTGAAGACAGAAGGCTTCTTTTGTATGGTTGGAGAAAACCATGTATCTTGATTCGTAATCCAGTCTTCCCTTAAAATATCTCTTAGCACTTAATTCATTTCTTACAACTTCTCGTTTTTCTATTTTTGAAACTTGGGATGATATTCGAAACTTATTTCAAGATATTGTTCCTATTCAGTAAACATGTTTCATATCCATAATTTGATATTGTTTGAAAGCCACTACTCGATACTGTTTGCCTATTTCCTTTGATGTGTTCGATTTTCTATTCGAGAGTTGTTGTTCATTACTTGTTTCGACCTTGTCTCATATCCAAGATTTTGCTTGTTTTCTGGGATACTTGTTCCTATTTGTTATTGATATTTTGTTCGCTAGTCAAACTTGTACTAATCAAGATTTATTCCTACTTGAAATATCATTCTGAAACCGCGTTTGAACCTTCGCTTCTATTGATGCTTGTTTGAGATTCTATTTTCTATTTTGACTTTATTCAGGACTCGCCCTCTATTTACGACTTTGTTTACTATTGAGATTGCTTGTTTCATATTTACAATCCAATACCTTGTTTCCAGTTGAAATCTGTTTTCTAGTTACTATTCAAAAATCTTGTTTCCTCGTTAAGATTTTCTATTTTGAGATTTTGTTCCTTATTCACTACTTTGTTGATACTTGATTTTCTATTTTTTACCCGATTGGAGATTTCATTTTCTATTCGAGTTTTGCTCGAGGTTTCATTGTTATTCGAGATTTTATTGAAACTTGTTTCCGGTACGAGGTTTTATTTCTTATTTTGAAACTTGTCTCCTATCTGATACTTTGTTTCAGTTCATCCTTCGAGACTCTATTATCCCTTCAGAACAATGTCCCATATATGGAATCTTGTTGCCATCCCAGGTTTCATTTGACAATTCGGTTGCCATTTGAAACTCTGTTCACTATTGAGGGTTGAAAATGTCCTTGTTGCCTTTGTACTCACTATTCCTTGATTTGATTCTATGTTGTTTCTTAGTACCTAATAAACCCTTGTATTCTGACAGGCAGATAATACCACTTTTGTGACTTAGACTATGAGAACCCATTTTGAATTCCTTGAACATTTTTGAAATTCCTGTGGATAAGGTCGAGAGACTACTCAATGACCTACTAGGGCATGGCAGTTGCACACCGCAACCATTATCTGAATTATGGAGACTAAGGGTTCACTGCAGCCAGCAGCGCACTGGCGAGCCGGGAACTTTAAGTCGAAATAATTTCAGGGATTTGTCGGTTTTCGAGTATTTTCGAGACTTTGTCCAAAACTTTCATATTTGATCTCTTGAGTTGTTTCGTTAACACTTGTCTGGATTGATAAAGTTGATAGAGTATTCGGTGACATATCGTTGTTTGAATCATGGAACTGAATGTTCGCTGCAGCCAGTTGTACACTGGAAAGGCAGGATTCTAAGTACAGTGATTTCAAATGGCTATATGTTTTCAGACAACTTAGAGACTATATCTTTTTGTATGATTATTAATATTTCGAAAATCGTAAATCCTTGCACATTTTCTTTGATTTGATACTAATACCTCCTGAGTTGTCCCATCTAATTTTTTTTTCAAATCGACCGTTGCAAATTGTCATCTTGAATTTTATTGTCGGATCATTTGACTTCCTGGACTTGGATTCCATTCCAGATTTTATCATATCTATATTTTGATCACGTTTTGCCTAAATTTCAATCTGATCATACCTATCTAACGGTGATTCTCCTATCGTGCTAAACTTTTTATCATGCCTAAAAGATCATGCCCTCACGACTCATCCTCTAAGTTGTAATTGAAATTCATTCCACTTCGTGACTGTTTGATCCTCGATCCTTGTCAAAGCATGATATCCCAAACTTCTTGTATGTACAGGGTCTCAAGGCTCAGGGAGCATCTCAGAGTTGCACCGGATCGGCAGAAGCACTGGGCGGACAACAGCAGATGGCCACTAGAGTTTGCAGTTGGAGATAGAGTGTTCCTAAAATCTCACCGACCAGAGGCATCAATCGGTTCAGCAGAGACGGGAAGCTCAGTCCGAGGTATATCAGGCCTTTCAACGTTACAGCGCGGATTGGCGAGGTGGCGTATCGACTAGCACTTCCTGCCAGCTTGGAGGGGGTACACAATGTTTTCCACGTATCTCAGCTTCGACGCTACATTCCAGACTCGTGCCATGTAGTGGATCACTCAGAGCTAGAGGTGGGCCCGAGTTTGACCTACGAGGAGCAGCCAGTAGAGATCCTTGATCGTAGGAAGAAGCGTCTGCGGAACCAGACCATTCCTCTTGTCTGCGTCATGTGGAGACACCACTCTCCGGGAGAGTCCACGTGGGAGCGCGAGGACGAGATGCGAGAACGCTACCCTAGATTATTCACTTGATTGTATTTTAGTATTTTAAGATTTCCATGTTTCTCTTTCTCAATAATATTTCATGGTGTCCGTGAATCAATTTTGGTATACTTCTAAATTTCGAGGGCAAAATTTTTCAAGGGGGAGAGATTTGTAACTCCACCTTCTTGATAATTAAATTTTTTAATCAATTTGGGAATTTTCATATATACTTTAAAATACATATGAATTTATATATGTGTATCATTTTATTTTCAGTCAATTGTTTTGATTTCATTTTAAAACCAGTAGCTCATAAGTTACCAACCTATTTACTTATTTCAAGAAATGGGCTAACCAATCTTTTAAACAACTTCATTGGGTCAGGCCCATTCCAGAAAGCCCAAACCCCTTTCTATTGAAATCCTGAGGGCCCAATCTCTATTTTAAAATCAAGAGAAGAATTAATTTTCTTCTCCTTCAACTATATTTTTAACCTATCTCGATTTCAAATTACAGTTGCACATGCCATGTGCAACTTCCTCAGACCAATATTTTTCATACTTTTCCACTCCACATCGACCAGCGAATTCTCCAACTGCCTATTTAATCTCATCTCCTCTCCCTGGAATTGTACCATTTATCGAATCGATCCTTCTCGTACCTACAACTGAGCTCAAGTCAGGAATCATGGTGGACGCGTGAGAAAGGAGCAGGAATTGATCTTGAGGAACCTAGCCAACAAATTGAAGGGTGTGCTTCGTCGATCGACCACGAGTTTGATCTATTCTTGGTAAGTATCTAGAATTCGATTCCTGATTTGATCTATTCTCGGCCAAGACAAATTGTTCATTGGCTCATTATTTTATTTTTCGAAGGATTGAACGAATTTGAGACTGCTCTTCTTTGATTCAACTAGTTGAATGTCGAAGCTCTGATGTTCGATTGAGCACTCCCTGTACATCTATCAGATGTATGTGAGTATCGATTTCCTTATCACATTCATTCAATTCACTGATCGGATCTGGTTTTGTAAAGTGTGAGAGTATTTGGTATCGATCAGATCTGATCTAGATCGAGTGAACAATTCAGGTGTTCCTAGGTGTAGATGCACGCTTACTGTTTGATTAATTCCCTTGTAGATCTCTGTGACATCTTAGAATTCTGATTTAAGCCTTGATCCTTTCGAATTTAGGTAAGTTTCACTAAATTGTGATTCCTTCATTTTGGTGATGATCAATGGATCTATTTTGAGACAGTAATCCTTGTTTCCATCACCTTGATTCAGGAATTCAAGATTTGAGCCTTGAATAGGTGTCGAGGCAACCATTGATTGGCAATTGAAGGTATTTCTCTTAACTATGTAACTTATTAATATTTTAGACATTATGTGCAGCAGAGTATTTTTAGTTGTAAATTATTTTAGTTTGAACCGTGTGGATTTAAGTATGGATATCAGTCTGAGTATTAAGTTTAACTTTAAGCTTTATAGATTTGGTAACTTGAGGAAACCAAGCTATGGATGTTATGACTTAGGCTTGGGTCTACTCGGGTTCAGAACCATAGCTATAAGATAGAATACTAGTTAGGAAATTAACTATCAGTGATTATAATCAAGGAGTGATTTTAGCATAACAACTGTCAGATACGATGTTGAGATTAGTTTAGTTTAGTAGTATTTTCAATACATGTTCTCTGTTTTGGATGTATAAATCACAATTTCAGTCCTAGATATAAATTCCATTTTACACTCTAAACTAGTAGGATGTTTTAATGTATCTGGAAGATAGATGACCATTTTCAGAGACAATTTGGAAAGGAAGCCTGGGACAGGGTGATGTCCTGATTCAGGACTAAACAAATATATCAGTTGACATTAACTGATTTATGCCATGTCTTGTTAAATATGAGTATATCATGGGACTGAACTGGAATAAGATTTTAATGATGTTAAGTTGATGATTAGAGATGGGCATTGGACTGAGGCAGACATTTTATGGCTAAGGTTTGATCCTCCTGAAACCTGGAAATCAAACCACAAGCTGTAAATGTCATACATTGACTGTTATGTGAGAGATATTAAATTTGAGATTTGGAACATTGCTCATATTACAGATTGGGTTAATGATGATTTGGTACATGTAAACCTAGGAATGTTTGGTACTACCTTGTGTCGTCTTCCAAGAAGTACAATAACTCAGTTCCATATCCCTGAGATAGGGGACCTGAACTGTCTTGATTCAGTCCTGTGTTAGACTGTTAAGATTGATCTGGGAATAGCATTTACAGGACTAAATTAGCATTGTAATATGTGATGGAACTGGGAATTCCCAGGACCCTTCCTTTGGTGTGTGCGTATTGATCGATAGAAAGTTAAACAGATCTAATACGTGTTCTAACCCTTCATAGGCGGAAACTAGGGTTCACGAATTATACCTGCGGCGGAAAGGAGACAAGTAATTCCTGGCAATCTCGAGCGGACGACCCCAAGATCTTCTGTACGTATTCCTTCCTCGAGTTGGACGTCGTGTGGGCGACGATCTCCCAACCATTTTTTCACTACTAAAATACCCCACTTTACCGACGGAAGTTTAGCGACGGACGGATTCCGTCGCTAATAGCGACCAGTTTCCGACATCTTAGCGACGGCTTAGCGACAGACAACATAACATAATTTTTTCCAACTTTAAATGTAAAAATTTGTCGGGTTTCCGTCGCTAAGTCGACGAACGTTAGCGACGGATTCTTTTTCGTCGCTTATTCGTCGCAAATGTTGGCAGCAAAATCTTTAAAACATTGGCGGGAACTTTAGCGACTAACTGGCGACGGATATATCCGTCGGAAAACACCTTTTAATTGGCGACGGTTTAGCGACTAATTTATTCCGTCGCGATTCCGTCGCTAGGTTCTGTGCCCTAACTTAAATTGAACCGACGGGGGGGAATTTTTCATTCCCCCCAAAACTCTCTCTCTCTCTCGCGGCTCTCTCTCTCTCTCTACCAGGTATCTCTCTCTCTCTCTCTCTCTCTCTCTCTTTCTCTAATTTTAGGTTTTGGGGCCGGGGGGGGAGTGGGGGGGGGGGGGGTCGGCTTCGCGGGGGGTAGAGAGGACGGGGGGGGGTGGTGAATGGGGTCAGGGGGTCGGGGGGTGTGGGGAATGGGGGCAGGGGGTGGGGGGGTGGGGAATGAGGGTCGGGGGGTCGGGGGGGTGGGGAATGGGGGCAGGGGGGTCGGAGGGTGTGGGGTGGAGAGGGCAGGGGGGTCGGGGGGGGTGTTGAATGGGGGCAGGGGGGTCGGGGGGGGGGTCGGGAATGGGGGTCGGGGGGCGGGGGGTGGGGGGTGGGTAATGGAGAGGGCAGGGGGGTCGGGGGGGGGGGGGTGTTGAATGGGGGCAGGGGGGGTCGGGGGGAAATTCCCCATTGAATTGTTTCCCTGATTTTGGACACCATTTTGGTTGTGTGACACGTGCCTATATGGTACATTAATTACCTACCTAAATTTCATCATTGAATTGTTAATTGAATGTGAATTGGGAAATTCCCCAACCAACTGATACTTCATATATCAATGTAACCACTGTTTCCTATTTTTCTTAACGATTAATAATATGTGTTATCTAGAATTTTATTTCTGAATAGCTAGTTATTATGTTAGAGTTTATGTGTTGGGATGTTGGGTTCATGTGGAGAATTAATTGGGATTTTGAATGAGGATTTGACATTGAGTTTGGATTGGAATGTGGACTGATACAGTCCTGGATACATTCCTGTTTGAAACCGATTTTAATTCCAGTTCTATACTGATTTTTGCAAGTTCTTTTCCATGTTTAAACAACATGTTAGATTAGATTCCTGTTAGTTAGTTCACTGATTAGTTAGAATTCAATTTGGCGATTACAATTCGAACTTGGTTAATGTTAAACTGTCATTACAAAATCGGGAATTGATTTCCTTTCTTTAGACTGAGATTCGAATGAGGAATGGTATGTGAAATGTGGACTGATTTTAAACTGTCATTAATCCCCTGTTTTCAAACTGAGAATTAACTTCATTTCCTTAATACTTGATATTGATTCATCCCTTTTAAACTGATTTGAAGATTGATCCATATTGATTAAATGTGTTGGGTTAATTAGTTATTTGATTTTCGATGTTAGTCCACTAGCATTGAGTTCCTGTAATTTTTTCGTTCAAATTGATTTTGATTTAATATTCTTGTCAATATTTTCCAATGTCTGAGCCCACATGAACACATGCCCACTGTAAGTTGGTTCCTGAAATCTGAGTTTTCTATTTAATGTTTACTGTTTGTTAAATCCTGAGAAATTCTTAATCACTGTCTTGGGTCGAACTGAGAATGTAATTCCTGAAACACTCATAAGCTCATAGCTCACACATACACCTGTTTTATGGTTCACTGTCACCTGGAATACACACACAGAGTTTGGTTCACACGAGTATTGATATCGCCGATGCCAATACTCGTAGGAATATATAGTCCGATACCGATTCCGATACCGATACTTTGAACCTTGATTTAAATACATGTTAGTATAGTGTCTTCACATATATGTTAAGAGTATATACATGATTAGCAAGGTAACTAGATACAAGTTATGATACAATATAAATGCAAGTATACATGTTAGCTAGATAGCTTAGACTTATATTGCAATCTCCTATTCACACGAGTATTGATATCGCCGATACCAATACTCGTAGGAATAGTCCGATACCGATATACATTGTAGAGCTCTGTTTTGCTATTCTGGACATGTTGTGACCTGTGCTATTCTAAATAGGAGCCAGACACACTCCTGAGACGGGGGAGTATGTATAGTGATGTGGATTCTTACTAACTTATCATGTGAACCCATTTATGGGCCCTTCATTGAACCTTCTCATGTGCAACTTTCAGTCCATTCACAGTTCCCTATATTGTACTCTACATCACCTAGTTCACTTATATCTAACATCCTAACCCTAATCCAAATTTATGAGTATCGGTATCGGGCTATTCTTATGTTTAGTTTGTCTTACGATACAGATTTTCACATCCAAATTGAGGATGAGTCGTTATTTTGTTGATCGTACATGGATGTACAAACGGCAACACGAGAGTAGAATTGGTGTGAGTGACGATTTTCAGGCAGGCGTGGAAGTATTTCTTAATTATGCAATGAGCAAAGCTCAGTACATGGACGGTAACAAAATTAAGTGTCCATGTGTTAAATGTCACAATAGACGTTACGAAGAAGTGGTGACTGTGAGAGATCATTTGACCCGTAAGGGTTTCGTACGTAATTACGGCCTGTGGTCATCGCAAGGTGAACTATATTCGGAAATACAGGCTGCGGAAGCTGCTACTTATGCTTTTGATGATAATGCTGCAACGGATGTCATCGAAGACCACGGATGCTCTGTTGATTATGGAGATCTGCAGAACCTTGCACGAGATATGGTGTATGATGCGGCAGGGCCTAATTTTGATCCGGAGGATCCTAATCCCGAGGCGAAGGAGTTCTATGACATGTTTCAGGACGCAGATACTTCTCTATATCCTGGTTGTGAGACTCATTCCGCACTGTCAGTGACGATGCGGTTGTTGAACATAAAGTCTGATTTTAACTTGCCACAAGCTTGCTATAATCGGATCACAGAAGTAATCAAGGAGGTGTTACCGAAGGAGTCAAAAGAGCTACCAAAAAACTTCTACAAGTCAAAGATGATGGTCCGACAACTGGGACTGGGGTACGAGAAGATAGATTGTTGTCGCAACGGATGCATGTTGTACTACAAAGAGAATTGCGTATCAGAAAGTTGCAGCTTCTGTAATGCGGATCGTTACAAGCCAGTACAGGGAAAAGGAAAGTCGACTAGAAAACGACGTCCTTACAAGTATATGCATTACTTGTCGATCACGAAGCGCTTGCAGAGGATGTATATGTCTCTAAATACAGCAGAACACATGACGTGGCACAGCGAAGAACGCATAAAGGACGAAGGAGAATTGTCACATCCTTCGGATGGAGAGGCGTGGAAATATTTTGATTTGTGTCATCCAGATTTTGCTGCAGAGCCTAGAAATGTACGCCTGGCGCTATGTGCTGATGGCTTCGCCCCTTTCGGACAGTCGGGATCTCAGTACTCATGCTGGCCGGTCATTCTTACCCCTTACAATCTGCCACCATGGATGTGTATGAAGACTCCTTATATGTTTCTGACAGCTATCATACCCGGTCCTAAAAATCCGACGAAGAACATCGATATATATTTACAGCCGTTGGTGGATGAGCTGAAACAGCTGTGGGAGATCGGCGTCACGACCTATGATATTTCCAGGAAACAGAACTTTCAGATGAGAGCATCACTCATGTGGACAATCAATGATTTTCCAGCATACGGTATGCTGTCGGGATGGAGTACGCACGGCAACATGTCTTGTCCGATATGCATGGAAAATAGTAAGGCGTTCCGCCTTAGGCATGGAGGAAAAACTTCTTTCTTTGACTGTCACCGTCAATTTCTGCCCGCGACCCATCCTTGGAGAAAGAATAAGGACGCGTTCAGATATGGAAAACAAGAATTTTCTCAACCTCCTGCCAGATTTTCGGGATACGATATTTGGGAAGCTGTAAAGGAATTGCCCACCGCAATGGAAGATCCATCGAACCATCGTGTCGAGGGGTTCGGACAAAGCCATAACTGGACCAAACGGAGTATCTTTTGGGACTTGCCTTATTGGAAAGATAATCTTATAAGGCATAATCTTGATGTCATGCATATCGAAAAGAACGTGTTCGATAATGTCTTCAATACCGTCATGGATATTAAAGGAAAGACGAAGGACAATCCAAAAGCAAGACAAGACATAGCCGAGATATGCAAGCGTCCTCATCTGAACTTGATACAAAGGGGTGCTGGTGGACAATTAAGTAAGCCTATAGCGCCATACACATTGAGCAAGGAAGATAGATTAATAATCTGCAAGTGGATATCTAATTTAAGATTTCCCGACGGCTATGTTTCGAATTTGTCTAGATGCGTTGATCTCAATGAACGCAAGCTAACGGGAATGAAGAGTCACGACTGCCACGTGTTTATGGAAAGATTACTGCCCATTGCTTTGAGAGAGTTGTTGCCTTCTGCTGTATGGGTTCCGTTGGCCGAGCTGTCTACATTCTTCAGGGATATCTGTTCAACTAAGCTGACGGTGCAACATATGGTACAACTTGAGGAGAAGATTGTCTTAACAATCTGCAAGTTAGAGAAAATATTTCCACCGGGCTTTTTCGACAGCATGGAGCATCTACCGATTCATCTAGCATACGAAGCCCGTGTCGGTGCATCTGTTCATTATCGATGGATGTACCCCTTTGAAAGGTAAATAAAAATCGATATAATTTAAGTGAAATTTAAGTGGATTTTACAATTCATTGTTAATTCTCAAGATAATTTGTCTCTTTAGGTACCTACACCATCTAAAGAAGAAAGTTGGCAACAAGGCTCATATAGAGGCTTCGATATGCGAATCATATCTTATCGAGGAGGTGTCAAATTTCTGCTCCATTTATTTCGATACTCATGTCGAGACAAATCGAAATAGACCTCAAAGGAATGAAGAAGACGTTGAGGATGGAGGTATATTCAATTTAAGGGGCAAGCCTATTGGGGCTAGTAAGAAACGGTGGTTGACCGACGATGAGTATGATACCGCTCACCGATATGTCTTGTTAAATTGTGACATACAAGAAGTGAGAGATTTGGAGAAGTAAGTGACTACGCCTCGTTATAATCTCTAATTTGGTGAATTAAGTGACTACACTTATTTTTATTCTCTCTAACAGTGTATTTAGAGGTGAAGTCAAAATGAGGACACCATATATTACAGATGAGGGACTTCAAAGAGAGGTTGATTGTACCTTTCCGTCCTGGTTTCGTAAATACGTAAGTAACTGAGATAATATGTTATGCGGCTACCATTAAAATATATGCAGCTAAAATATTTAAATTATCAATACATGTTTACAGGTTTTATTGCCTGAAACAACACTCATAAATGAGAGCATTCGTTATTTGGCATTGGGACCGAAGAAGCATGCAAAGACTTTGTCAGGCTATGTCGTTAATGGCTTCAAGTTTAAGTCAACTCAGCATGCTATAAATGCCAAATTTCTCAATGGCGGCTTCGATACCAAGAATTTTGGTGTTTGCATAAGAGGCACCATCTATGACGACGAGCCGGACTTTGACTATTATGGAGTGCTTCGGGAGATTGTAGATTTACAATATAGTGCCCCATATGATATGCATATTGTGATGTTCAAATGTGAGTGGTTCGATACGAGACCAAATATCGGTTGGAGAATCGATAAACAATTTGGATTCGTCGATATAAATCATCGCAGGAGGTATAGAGGGTCCGACACGTTTGCGATAGCAAGTCAGGCTGTTCAAGTCTACTATACAAGCTACCCAAGGCGTCGTAGAGATCGATTTGACTGGTGGGCAGTATGCAAGATTAAATCTAGAAATACATTCAACGTTGGAGACCCAGCATACCAAGAGGACCAGATCGAGAAGCCCCAATACATGGGACAACAGTCGGATACTATGGACGTGGAAGATGTCGATATACCTCATGCTGAGGAAAATAGAGGGGAGGAAGAGGTTGATATACAAGACTTAGCTGTCAACCAGGGGAGAAAGAGGCGTCTTGTCCCAAGTATTGAGCCTGAAGAAGAAGAAGAAGAAGAAGAAGAAGAAGAAGAAGAAGAAGAAGAAGAAGAGGATGAGGATGAGGATGAGGATGATGATACAGATGAAGTCGACGATGAGGATGATGATATAGATGAAGTCGACGATGAGAATGAGGATGAGAACGATGACGATGACGATGAGGACGAGGACGAGGACGATAACGATGATTAGATTAAATATCGGTATATATTAGAAGCACTTACAACTAACTTAGTGAATTCAGTTTAGACGGACACATTCTTATTTCAGTTTATGTTTTTGTCGTTCGATCATCTACTTATTGTATGATTTTCTTTTTACAGATGGCACTCTTAGTTCTCATTGTCTTGACGGCACTCGCCGCCCTGCTGCTGGTATATATATTTTAGTTCAGTTTTATATTCATTTATACTTCTATATTGTTAATTATATTTATGTGTTCTATTTACAGGTCATGGTCACTACCACTCGTGCTGCTGGCAGTGGCCGTGGACGTGATGGTAGTGGTGCTGGTGGTGGCGGTACTGGCCGTGGTGGGCGTGGTGGTAGCGGCACTGGCCGTGGACGTGATGGTAGCGGTCGTGGTGGTAGCGGCACTGGCCGTGGACGTGATGGTAGCGGTCGTGGTGGTAGCGGTCGTGGTCGCCTTCCACATTCCCCGGATATAGAGTCCTCCGATCCCGACCTGGAGAGCCCGGCCACAGACTCTTCCCGCCTTCGATCTATCTCTGCGCATGGACCTTCATCTTCATCGAGGCCTGAGACTCCATCCGCTAGCGGATCCGTTCCGCCCCCGGATGCACCAGCGGGTACACCATCAGTTACTGCAGGGTGGGCTCCGGAGTACCCCCGGATTCAGCTTCATCCTGCTACCGGTGAGTACATCCGCGGACCCGCGGATCCTCCGACGCCTCCAGAGAGGCCGATAGGCGAGAACCGACGAGAGCTATGGCCCGCGGGTGATACGTAAGTAAATTTAAGTTAATTTATTAAATTTGTTTCATTTATTCAAGTTACTAATCCATTCTTTGCTTCTTTGTAGGTTTTTTCCGTATGATGCTGCCCGGATACTCGGGCAAATTATCCGGGAAAACTACCATGGCCCCTACCTCAATTTTTCTGAGGTGCCTCAGAACATGCAGTTCGTCTGGCTCGAGGAGATGAAGGTATATATATATCTTTTGGTTAATTATTAATTATTCTTTAATCCACTAATTTTTTAATTACGTGATAATTTAATTTGTATGTCAGACGACGTTCTGGTGGCCCCCCCATCGCGAGGAGTTGATTCGCAAGGCCTACAAAGCCGCCGCCGGAAAGAAGATACGGGATGCGGTGTACGACGTTCGTACGGCACATTCGAGGAAGAAGTGGCTCCGGAAGGAGTACTACGAGCAGATGTTGGATAAGATGAATACTGCTCAGTACAGGGAGAAATTAGAGAAAGCGAAGGCGAGCAGACAGGCCGCTGGTCTGCATACGGGAGGTTCAAGGCCCCACGCAGCGACGCGTGCAGATTTGGTGAGATACCGCAAATTCATTTCACTATTAAATTCGGTACTATTAATATACGTAGTTAATTAAATTCGACGTATATTTCGTATGCAGGCACAACGGGCGGTAAAGGAGGGGAGAGAGCCGGAGTCGGTCACCGCCTACGATGTATTCCTGCATACACACAAGAGGCGGGCAGACGGGAGCTTCGTCGACGCGAGGGCCCAGGCGACTGATGTAAGTAATTACGTTTATGAGATTTATATTAGAAATATAATTATTGTTAACTTAATTAGGTGAACGTAGGATTCAAATTATAACTTAGGGAAACATAGGATTTAGATTATAACTTAGGAAAACTTATAGTATAAACACATTCATTGGATAGGCTGCATATCGTGAGGCCCTTAGTCAGATTGAGCCCCCTGCCGAGGTTGTCGGCGAAACGACGCCCACCCAGACGCCCTCTTCTATGGCCGCTCGCTACGACGACGTGTTCGTAGAGTCTGTCGGCGGCTTTAATAAAGGGCGCGTCTACGGCGTAGGTTCCCTGGCGGCGTCGTTGCAGGGTGCGACTCCGAGATATCCACCGCCCCCGCCTCCTCCCGCGCCCCCGTCGGACGATATGAGGACGCAGCTTGCGACTCTCACCTCCGATATGTCGGAAATGCGGAGTCTAATGTCGGATGTGCTGGAGCGCCTTCCGCGTCCTTCTTCTGCTCCCGGTCCAGATCCGTCTGCTCCCGGTCCGTCTAGTGCGGTTGCCGGTCCTTCCGACCCTGGACGTTATTCATTTGACCGTTCTGCCGAGGTCCGCCTGGTACCGGATACTACGCTCATTGGGCTCATGGACTTGATGTCGCCAGAGCAGCTCCGCAACCTTCCAGAGCATGTGTTGTCCCAGGTGCCGGCGTACATGGTGGAAGAGTACATCCGCAGAGCCGAACGACGACGCGATCCATCTCAATGATATTTGTACTGTTTTTGGATATTTGTACTGTTTTTGAATTTTGAATTCTGAATTCTGGATATTTTGGAAGCGTACATGAATGTTTGGATATTATGAATTTGTGTATTTGTGTTTGGATATTTCTGTTTGATATTGGATATTATGAATTTGGATATTTGGATATTTGTTGATCGTACATGGATGTTTGGATATTGGATATTATGAATATGTGTAATATTTACGAAAAGGAAATAGAATGTTTCTGTAATTTTTTTTATTAATGTTGCATTTAGCGACGGACTAGCGACTAATTAGCGACGAATATATATTTTTAGCGACCGATGAGCGACTTACTAGCGACGGAAAATCCGTCGCTAACTGGGTTATATAAATATTTGCAGTTACCGACGGACGAGCGACGGAAAATCCGTCGCTAACTGGTTGAAAAAAATTTGCAGGTAGCGACGATCTAGCGACCAACTAGCGATGAAACTTCCGTCGCTAACTGGGTTCAATTAATATTTGCGACGGAATATCGACTACCTAGCGACGGCAAATCCGTCGACATGGTTCTGGAAATATGGTAGGTTTCCAGAGACTTAGCGACGGATAATTGGTCGCTAATCCGTCGCTAATCTGTCGAGGATGACGACGGACTAGCGACGGCTTAGCGACCCATTATCCGTCGACATGGTTCTGGAATTATGGAAGCTTTCCAGAACCAGGCCGACGCCCTACCCGTCGCTAATCCGTCGCTATAACGTCGAGGTTAACGACGGGATGGCGACGGAATAGCGACCGATGTTGCGTATCAGGAACCTCTCTGATACGCTTTTACCGACCTATTTACGACGGCTTAGCGACGGATATTTTAATATTATATGCCATGTAAACCGACGGGAACAAGTCGCTAATCCGTCGCTAATCCGTTGAAAGGCAACCGTCGGTAATCAGTCGCTAGTCCGTCGGTTAATCATTTGTCCGACGGCTTAGCGACGGACAAATTGTAGCGACGACGTGTTTCCCGACGGCCATTTTCATCAAATATCCGTCGCTATGCCGTCGGTAATTTATGTTACCGACGGATGAGCGACGGATGTGGCCGTCGCTAAAGTTGGTTATTTTGGTAGTGTTTCTCCTTGGCAGCCCTCTCTTTCTCTCCTTACGTGAATCACGAATTTAGAGAAAATTTCAGATTTCTGATCAGTAATCTGGCGGCCAGAGAATAGAGGATATATATAGGCTAAGGCACGGACCATGAAAAGAAATTAGGGTTAGGCCTCCTAACGGATCTGGATATCTCGTGTTCAACCCGAACACACAATCCAGGCCCATTAACAATAGCTCGGTCCACTAATGAGCTATTGTTGCACTACCTCCCTAATCCCAAATTATGTTTGTGGGCTCCATTTATTATATGCTCGTTTGGCTCCCCATGTTAAGATATGGTATGTCCGTCGATCAAGTTAAGTTACTGACAACTATATTGATTCGACATCTTTTATCCTTAAGTAGTACCGCTCAACTTTATTTGTCATGTCGGATATAATCCACCTGCAGGGTTTACATGACAATCCTTATGAGCTCCTTAAGAGGACATCATCAACCCGATGTATCGGGACATGGATTCTATTTATAATCAACAGCCCATCATACATACAATGTTATTACCCAATTCATAGAGGTTGTTGATCCATAATGAATCTCACTCTTTTATGAGTCAAAGTAATACATACTGTATATACATGTCCATTATTATATCCGGATTAAGAGCACAAGCATCCATAATAACAGAGGTGTTTGTTCTCTTAAGTAGTCAGTACAAAGAGAACAACCTCAAGTGGTCCTGTTCAATACACACAAAGTGTACTAGTGTAAACCTATAGTCAAGATAGACTAATACCATATTACACTACAACCTTTCCAATAGATTGTCTAAGTCCATCTAGGTTTTGAACTATTTATATACTCCATAGGAAACTGATAATATGATCTTCTGTGTGACACCACACACCATATTATCTACAATATAGAATATCAGACATTTGTATTAACACTTGCAACAAATACAATATGCAAACATTTTCCCATATAATTCTCATTCAAAATTTAAGGAAATAAGGTTACTACAAAAGTGATACTTTTAGCATATAACCCTAACAATCTCCCACTTATACTCAAAGCATTGCTTTTCAGTATACTGTTACAAATCTCCCATTTATACTTAAAGCCATGCTGCTACACATCTGACTCCCATTCCCTCAACATGACTATCAAAAGCCTTAGCTGGTAAGCTCTTTGTAAAGGGATCAGCTAGGTTGTCGGCTGATGCTATCTTGATCACAGCAACTTTTCCTTTCTTTACGAAATCTCGTATGAGGTGGTACTTACGCTCAATGTATTTTCCTGTCTTATGGGCTCGTGGTTCCTTCGAGTTTGCAACTGCACCACTATTATCACAATAAAGTGTAATAGACTTAGGTAAACTAGGTACCACATCCAAGTCCAACAGAAAGTTTCTGAGCCAAACTGCTTCTTTGGCTGCCTTAGAGGCTGCCACATATTCGACTTCCATGGTGGAATCAGCAATACATTTTTACTTGATACTCCTCCACACAATGGCTCCACCTCCCAAGGTAAACACATAACCTGAGGTAGATTTCCTGAAATCCCTATCTGACTAAAAATCTGAGTCCGTATACCCCAAGGGAACTAAACTATCTACCTGGTAAACTAGCATATACTCTTTAGTCCTTTTCAGGTACTTCAAAATATGCTTTATGGCATTCCAGTGCTCTTGTCCTGGGTTAGACTGATATCTGCTGACCATACCTACGGCAAAGCAAATGTTTAGTCTCGTACATAGCATTGCATACATTAAGTTTCCTACTGCTGAAGCATAAGGAACTACCTTCATGTTCTCTATCGCTTTAGGTGTCCTCGGACACTGCTCCTTTGATAGAGTAATTCCATGTCTAAAAGGTAAGAAACCTTTCTTAAAATTTTGCATACTAAAACGAGTTAGTACAGTATCGATATAGGAAGCTTGGGATAAGCCCAACATCCTTTTCTTGCAATCTCGTAGAACTTTGATCCCAAGGATGTGACCTACTTCTCCCAAGTCCTTCATATCAAACTGTTTGGATAACCATACCCTTACATCAGATAATACCTTCACATTGTTTCCAATGAGCAAGATGTCATCCATATAAAGTACTAGGAAGACCACCACGTTTCCGTCACACTTTCTGTATACACATGATTCATCTTGACATTGATCAAATCTATAGGATTTTATCACCTGATCAAAATATATGTTCCATGATCTGGAAGCTTGCTTAAGTACATAAATGGAATTCTTGAACTTACAAACAAGATGCTCCTGGCCCTTTTCAATGAACCCATCTGGTTGCTTCATATAGATGTCTTCTTCAAGACTTCCATTAAGGAAAGCTGTCTTGACATCCATTTTCCAAATCTCATAATCGAGATGAGCTGCAATAGATAAAAGAATTCGAATAGACTTAAACATGGCTACAGGAGAAAAGGTTTCCTCATAATCGATACCCTCTCTTTGAGTAAAACCTTTTGCTACAAGCCGAGCTTTAAAGGTTTCAACCTTATCGTCTGATCCTCTTTTTCTCTTATAGACCCACTTGCATTCAATGGCTTTTACACCAACGGGTGGTTCTACAAGCTCCCAGACCTGATTAGAATCCATAGATTCTATTTCAGATATCATTGCTTTTTGCCAAGACTCTGCATCTTTATCTTGGAGTGCTTCATTGTAGGTACAGGGATCATAATCTTGTTCCTCAGGGTCGAAGTCTGACGACTCTCCCAAGAACATATATCTATCAGGTTGTATCACAACCCTTCCACTACGACGAGACACTATCGATTGTGGTGTAACATTTGTGACACGTTGTGCAGTTATTTGTGGTTCATCCTCTTGTACTGTTGGTACTGAAGTACTTGGTGTCTCACATCTCAGTTCTTCTAGAACAACTCTACTTGTGGGTTTATGGTTCATCACATAGTCTTCCTCTAAGAATCGGGCATTGGTGATAACAATGACCTTCTGATCCTTAGGACTATAAAATAAACCTCCTTTCGTTCCTCTTGGATAGCCTACAAACAAGCGTACCTCTGTACGAGATTCCAACTTATCTGCTTTTCTATTCAGCACATGTGCTGGACTACCCCAAATGTGAACATGTTTCAGACTAGGCTTACACCCAATCCACAGCTCTGTGGGAGTAAGAGGTACTGACTTAGAAGAAACCAAGTTCAAAATATAAGCTGCAGTCTCTAAGGCATATCCCCAAAACGAATCTGGCAAATTCGAATAACTCATCTTTGATCTAACCATCTCCATAAGAGTTCTATTCCTTCTTTCGGCAACACCATTCTGTTGGGGCATTCCAGGTGCAATCAATTGGGATGCAATCCCAGCCTCTGATAAATAATCCCTAAACTCTCCAAAGTGGTACTCGCCACCATGATCTGATCGTAATGACTTGATACATTTTCCATGACGTTTCTCCGTTTCAGCCTTGTACTCTTTGAATTTTTCAAAGCACTCAGACTTACGGCGCATCAAATAAATGTATCCATACCTTGAATAATCATCAATAAATGTGACAAAATATTCAAAGCCACCTCTAGCTTAGATAGTCATGGGTCCACACAAATCAGAATGTACGAATTCCAATACATCTTTGGCCCTATACCCCTTTGTCGTAAAAGACCTTTTGGTCATTTTACCTTCCAAGCAGGATTTACAGACTGGTAGTGCCTCCACTTCCAATGAACTCAAAGGTCCATCTTCAACCAGTCTTTGAATACTTCTTAGGTTAATATGCCCCAATCACAAGTGCCAAAGATATGTTTGGTTCATACAAGAAGGTTCTTTTCTCTTATTTAAGTTAGATGACATATTATTCATTTTCATAAGTTGCATTGTGGACGAAATAGGATTAATGACATACAAATTATCAACCAATGCACCAGAACAGATAAAATGTTTATTCTTTCTAATAACAATATTGTCATTAAAATAAACTGTGTATCCATCCTTAACTAACATAGAAACAGAAACTAAATTCCTTCTAAGTGAAGGTACATAAAGATAATCTCTCAATGTCAAACTACCAAAAGATAAAGTAACATCTCCTAATGCAACGACCGATACTTTTGTAGCATCACCCATGAACAAGCATATCTCTCCATCACTGAGCCGTCTGGTTTTCTGGAACCCCTGTAATGTATTGCAGATATGATTAGTGGCTCCTGTATCTACACACCAGGTGCCAGTAGATAACACCGCTAAAAAATTTTCAACTACTAGTAAATGAGATATACCTTCTTTGTTCCCTTGTTTGAGAAGTAGACAATCAGTCTTCCAATGTCCTGACCCTTTGTACTTGAAACATTTACCTTTCGGCTTTTTCACCGCGTCTTGAAGTTCCATGCCCTTCTTTGCTGAGTTTGACTGTTTCTGAATGTTATTCTTCTTCTTACCGCCTTTTGGCTTAGAAGTAGAAGCCTTTTCAGAAACAAAAACATGACCACTCTGCCTAAAGAGAGATTCAGCATCCTGTAGCTCTTTTGCAAGTTCTGTCAACTATACAACCTTTTGTTCATGTTGTAATTAAGGCAGAAATTATCAAAACTTTTAGACAGAGTCCCGAGAATGATATCGACCTGGGATTCCCCATCGATTTCAGCTCCAAGGATCTCCATCTCATTCAGATGATCCATCATCTTGAGAACATGATCCCTCACTGGTGTACCCTCAGCCATTTTTGTATTCATCAAACATTTCATAGCAAACTGCCTAGCTGCTCTACTCTGATGTCCGAAGAGTTCCTTGAGGTTATACATCATGTCATAAGCTGTGGCCATGGCCTGATGCTGATGTTGCAGTATATTTGACATAGATGCCAGAATATAATACCGCGCCATCTCATCTGTCTTTTTCCACTTCTTATAAGCCTCTTTGACCTCTTCATCAGAGTTAGCATCAGGCTTAGGTGGGCATTCCTCAACAAGTACATATTTGTACTCCTCAACAGTCAGAACAATGTCCAAATTACGTTTCCAGTCAATATAATTAGGTCCAGTAAGTTTGTTTTCTTTAAGAATCACCATAAGTGGACTGAAAGAACCCATTTTTGAAATCCTGAGAATCACATAAATAAAATTATGTAGGGCAAAAAAAACTTTTTGAATTAACTAAATATTGATTCTCTCAAAACAATAATAAGAAATTCACCAACACCTTGAACACCATGAATTTAGCATGCCACGATAGTGTAGACGTATACAAATTCAACTTTGTTCAAGTAGATTTTTCTTATTAATTTTACTATCATGTCAATATTACTTTATGACAAATAAAATTAATATGCTGGTCTTGCTCTGGTCATACAAATAATAGCAGTGACTCCGATGGGGAGGATACCATTATTTGTACCTTAGTGTATACCATTACTTAATACTAAGTCCATTACCTTGTAATGAGTTCCTTCAGATGGAGAAGTGAACACATACTAGGTAACTTTCTACAATTATTCCTTAGGAAGTTTGTACTGGTGATCCATAATTATACTCATCCGATATAGAGGAAAGCACTAAAGCCAATACGCAAGTATAATTACATCACCTACAAACCAGTAATGGAGACCATAGGATTTATACTAAATAAAAATCCTCTCCCACTTAGTTATTTAACAATGAGGGTTTTTCTACTAGTTGATATTATGTCCATGTTGTCCATTATTAATGTAGGCTTGGTTTTCAAAAAAAAACAACCACACAATAATAAACATGCATAATCAAAAAAAGAAAAATGACAAAAATAAGAGAAAATATTCAACTATTATGGTCATCTTTGCTGCTTCGTCCTCAACTATCTGAATCCAAAATCTGGCGCTGTACAGATCTATTTGGGGTTCGACCTGTCCGGTCAGGTCGCGGGGTTCGGGGCAGCGTCCCGTTTTTTTTTTATGGTTTTGGCTGTCGATTCCTTCATCGAAAATCATCTGTCTGCCTCTGGACTGCTTAAAACCAGCATCTCGTTTGGCGTCAGAAACAGCCACCACCGCCATCACGATTGATCAAAAATAATTAAAATTATATCAATCCTATGTCTCACGAAGGAGTTCACAAATAATATAGATTAAAAAATTAAAATAATAAGCATGATCAACCCTCGTGATTTTAATTACATCCACAGCAACAACAACATCCACGACATGTCCGTAGTTTAAACAACACAATCAAAAAACATGCATTGGACCATAATAGTTGGATCTAAGATGCCTACAAAACAGAGTTAGAACATATCTACATCTACCAACTATTACACAGCGCAGGTTTTATTGGACAATATGGACGTATCAAACAATACGTAGATCCAAAGTGGCTCTGATACCAATTGATGGAACTGGGGATTCCCAGGACCCTTCCTTTGGTGTGCGTATTGATCGATAGAAAGTTAAACAGATCTAATACGTGTTCTAACCCTTCATAGGCGGAAACTAGGGTTCATGAATTATACCTACGGCGGAAAGGAGACAAGTAATTCCTGGCAATCTCGAGCGGACGACCCCAAGATCTTCTGCACGTATTCCTTCCTCCAGTTGGACGTCGTGTGGGCGACGATCTTCCAACCTTTTCTTCTCCTTGGCAGCCTCTCTTTCTCTCCTTACGTGAATCACGAATTTAGAGAAAATTTTAGATTTCTGATCAGTAATCTAGCGGCCAGAGAATAGAGGATATATATAGGCTACGGTAGGGACCATGAGGAGAAATTAGGGTTAGGCCTTCTAACGGATCTGGATATCTCGTGTTCAGCCCGAACACACAATCCAGGCCCATTAACAATAGCTCGGTCCACTAATGAGCTATTGTTGCACTACCTCCCTAATCCCAAATTATGTTCGTGGGCTCCTTTTATTATATGCTCGTTTGGCTCCCTATGTTAAGATATCGTATGTCCGTCGATCAAATTAAGTTACTGACAACTATATTGATTCGACATCTTTTATCCTTAAGTAGTACCGCTCAACTTTATTTGTCATGTCAGATATAATCTACCTACAGGGTTTACATGACAATCTTTATGAGCTCCTTAAGAGGACATCATCAACCCAATGTATCGGGACATGGGTTCCATTTATAATTAACAGCCCATCATACATACAATATTATTACCCAATTCATAGAGGTTTTTGATCCATAATAAATCTCACTCTTTTATGAGTCAAAGTAATACACACTGCATATATATGTCCATTATTATATTCGGATTAAGAGCACAAGCATCCATAATAACTGAGGTATTTGTTCTCTTATTTAGTCAGTACAAAGAGAACAACCTCAAATGGTCCTGTTCAATACACACAAAGTGTAGTAGTGTAAACCTATAGTCCAGATAGACTAATACCAGATTACCCTACAACCTTTCCAATAGATTATCCAAAGTCCATCTAGGTTGTGAACTATTTATATACTATATAGGAAACTGATAATATGATCTTCTGTATGACACCACACACCGTATTATCTATAATATAGAATATCAGACATTTGCATTAACACTTGCAACAAATACAATATGCAAACATTTGCCCATATAATTCTCATTCAAAATTTAAAGAAATAAGGTTACTACAAAAGTGACACTTTTAGTATATAACCCTAACAATATATTCTGCCTTTGGACTAAGATGTGTCATTGTTAATAAGACAAGTATTGTTAACTGACAATAGGGTGTCATTCCCATTTGTGATTAACTGGTATCACTATCCTAAGGAATTAGGGAAGGTTGCAGGAACCTGAGAATTGAATTGGCTATTGGCAGTAGCTGACTTCTTGTAGACTCAATTGGTTTCCAGGCTGGTTGGAAAATGACCCTTAGTGTCCTAGAATCAAATGATAGGAACCTGAGAATTTGATATTGATTACAGTAGGTTGCTTGGGATTTATTTCAATCATTCTTATTTTTGTTTTAAAGGAGTTCATACTCTATGTTGAGTTATAGTTTGTAGACTTTTGTGTTTTAGTCTTGAGTTGTTGTGAACTTCACAACAATCAATTTTCCCTTAGACTGTAACTTGATCACGTGATTATTAAATACTACCTGGGACTTGTCTCCATTCGAGATATCCTTAGAACTGAGTTATGTAAAATAGCATAGCAATGTATGTCCTAAAATGTTAAACCTGGGATTGAGGGTAGCTGTAGGTTGAAACTGAGAATTTGTGTTATGGACAATAGCTAATATAGGACTGGTAGGCATTTAGTAGGTTTCGGGACTGAGATTGATTGTTCAGTTTTAACTGAACTGATTTACATCAGTGTGTTAATTTTCTACTTGAAGTAGGGTTCTCTAGTGATTGAATAGCTTGAAGTCCTTTATTTTTCTGAATAGGGAAACTATCAAGTAGTAGCAGGTTTTAGAAATATGGGAATGTGTGTCCTGAGAAGACTGGTGCATACCAGTACTGTATAAGGGACTGATCATGTATCAGTTCTATGATAGGACTGAACCCAGCTAAATTTAATAAATAAGAGGAGACAAAGTCATTAGGAATACAGGACTGAACTTTATGAACTAAATTCCTATTTTTCTAACTAACCCTTAGTATGAACCATATGTCCTGACAACTTGTAGGGACAGTCATGGTTAGGAATATGGAGAAGGATAAATTTGAATTTGACTAAGTGCAAAGTTAGTTAGTCAGTTATAGTGTCTATTTGAATGTATTCTAAGTCTAGGGAATAGTTAGTTGCATATAAGTTAAGTAAAGTGTGGAAATGAGGTTGAGGATAGTTACCTCATAGAGTAGGTTATGTATAGATATTGCTTGATTGTACAAATATAGAGTTAATAGGTCATATACAGAGATAGGTTAATGAATAAATTAGGATTATGTTTAAATAACTTTTCTAAATTAGAAACAACTATTTTTGAATGTTGACTTATCAACTGTAATCATAACAAGAGAATTTCCAGCTTTTCTACCTTTTCTCGATCACCCGGTGCCATGCAGGTATACTCCTCGGATTTGTTCATTTCTTATGTCTTGCATGTTCATTCATGTATCTCTTTGATTGACACGATGTATCACGATATTGTTTGGATTCATATTTCATGTATTACTTGCGTCTGGAAGGGAAAATACTATAGATATGTGATCAAACACGGTTACGACTCATGTGAATAGCTTGGGTCCCGTACCGTACACGTGGGACCAAAGCCGTACCATTTCATGTTCATTGTATCTACCCAAGCCGATCACAATCTAGATGTATTTTATTATTGCACGTGTCAGGATTCAGGTTGTACTTCAGGAATCATGGTTGTATTTCATGTTCAGGTTGTATTTCATGATTCAGGTTGTACTTCATGTTCAGGCTGTATTTCAAGTTCAGGACTTTTACTATGTTCCATGTTTTACTTTCAGTATCTCCTGCTCAGTTTTATGTCTTATCTCATTTCTTGTACTTATATATATTTTCCTATTTCGTGATTCATACCATGATGTTCATGTTCACTTCCTTGGATATACTTGCTCCGCTCCTGACTAGGATATGTTGCAGGTGAGTTGGAGGCTCTGTGCGACACGTACTATGGGGAGGAGCCAATTGATACAGGAGAGCTAGCTGGTGCTGCTCTTGACTTAGAGGCTACAGAAGCCTAAATCTTACCTTAGATTTCTATATTATTTTCCCTGTATTGAGACTAGTAGACTTACTTTCATTGCTGGAATGTAATAGAATTCTAAACTTGTACTTCTTTTCTGGGACACATTTATAGATGATGTGTTTTCATACTTGTCTTGATATCCGGTTAGTTTCCCTAGATTGGTACAACTTACTTTGTTGTGTCTAACGACAAAGGCTGGGCGTGTCCGACTCGTGTCCGATTATTCGGGAGTGGGTCGTGACAGAAGTAGTGTCCATCTACCGATGATGAGAAGAAAGATATAGGATAGGTTCTGTAAGCTTCAGTTGTGGGAGCCTCATGTATGCCATGGTGTACAAGGCCAGACAACGCTCACGTGGATGCATGGCAGATTTTTTGGGTCAGATTTCTCGGCAAAAAATTGAGTATGAATGTGTGCTTTGGCACGACAATGACTCATTCCCGTTGGAGTAGGCAGGGGACACTAAGGAGGAAAAACATCATAGAGACTGAAGAGGGACAGACCAGAGTTCCTCCAGTTCACAAGGACATCTAGACTTCAAACCCCACATCGGAGAGCAAAAAACTAGGTCAACCTGACTTAGCTACTGGCTCCGTAGGTTGGCCACCCGGATGTGATTTGTTGCTCGACGACATTCATGAGGACATCCAGTCTTACACCTATATTAATGGATACGAGCAAGAACCATGAGTGCTGGGCAAACACGAGAGGAGGTTCCCACATTGATTGTCTACCTACCTAGTGCTATGCTTGATGCGCCTCTACAAAACGTATCCAATATATTAAAAGGGCAACTTGTCATGATCAACCCAGTATGGGAAGTGAAGAGGAGACCAAATAATAACCAAAAGAAGGAGCGCAACCTGAAGAATATGCTAGTGAATAATCCCCCATGTTCGTGAATCACTAAAGGACATCATTCCAGAAGAAATATTTAGAGGAAGTTGAGTCACGCCCCATTTCCGAAGAATCGATAGTCGTCCCCCGGACGTGATGTCGTACAAACCTTGGTTGCGATCGCACAAGGCATAATCATAAGGTAATCCGAAACACAACATCTAAAAGAGAGAGAGTGTAGACAAATTGAACAACACATTGAGACAAAGTAACTTTGCATTTTATTGATAATAGATATAATTTACAGACTCTATTTCAATTGTGTCACGCGGGCTTTACAACATGACTCGATTACAAAAGGAGTGTCGATGAGATAGTTGTTCCATACATACATCCCTCATTTACAATAAAGGTATTCCAGCCACCTGGATTGGAGGGAGGCCGAGACAAGTTTTTTAGACTGTTGCAGAGAGTCTTCAAAAGTGGTGCGACGAGAGTCTTCAATGCTTTTTGGGATGTGAGTGCGTGCGCAAACCAGCTACGTATTAAGCGAACTACAACCCAACTCGAATATGTATAAGCTGTCCAGAATAGGGTATCACGTCTAATATGGTAAGTTAAACTATATCTCAATCCACAAGAATAATATTATCGAGAATGAACATTATGGTTCATGGTCTGCAGCCTACTAGCATATATGACCGACTAGACTCCTAGAAAATAATATAAATCAATAAAACTAGGCTAACAAGCAGAACGTATCATGATAAGGAATATAAAGCACGAGAGGATTACAAAATAATATCACTAGAAAATACCTGGATCCTGCATATGTAACCAACTACCATCATGATCAACTAATTAACTCCATGCAATCAACTACCTGAAGAGATTATCTGGTCCTCAGGGGACTAGCAAGATATATGAAATATACATATCTAACAGTTTATCATTAATAAAAAATAAGCAGGAAAGAGAGGGAAAATGACAAGTGACTATGAACATGGATACGAGAACAACTACGTATAAATGAACTGCTGGAAAGAAAACATGAACACATGTCAAGAGATCACCGGATAACCAAACCCTCGCCCCTAGTGTGGACTTGCAGGTTTGAACAACTACTAACCCTTGCCCCTATGTTTGAACAACTACTAACCCTCGCCTCCAGTGTGGACTCGCAGGCGTGGACAAATAACTAACCCTCGCCCCTAGTGTGGACTCGCAGATTAGCTTCAAGAAACCAAGCCTCGCCCCTAGTGGGGACTCGCAGGTTGAAAAATCGAAAACAAGGTATAGCAGTTCAGTTATGACTTACTCATCCTACGAAATGATATGACTCATTTAAGGTACATATGAGGATAAATCCTGTATGACTACAATATCAAGTCATGAACAATGACGGTATATGAACGAGACAACTAAACTAATATACATGACATGAAGAAAAGCATATAAACCAAATCAACCAGAGAAAATAAATAATGACATATAACTATAGAAGAAAGAATATAAGCATGTAATAAACTATAAAGAAAGGCAAGGTATACTTGCTTGGTGGTAGCAAAATGTCCCGCAAACAACTCGTCAAATCAAAGAGTCACAAAAAATAAACTCCAGCAAATGCCTCCAGATGCTGAATTAGACATTGCCAGCATTTCCAAACTAAGCAAAATAGCTAGGATAGGATTACCATAAGTCTAATTCTGGACATATGGGCAAAATCATAATTTCGAGCCAAAATAATGTCCGTCGTTGGACCCGCTTTACACCGAAGAGCGTGCCAGTACCTACGGTCTCTAAAGTTATCAATCTATATGTCCACGATTCCAGTTTGATGATACAAATCCAATTGCATGTCCAAAGTTGGATTCTGGCGGACCGTGCACAAAATCGTCCATTAGATCGGATCGTAGGACCGCCAAAATAACATTCCGGTCGACCTTCTCAGAATCGGACCAAACTTGGCATAAATGACCAAAAAATGACACGTTCCTATTGGCGTAAGTTTTATCTCGATATAAAGAATGTGCATGAAGTAATTAGCTAATTTGTAATGAGGCCGATATGGGATATCTCGACGGATACGTCTCGAGTTCGTTGCGCACGCACAACAAAATCGAGTTCCATCGAATCCTACACGTCTGCAACATCCGTATGCACCTTTTGATGCTTACAGGTTGTGACCACGTCGCTTAATTTTTCAGGGCGCAAGTCGTATTAGAACAATTTTTATTTTTTTGAAACAGTTTATCATATTTTTTTCTCGATTTTCAAACTGATTTCTCTTACTGTTTAATTAACTAAAATTAAAAATAAAAGTAGGGTTCTAATCCTAGATATGTAGTCTACAAAGCTATTCAAACAGATTTTGAAGATTCGCCTTGGTTTGGCAGAAAATTGCCTTCCAAGTCGGGTCCCTGGAACCGAATCATGTCCTATTTCGAAAAAGTTTTTCGACAACTATGGGTCAATTTTTAAATCGATTTTGATTCGATCTAATGCTAAACTATCCCATGGATTTAAAAAGATATAGGTTAGGTTCGAACTTGCAAAATCGGTTCGATAAATCGTCGATCGGTCGTAGAGGAATCCCTGCGCGAAAGTGGCTTTGCAGACTATACCCGATGTCATTACAGTCCATGGCTGCTGCTTTTATGTGCATGTGGCAGCCGGCTCCGGTGACCTGGGTGGTCGTACAGGCGACGGAAAGGTGCACCTGTATCGGGGCTAGTGGGACGCAATGGAGGTGGCGACGTTTAGAGTTAGGGTTTTGAGTTTCGTTCCTTCCTTGATCGTATATATATATGTCGACTGTATTTGATTGCAAATGGGGGGGTCAGGTGATATTGATGTCACGCCTCAGACCCAGAATACTGGCAAGTAGGGATGGACAAGGCCAGCTATGTAATAACAGAGTACGCCAGTACTCTGAAATCATGTATACCCTGTCAAGATATGGGGGTTACTTCTATAAGCCAACAGTCGATCCTAGGTCAAGCAATCATAGGTATCTTAATCACAGGCAATTATACAAAGTACAAGAAGTATGATCATCAGACATACAATTATGAAGCGTCTCAAACCATATATACATGGATGATCATGAAACTAGTAATACAAAATAGAGAACTAGCAAGAGTAATAGTCATACATGATAAGCTCTAGCTATAGTCTAGAATACGCACATCATGTTTTGGCTCGTAGGCTAAATGTCATGAACGGAAACACGAGATAAACACGTGCTCGAAGGCTAAACGCCATAAAAGAATATTATACATATCAATTAGGAGAATGAAACAAGAAACCCACTCAGGTACTCTGGTGCTCCGGATGGTCACCGTCGAGTAGATGGTATGGAAGATCCTTCGGGCTCCTCTATCAGATCTGGCCAAACAAAACCAGTGGGGTCATACCCCAAATAGCAAGTACCACAAAGGAAGCTAAACTTATGAACTAAAACCAGCTATAACTAACATATCAACGGATAGAGATATAATTAAGTAAAAGCAGATCGAGACTCGTGCACTACCAATGCACTTATCCTGAACCTAGAAAGACAATAAGTAAAGCATCTTGGAGTATAAGGTAATTAACATGTGATGTAATGTAAAATACAGACATGTTAAATAAACGGATGCTTGAGAGTAAAAATAAACTGAACATGTGAGCTTGTGAAATAGTTGGGTTATGAGCGCATGGTAACTCGACATAGGGATCATGTATGACTTGTTAGATAACTGAACATGTGAGCATGTGAGAAATATATAGAACGACAATGATAGGATGACTTAGGAACTATTTCGGAATTCAAGTTACAACCCGTAAACCAAACAAGGACCATGGTTGCATTACTAAAATCTGCTCCATTAGCGACGTAAATTTAGCGACGTTCGTATAACGTCGCTAAATTTTGCACATTAGCGATGTTTAAGTGAAACATCACTAATAGCCGCTACTAGCGACGAAAATAGCGACGTGACAATGACGTATATTAGTTACATGAGCTAGTCATCGTGAAACGTCGCTATGACGTCGCTAATAGCAACTAATTTAGCGACGTTAAAATAAAAGTCGCTAAATTCTAATTAAATTCCCCCCTAATGATTCATTTTCCCCTATTTTACTCTCTCACTCTCTCTCCTTCCTCCCTCCAGCGCTCTCTCTCTCCGGCGACTCTCCTCCCTCTCCGGTACATGACTCCCCCTCTCTCTCTATTTTGGTTATTGGTGGTTGGGGGTGCGGGTGGCTCGGGGGGAGGGACAGGGGGGTGCGGGTGGTTGGGGTGAGGAATGGTCCGATGGGGGTTGAGGGGCAGGGGGGACACGGGTGGTTGGGTGGTGAGTGTGAGGTGACTGGGGGGTGGGGCAGGGGGGTGAGGGCGGCTAGAGGTGAGGAGGGGTGTCTGAGGGGAGGGGAGGGTTAGGGTTCGGGTTAGAGGTAGGTGTGGGGGGGCGAGGGGGTAAGGGCGACTGGGGGTGAAGAGGGGGGCTGAAGGGAGGGGAGGGTTAAGGTTAGGGTTCGAGTTAGGGTTAGGGGTGGTTGGTGGGGGAGGGGAGCACAGGGGTGAGGAGGGCTGGGGAGGGAAGGGGGCTGGTGGGGGAGGGGTTAGGGATAGGGTTAGGGTTAGGTGTAGTGTGGGGGGGAGGGGTGCGGAGGGGGGGGTGGGGGGGCGTTGGTTAGGGGCACCGATAGTGCCGAAAAATCTGATAATTTAGTAATAATTATTTGTTTTTGACACCGAAAAATTTGATACTCCAATTTGAAAGCACCGATAGTGCCGATATTTGTAACAAGTAGTTTTGTTGGTTGGTTAATTGGTAACATTTTATTTACGAAATGGGTTGGATTGGTATTATTCTAGATACGATAATCCAATCCATTTCCCTCGGCAATGATAATACGACAACCTATCACTATATCTGTTAGTCGTAGATGATGTCTTTGTATTACATTATGTGGGTTCATCTTGATTCTGTTATATCCTTCAGATACTAGATTCTATAAGAACATATAATACACTATATGTACAGAACATAGATGATTCACACTAATGTATGCTAGAATGAATTTTGGGTTGTGTTCTGAGCCATCCGTTCTCACACTTAAAACAGATATGAATTAGTACTGTGTGTCAATCTTTGTTTTTGTATTTTTGGCAAACCCAGGGATTGGATTCTGTATTTTGTATTTTGGATTCTGTAGTTTGGCTCCAGCTCCAGCTCCATTTGCATTAATCTACGGTACGACATAGTGATCAGGACATAGTCCCTGCAGCCATTCGACTGGCGAGGCAGAAACTATATAGTCGTAGATAAAATTGACTGTCCTCCGACCCTCATCCCTCGGCAATGATGATATGACAACCTATCACTATATCTTATATAGTAGTAGATGATGTCTTAGTATTACATTATGTGAGTTCATCTTGATTCTGTTACATTCTTCAGATACTAGATACGATAAGAACATATACTACACTATATGTACAGAACATAGACGATTCACATTAATGTATACTAGAATAAATTTTGGGTTGTGTTCTGAGCCATCCGTCCCCACACATGGCAATTAAGGATGTGAAATATATCGTTGAAGAACATTACTATATATTAGTCATATGATATATTATACCTTTGTAGTATTGTATCAGTATTAAAAAGATGGACCTTATATGATATATTATACCTTTATAGTATTGTATCAGTTTGGCATGTCCCGATCCGATAACGACCGATACCCGATACTGACCGATACCGACGTTGGGGATCTCTTTTCCGATTAATTCGACAAAGAACATTAAACTAAAAAGACAAATCACAAGGGTTTAAAGCGTACTAAGGTTGTAAAATCATGTAAAAAAATCATTCTATTGTATGTAAACCAATCGGGTAATAATGACTACTATTTCATTTAATTTCAAAAATACTAAAAATAGAAATCATTCTATTTTGTATAAAATATATGTTTTAAATGTAAATAATTTATTAATAATTATTTATTTTTCTATACCAAAAAAAACCTATACTTTGATCTGAAACCACCGATACTACCGATATCGCCAAAAAAATCCTATACTTCGATCTTTGACAATTGGGATATATTATACTATCAATGAAAGTTTCTATGGAAATGAATGTTCTATCTTGATCATACGTGGAGAGTTATAAATCTCCTACATTCTCCTACATTTTATAATTTAAAACCTATAGAGTCTTACTATTCTACAAAATGAGCTGCTACATTCTAAATCTAGAATCTAGAAATTGGGATGAGTATCGAAATCGGTATCGGAATCGGTATCGGTATCGACAGCTTTTCATAATCAAAACGGATGTGGTTAGCCATTGGCCTTGATTTTTACTTCAGCTTCTATAAGGAATTTGCATTAATCTACGGTACGACATGGTGATCAGGACATAGTCCCTGCAGCCATTCGACTGGCAAGGCAGTAACTATGTAGCCATAGATAAAGTTGACTTTCCTCCGACCCCCATCCCTCGGCAATGATAATACGACAACCTATCACTATATCTTTTAGTAGTAGATGATGTCGTAGTATTACATTATGTGGGTTCATCTTGATTCTGTTATATCCTTCAGACACTAGATTCGACAAGAACATATACTACACCATATGTACAGAACATAGATGATTCACACTAATGTATGCTAGAATGAATTTTGGGTTGTGTTCTGAGCCATTCGTTCTCACACTTGGCAAAAAATCGAATATAACATTTTTATCTGCTTTCAAAAATGTACTCAAACGAGATGATGGTTCCTTTAGTTAGCTTGCTTATGTTATAATTATATTTTTTGTGAATATCGATCTTACCAGATGGCATCCATGACCCGAGCAGCGGCACATCGTTTGAGGGAAACAATGAATACTGAGGTGGCTCCTCCTACTGTTAAGGAGGAAGTGGCACCGGTAGCTAGTGAGAGCGGGAGTTCCATTCATCCAGCACCTGCGGTGAACTGCATTTCTCCTGGAGCCGTTGATCCCACTTTTTCGAAGTGGTTGCGTGATCGTATCACTGAGCGTTTGCGTGAGCTGCATGGTCGTCATTAGTGTAGTGTAGTTTTATGGATATATTTTGTATTAGACTACTAGTACTTATTACCAGCTGTACTTGCTTTATGGATATATTTTGTATTGGACTATCTACTAGTTTTTTTTTGGAATTACAAAACATATATGAATTAGTACTGTGTCAATCTCTGGATTGTATCTCCAGCTCCAGCTCCATTTGCATTCTGGATTCTGTATTTTTTAATTTTTTTAATTTAGCGATGTTCTTAACGACGTTCTTAGCATCGCTATTACGTAGCGACGTTCATGAACGTCGCTAAATTGCTGACGTGACAAAGAATCTTTCTTCACCACATCGTCGCCAAAACGTCGCTAAAATGTCGCTAAATGACGACCACAAACGAATGTCGCAAATAACGTCGCTACTTAGCGACGTTTGTAACGTCGCTAATTAACGTCGTCGTAGCGACGTTTTACCGATTAGCGACACGCTTTTTTCTGTCGTTTCCAAAACGACGCTAGAAACGTCGCTAACTTAAATTAGCGACGTTTTGGTCGGCATTAGCGACGTTTACATACGTCGCTAATCTGACAGATTTTGGTAGTATTGTAACCCTTTTCCTGAACAGATCTTAGTCTCTAATCATTGTATAGCATAAGGATCATATAGAACGTGTGAGTACTAAATAGGATGACAAATAACAAGATGACTAAGAAACTATTCCTGAATCCAAGTTACAACCCGTAAACCAAACAAGAACCGGGGTTGTAACCCTTCCCCTGAAAAAAACTTAGCCTTCGATCATTTATCGACAAAAGTAAAGCATAAACAATAATGTACTGAAATAAACATACGGATACTGCCTAAATAAAACTAGACTGGACTGGACTGACTCCATCCATCAATCACGGCCAAGCAATGAATACGGCTTTATATATTAGCTAACTAGGGTTATCACAAGCCTAGTTACTAACAAGATGCAATAAGATATTCCAACAGCCACAAGCCCTGCAGACTTAATCCAGGTTATCCAGTTGCAAGTTGAGAGAGTTGGATTAGGTGACTTAGGGGTGCGACACATGACAGTGTGCTGGAAATGTGCCATACTCGACGACAGGCTACAAGTCCAATTAAAGTGCCCAGATAACGGGACTGCCTGTAGCTAGAAAATCTCTTTCTGAACTAGTTGTTCAGTCTAGTTATTACCCTAGTCAGATTCAGTATGAATCCCGGTAATCAGGAATCCATGTCCTAGGCATGATGCAAGACGACATGTAGCTTGTTCACGCATACATAATACATTCAACCACGGTGTCCAAAAGAGTAACCTTACAAAGGGAGGATAGCCGTCGCAACAACATCTTGATTAAGCATGTCATACTAGGTTTACTTGTCATGTAAAGAGTACTTGTCAAGAGTGCGCCACAACGGACCACTATCAAGAATTATCATATTATGGTTTACTTGTCATATAAAGAATACTTGTCAAGAGTTCGCCTCTACGGGACACTATCATATAAGCAAGAAAAGACATGCTCAAGAGTGCACAACGACGGATCACTATCATGTAAGCAAAGAAAGACATGTAACATGAGTGCACCACAACGGGTCACTATCTAGAATAAGTAAATAAGGGACGTAAATCATGAGTGCACCCCGGCGGGCCACTATCTAAGAATAAGCAAACATGACAATAAGGATCGCATGCAGAAAGAATTAGATAAATGACGTATCATGGCATGGGAGAAGAAATAAATAAAAAGTACTATTGACATAAAGCAATAATTGAATCTGTGCTAGTGTTAAAAATATAAGAGGGTACAATTATTCTCCAATTGTACAAAATTATCTAATCATGATAAGAATTTATTACAGTCGAGGAAAACCTAAAAAAATGCCAAGTACAGAAAACATGCCAAAAAGATCAAAACTACGATTGAAATTGTCAATCGCATATGAACTCTAATTAAAGTGAAACAAGAATATTCTTGAAGCCAAAACAAAGATCTACAACTTTCACTAAGGACCACGGTGACGAGCATGGACAAATGTAACAAGAATTACCATGGCAAGAAACGGCACAAGGGGTAAAAAGGGGTGCCAGGACAGCATGCGCCGGGGACAACATGTACCAGGGACAATATGCACCAGGGCAACATGTGCCAGGGACAACATGTGCCAGGACAGTGTTTCACTTAACAAAATATCCTTAAGACTTTTGAAAGAAAATGAGAGAAAATGTACAAAAGTTCAAGTAAATTCTGGAAGTATTGCTATGGAAGTCTGATCTGAGAGCGATCACTTTGTTCCTTGGACCACACAATGATGATGAAGAAAACTGCTTGAAGATGAACAACTGGAAGAACTAAGTCACCAGAAAGGTATCGACACAATTGGCACTGATGGCACAGTCGAATGTTTTCCTGCTTTGCTTTACTCTCTTCTTGAGGAAAAATTGAAGAGAAATACTCTGGAAAATCACTTTGCTCTGAAAGTATCTGATCTCCAAAATCTTCTTCTTCTTCTTTAAAAAAATGTCTTTATATAGGCCTGTCTTCTGTGCATAAAAAAGCACCAATATTGAGTCTCTACGCAGGCTGTTAGGATAACTGTCACCCACGTACATAAATTGGCCTCTACGCATGTTGACACATGTCCCATTATCCAATAAAATAAGGAGAACACGTACACACGTTCTTCGAGAAGTGTGGCATGAAGGCCACGTCAAAAAACTATGTTCCCACATAATCGGGACAAACTGTATGTAAAATATGCTATTTAAACACGTCTGAGAGTAAAATAGCTCAAAATAAGCTTCCTGCGTAAAGTGGCTAAAAAATAGCCTTGAGCGTAAAGGCTCAAATAAACTCTACGCGCGAAAAGAGTGGCTGAGATAGCCTTGAGCGTAAAAGCTCAAATAACCCTTATGCGTAAAAAGGAGGCTGTTCCTCAAGCGTAAAATAGCTCTTTGGCACGCTAAACAATAAACTTCTTGGCTTCTATGCAATTATTTGTCAAAAAATCAATCTGTCAGAACAGTATCTTCGTACATTTAGTACAGCATGGACAGGTCATTCTTCACGTAGAAAGTGAAACTGTTCTTCGCGTAAAGTCTGAATTTAAGGCTTGCGTAGAGTTTTGAGTTTGACTCAGTTTGACCTTTGCGTAAAGTCTAATCTGGAACTGTCTTTGCGTAAAGATCTCAACTGCTTTGACTTGGTCTACGAAATTTATTTACGCTTCTAAAAGGCCCCCTTCAAAGTTTTCAAATTTTCTAATATTTGAAAAACTTTGAACAGAAGCGTAAAGTCTGGGATATCCAACAGTCTTTAGCGTAAAATTAGGGATACCCAACAGTCATCAGCGTAAAGTTAGGGATACCCAACAGTCACTTCGAGAATTTGAATCAACCTTGAATTTTCTATAAATAGGACTTCTGTTGGAAGAGAGAACTTTACTCATCTCTTTCATTTCTCATTCTCTTCTTCATTTATCCTCAAAATCCTTTCGAGCAAATGGCACTCAAGAGCAAGGCCGTCGCCTCAGCTAAGGGCAAGAAGCTTGCCACTTCGTCGACAGATCGATCATCGGAGGAAGTTTATGCCGCTGCAGCGTCACTGGAGAAAAAATATCGAAGAGACTCCAAAGACCAACCCAAATGTGGCTCCGGCCATGATAAGGTAGAAACCCTATCGATTTTGTGAGAGAAGATGACCCAAGACCAAACGAAAAAAAAATGCTCACGTTATACATGCCTGCGTAGATTTCAAAATTAAAAATACGCTCACGTTATACGTGCCAGCGTAGAACTTGAAAATATACCCACGTTATACGTACGAGCGTGAAACTTGAAAAATATGCCCACGTTATAAGTGCTAGCGTAAAACTGAAAATACGCCCTCGTTATACCTGTGAGCATAAAAACTAAAAATATGCAAATCAAAAGACTGTGTTTTTTATATGTAAAACTTTACTCTTTTGAACAGAAGCGTAAAACCAAAAAAAAAATACAATCATATTATTCGTGCGAGCGTAAAACTGGAAATACGCAAGTCAAAAGACTATGTATTTTTTACACGTAAAACTTTATTCTCTTAAAAAAAAGTACGCGTAAAAACTTTCATTCTTGTAATGCGTAAAACATTTTTGCATAAAACAAATTCTCTTTAAAACAGAGAACCTTTTACGCGTAATAACTTCAAAACTCATGTATAATCATTTGCGTAGAGCTTGAGTTTGCGTAGAGTTCATACTTAGAGTTTTACTAACTTGACTTTTCTTGTTGAACTTCTTTTACAGAGGACTTGGGGGCCCATCCTCTCTCTGAGATATTTGGCTCACCTGCTGGCATTTTGGGATCAAATTATCTGGAAAATTTATCCTATGTCGAGTTTCCTCAAAATGACAAGCAGTATCCCCAGGAAAGATATCAGTTGATAGCTGCTCAGGAAGACATGATATTGTTGTCTCTGATGAACAGGGAATTACTGACGTCATTGGATGGCCAACATTACTTGAAACCCGCATTCATGTTTGGGGACTCAATTGATTTCAAATCTCAGACCAACCCCAAGAAGGAGTCCTGGGTGTTCAAGTTTGGGAAAAGGGTAATATATCTTCCAACAATGCCAAGGGATTATCCTCTTTCTTCTTTTGTTCACTACACTCATCCGAGGCAGATGATCTAGAATCTGACTCCCAATAGTCATGGAAGACCGGGGATAATCATATTCAAGAGGGATGAAAACCAGATGGGCTATCATTCGAGTACTCCCAATGGTAGTGTCACTCCTTTCTCAGGCTTATTGCCTGGATTCACACCAAGTGAGGGCTCGTCTTTGATCCAGCCGGTGCAGATACCAATGTTCATTAACAGGTTTATGAATGCTTCAGTACTATATCCCCAGGTCAACCCTAGGCTTCCAGGGTGGATGACCCCTCACAATAAAAACTGGGTTCAACTTAGTTCTTGGATGATAAAGAACTTCGAAGCAGAACTACAAGCCATTGGATTATTAGAAGCGGTAGCCTCCACAAGTCAAGGCATACCCATAAACAATAACCTGTTCTTAGCTCGGATGGAGTTATATGTCAGCTCGACAGGAACCTTTGCAACCCCAGTAGGCGAAATGGGTTTTGCACTCCATGAGATGCAATTTATCTCCAAGCTACCAATGGGAGAAGTTTCATATGAGGAGTATGTTCCCTCCAACCGGGAACTAGCAGAAATTAGCAAGAAAAACCCTCACTTAGTCGAGGTATACCAAGAGCTGATGTGCCATTATTTGATCTGCACCACTATGTATGAAAGTGGATCAAATTTGGCATATATCAATAAATGGACAACATATCTATTCTATCATAAGAATAGAGTGTCCAAAGAGGATAAGGAGAGATTCCAAGACAATAAGGCTCAAACCATCAACCCTTGTTCAATAATTCATGCTGATTTGATAAACACTTGGATGATCACATATAAGTCTCCGAAAAAGTATTTGACCACCAAAGCTGGAGAATTCCCTGCGGAAACTGAAACATTGAGCTTTTGCAAACATGGCAGTCGAAAGCTCTTAAAGGAAGCCTTGCTGGAAGGCTTTCTTTTCTTGTGGTTGCGAAGGTGGGTCATACTAGGGACTGGTACAGTTGACAAAATTTACCGAAATATACTATGGCCAGCAATATGTTTGGTATTCAAGGCTAAACTCAGCCTATTACCGGCAATGGTGTGTCAGATAAATACGGGTTTGCGAGCATTTGGTGAAAAACTTATCAATAATGCTTCCTACCGTCATAATTTCCCTAGGGTGGAGATGCCCTATACTTATTTGATGGGCTGGCTATTGCATCACAGCTACAGTTTACTACCACCAGGCCCTGAAAATGTTGCGGAGGTATTCCTCCAAATGTTTAGTAAAGACACCTGGAAGGCGACTTCAGTGACGGATACACGGGCAGCACTGAACTTCTCATATGGGTGGAATTTTTTCTGCACACGACCACCAGTTCCAGCCGACTGTTTTGGTGTGCAATTTGACAATGTAGGTCGAGATAGAACTGAGTTACCTGCGCCAGTCTTTAATTGGCTAATATGCATCAGACCCTCATATCTGATGGATAGAACTGAAGACAACTGCATCTTCGAACCGTATCTTTCCAGTCGGTTCGCTCGTCAGTTCGGGTATGACCAGCTTCATATTGGTAATCCCTCCACTACTTTCAACAATTATGGAAAATTAGTTGATGGAGCGAGGGCATGGCGGTATTTCAGCGCTGGATGCACCGGTACAAATTCTATGTGTCGACTGCCTCAAACACAACTGAGCTACTAATGCTTCATTCGTATACACATTTTTATGTCTCCATTCGTTCCTTCGCCAAAGACTACAACATGAAAGGAAGTCTTCGATGGAAAAAAGAAGGAGACGCCGAAGAACCATTTATGGTACCTTCAGACATACCTGATGATGCTGTTCCAGATGAATATCTGGAAGCGATCCCTATAGGAGTTAGGGAGATAGCTGCAGGAGAAATTACCATCACTATAACTCGGCAGCGAAAATCAGACACAACTGTTACTCTCCGAGAGAAGAAGAAGAAGGTAACTATTAAAGGGCCTTCCAAATAGAGAACCGCTACTCCAGAAAGCAAAAATTCTGCTGAAGAGACTCAAAATATTATATCTTCATCAGCTCAACCTGGAGCGTCAGCTCAAGCTAGAGAAGGATCTTCAGCACCACAGCCGGCAGCAATAACAGAAGTTACAGGAGTCCTATCTCCCAGACGACTCAGTACTTCATTGCATCTAACTTCGCCACAAAAGGTGAAAGCTGTCGAAGACACAGCCAAAACTCCTGCTAGTAATCCGGAACCCATCCCTTCGGATGAACCGGGTCTAGAATTAGATGATGGTGACTGGGACTTAGATTATGACGCACTCTGATCGCATCCTGCACCTACTCCAGGTAAAAACAAATTACATAAAATTTATACAAAAATACATAATTTTGTATATTGACTATCTTGTTTAATCTTTGTAGGGATCGTCACCGTGGCAAAGCCTGTTGCTCCTCCTCTTCAAAAGACTATTCCTGAAGAAGTAATAGAATCTGAAGAAGGAAGTTCTTCTTCAAAAGAAGACTCTCTTTCTGAGGAAGTTTCTCCATCTGCATGAGAGGTACGCCCAGAGTCTTCTATTGCCCAAGAAAGGCATGAAGAGCCGAATGCAGAAAAAGAGCCAGCAGTACTCAAAGAATCAGTTGCTACCAAAGAACTGATTAGTGAGGTCAAAGATGTTGCAGCAACATCAATTACTGCTACTCATCCAGATCCAGTTCTTGAGACAGTAGTGTTCGAGTCTGAATCGAACATAGAAGGTAGCACCTCTGTAATACTATCCCCTGCCACCGAAATTCAAGCTTCGAAAGTGGTAGAAAATGTTACTGAAGATATAGACCCAGAAACTCCTGGGAATCAACTGGTGATGGTAACTATGACAGATTTAGCATTAACTCAGCTTGCTACCACAGCGACGACAGCATATGTCTCTGGTTTTCAAGAGAAGAGGTTGGCAGATATTGCTGATACACCAAGCTCAAATGCTGATATGAATCTTTTGGTAGAGATTCATACTAAAATATTTTATAAAACTTTGGCAGCATTGATCAAGATGGTTTTGAAGAAGGGCCTCAGTTATGAAAGTTTGAAAAGTGCGATAACCACCACCATTGACAACATCGCCATGTTTAATGATACTGAGAGGGCAGCAGCCTTGCTGAAGATTGTCCAAGGACTTGAACAACCAATCAAAGAACATCAAAGGTTGTCAAGTAGGACTATTGAAAGCCTCGTCCAATCTGAGTATGATGCTCTTGCTAATGAGTATACAACTCAGGAAACTATCTTCAAAGGATCACTTCAAGATTATAGCAATAAGGTTGCCATGGAAAGGACCTTCTTGAGAGAAAATAAACCCTTGTTGGTGCAGCATCAACAAGCCTATAACTCAATGAATATCAAAATCCATCAACAAAATGATAGAATTCGTGAAGTCGAGGCTGAGCTAGCTCGATTAAAGGATGCCACTGCCACTTTTCTAGCTTGAGGGTATTTTGGACATTTTTTAAATTTTGGAATTATTTTGGGAATTATTATTAAATATATTTATTAGAATTTTTAAGTGATTTTAGTATAATTGATTGGTGCTAGTTTTAGACTTTGACTCATGTTGACTTTGGAGACTGTCCTAGAGGCTAACCTAGGTCATGACTACTTGGTTAGGTTAAGTAACCCTAGCTTGACCTAAGTTAGTGAGGATTAACTCATTAGAATTAGTTTGGGGAAATTAGGAGTTAGATTGATTTAGGAATGGCTTGTGAAATCACAAGTCATTATATGACTTAAAGCCTTAATAGCCCAAAAGCCCATACCATGAACCAAACCCTAACCCTAATAAGCCATGGCCGGCCACTAGTGATCCCCCCCTCTGTTTAAGGCTCCTTGAAATTAGGGCTAGCCTCTTTAGGAATTATTTGCTATTTTGGAAGAGGTGAGTCTCCATCTTCCCTAATCCCTAAAAAATCCATTTTAATTCATTTTTCATCCAAACCAATTGTATTAGGACCTAATATTAGTCTACTTGCTGTTGGTATTGAGTATTTTCAGGAAGGAATCAATTTGGGGAAGTTTTGGTGGCTTGAGGAACCATTTCCATTTGGGGATTTTGAGCCTTTCCTCATCAATAGGTATAATCTATTTTACTCCATGAAATTACTATTTATTTGCATTTCTAGGATACCCTAGCCCTAACCTAACATTAGGATTAGCAAACCCTAGAATTTGAGCCCATTACGTGTCCGTATCGGACACGTATCAGCGTGTATAGGAATGTGTTCGACGAAATACCTCAAAGGGCATTTCGGTTGAATTTTAGAGTTGTGTTTGAATAGGAAAATAGTATTAGACCTTGCTTATGCATTTTCACTGCACTAAGAAAGATTTAGCATCGTGTCGAGTCGTACGGACACGCGGACACGCGGTCGTACACACGCACACGCTGGCAGTTATTTGCCCTGCTACTCGAGCAAGATTCTGAGCTGGATATGGCGTTTTGGCTCACGAGATTCGACACACATGTCGTACTCATGACTGATACGGGGTCCCCCAAGTGGTTCGACCCCTCGTGTCGTGTCGGACATTAGACATGGTTTAGCCTATGGCCTAGTCTCTTAGCCTATGGCCTATGGTTGTGTCTGCTTGTCAGTGTAGAGCCTAGAATAGACTAGTGTAGTCTTGTTGGACTTAGAATAGCCTTGTTAGCCTAGTATAGACTAGTTTGACTTAGGTTTGACTTGGTTGACCTAGTTTGACTTCTAGGGTTGACCAGAGTTGACCAAGAGTTGACTTTGGTCTAGATTGACCAAGATTCATGTAGTACGCATTGTAGTGCATCTTATTACCATTCTGGACTTGTTGTGACTTGTGCTATTCTAATAGGAGCTAGATACCACTCCTCGGACAGTACTTTTGTCTTGGACATTCAGTTAGCAGGCGAGTACATTCTCTGATCTTTTCATACTTACCTGGATTATATTCTTGCTCTAGATTACTCTACTTGATGCTGACACGTATCTTCACAGATTAGTACTATATGGATCCTTTCCTGAGATGTTATCCCTCTACGGGTGCATCGGGTATTTTAGGTTCATATACTTTATCATGTGCATCAGGTACTCCTTGTAGTCGTACTAGTTCATGTTTTTACATGTTCTCATGTGCTTTCATGTGCTTCATGTGCTTTCATGTGCTTTATCACATGCCTCATGTACTACTCATTACATGAGTTCACGTATCTTAGCGGTATTCATGTGCCTATAACGTAACTTGAACGGATCCTTGTGTATTGATTGGGGCGGGGTGAGTAGAATTGGTTATGTGAACACTATCCCCAGTAGCTGTATTCATGTGCCTCCTTAGTTGTATTCATGTGCCCCTAAGCCGTTTACATCACCATATTGTACTCTAAATCACGTAGTCACTTACAGTCTCTAGTATCATGTATTTACTTTCAGTTACAAAATATCTCCTGTTTACTCGTACTTCCTTTTCAGCACTTCCTGTATTTTACTCTATTGCATGTTTTATACTCCTAACCTGTTATGAACTGTTTGAGAGATATGTGCTCGTTCCCGTCCTGATTGGACCTGTTGAAAATTTTACAAAGGATGAGGAGGAGGCCTGCTTAGACATTTACTATGGGACAGCCTTAGAGGACACTTGCGATCTGGACTTCCAGTCGGATCCCTTAGCAGTAGAGACTGTTGCTCCATAGTTAGTTTATCTTATTTTATAGTATTTAGAGTTGAGTTGTATATACATTTGGGATCTGTATTATGTCTGGATGTTGTGGAGTTTATTATAGACACTTAGCTCTCTCTCTCTCTCTACTGTATTTTCTGTGGATTTGGATCTTGCATCTTTTATTATCTATCTTTCTTTCATGTTCTACCTTAGCTGTGATTGAGTTATATTCTGTTATGTCACCCCCATTTGGGGAGTATAACTGTTTTTACCTTCAACTGTTAGATGTTGTGACCTAGGACAGCGTTCTACCGCCGACACTGTGACGTAGGCTGGACGTACCCACGTCTCGTGCCCTTATTCTAGGGTGTAGGTCGTGACACATTTTTAGTGGTAGCCCATGCAGGTCTAGATTAGAAGTGTAGTGGTATTCGAACTAGAATATCACTCCAGCCTGCAGTAGGAATTAGTATATTTTGAAGGTACTCAATCACACTAGAAAAATCCTATCAGATTTCATATATCTATAATTTGCAGCTTATTGTCTTCCCTTGAGTATAAACTGTCCTCCTTTGAAATTTTGTTTCATTCTCAGAAATTGCTTCTTGTTTTGATCTGTCTTCATGATGGTTATGAAGACACGATCTCATTGCTCCTGTTCGAAGGGTACTATCGAGAGGCTGGCTACTTCTCATCCTGTTCATCAGGGCCTCGAGACCGCAACTCTTGTTGTGCCTACTCAGGTTGGCGTTTCTGCTACATTGGAGGTGCACCTTCGACTGTACAGAGACCTTCTCTCCCGTTATTCCCAAATTCTCTCAACAGCAGAGGTTCCATCAGCACCAACAGCAGGCACGAGGTGGACAGCAGGGGCGAGCTTTCGCCATGGCAGCTGAGGATGCCGAAGCCATCGGAGAGCTGATAGCACGTTCGGTTCTCCTAGATTTCCTTCCAGCATTTGTACTCTTTGATTCCGGAGCTTCCTACAGCTTTGTGTCTGTATCGTGTGCTATTAGACACAGTTTGGTTTCTGAACCATTTCCTAGGACCTGCAAGATCACGATCGGGGGTGGGGTCATCCTCGTGAGTGATGTTTGTAGAGGGCGGAGCGTCTTATTGGGAGGCCGAGAGTTGGGAGTAAGTTTACTCGTCATGCCATTTCTGAACTACGATATAGTTTTAGGTATGGACTGGCTGAGTAGACACTACGCCCGCATTGATTGCCGAGGGGGTAGAGTTTTGTCCGGGGCACCATGAGAGCCAGAGTTTGAGTACACCCGGCGGCAGGCAGAACAGGACGACGGAGTCTTTTATGGAGCATCAGTTGAGGAGCAGGTGGCTCCGCATCCATTGATCGCAGAGTTTATGGATGTATTTCCAGATGAGTTGCCAGGGCTTCCATCGGACAGGGATGTAGAGTTCTCGATAGACTTAGTTCCCGACGCAGAACCGATCTTCCAGCATGTCTATCGAGTGAACAACAGCGAGTTGGTGGAGCTGAAGAAGCAGGTGGATGAGCTGCAAGACAAGGGCTTCATCCGATCTAGTTCTTCACCTTGGGGTGCACCGGTACTCTTCGTACCCAAGAAGGATGGGTCGGTACGGATGTGTATCGACTACAGGGCACTTAACAACCTGACGATCAAGAACAGATACCCACTGTCGTGGATCGATGATCCTTTGATCAGTTGAGTGGAGCTCGGGTGTTTTCGAAGATTGATTTGAGGTCAGGTTATCACCAGGTGAAGGTGAAGAGGGAGGATATTCCCAAGACCGCTTTCAGGACGCGGTACGGACAGTTTGAGTTTTTGGTTATGCCGTTTGGGCTAACCAATGCACCAGCAGTGTTTATGAATCTAATGAACAAGGTGTTCCACTAGTCCTTGGACAAGTTCGTGGTGGTGTTCATCGATGATATCTTGGTATATTCCAAGACAGAGGAGGAGCACGAGGAGCATCTGCGGATAGTGCTGGAGACTCTCAGGAGGGAGCAGCTTTATGGGAAACTTTCCAAGTGTGAGTTTTTCTTGGACCGGGTGGACTTCTTGGGTCATGTGGTGACTGGAGATGGTATCTCAGTTGACCCCAAGAAAATTCTAGCAGTTGAGGCATGGGCAGCGCCGACTTCAGTGGCAGAGATCAGGAGTTTCCTGGGGCTGGCAGGATATTATAGGAGATTTGTGCAGGATTTCTTCCGGGTTGCAGAGCCGTTGACACGGTTGACCCGGAAGGATACTGAGTTTGTTTGGTCAGAGGAGTGTCAGGCAGCTTTTTATGAGTTAAAGAAGCGGCTTACGACAGCTCAGATTCTGACATTGCCTTCAGGATCAGGTGGATTCACTATTTATAGTGATGCTTCAGGGAAGGGGCTGGGTTGTGTCTTGCAGTAGCATGGGAAGGTGATTGCCTATGCTTCCAGGCAATTACGTCCTCATGAGAAGAACTACCCTACCCATGACCTGGAGCTGGCAGCGGTGATTTTTGCTTTGAAGTTGTGAAAGCACTATCTGTATGGCGAGAGGGTGAAGATTTTCACAGGTCACAAGAGCTTGAAGTATGTGTTTACACAGAAAGAGCTCAACATGAGGCACCGCAGATGGCTAGAGTTGATGAAGGACTTTGACATCTCACTTCAGTATCACCCAGGGAAGGCCAACGTGGTTGCCGATACCTTGAGTAGGTATCCGACAGCCATGTGTTTGACCATGGATCGACATTTGCTTGCAGACTTGGAGAGCCTTGGGATTGAGGTGATTGTGCCAGGGGTGCAGATGCAGTTATGGGGCCTACAGATACAGTCGGACTTGATAGACAGGATCAAGGCGACACAGTTCGAGGATGTGGCACTGCAGTGTATCCGAGATCAGATCAGTACAGGATTGGTGGATGGTGAGTTTTCACTTGCAGAGGATGGTGCCCTGAGGCACGGTTCCAGGTTATGTGTGCCTAGCGGGGAGCTCAGAGAGCAGATCATGCAGGAGGCTCACAGATCGCAGTACTCTATACATCATGGTGCCAACAAGATGTACAGGGATCTGCGAGAGCATGTCTGGTGGTACGGAATGAAGCGGAAGGTATCCCACTTCGTAGCTAGATGCTTGGTCTGTCAGCAGGTCAAGGCAGAGAGGCAGAGGCCCGGAGGATTATTGCAACCATTGTCCATTCTATAGTGGAAGTGGGAACCTATCACCATGGACTTCGTATCAGGGTTGCCGCGTACACCAGGAGGGAAAGGCGATTTGGGTCATCGTTGACAGGTTGACCAAATCGGCCCACTTCTTAGCATTCAAGGTGGGTACATCTACAGAGAGGCTTGCAGAGTTGTATATGATGCAGATAGTCAGGATTCACGGAGTTCCCTTCAGCATAGCCTCAGATCGGGATAGTCACTTTACTTCCCATTTCTGGAGGAGTCTGCAGACTAGTTTGGGCACTCAGCTCAAGTTTAGTACTGCATATCACCCCCAGACGGACGAACAGTCAGAGAGGACTATTCAGACCCTTGAGGACATGATGTGGATGTGCGTCCTGGATTTTGAAGGTTCCTGGGAGGATCATCTACATTTTGTGGAGTTTGCTTACAACAACAGTTATCAGGCCAGCATTGAGATGTCACCGTTTGAGGCTCTGTACGGGCGTAGGTGTCGTACACCCTTATCTTGGGATGATGTTGGACAGCGAGCTTTACTGGGACTAGAGATGGTTGTTGACACAGCCGAGAAGGTGAAGCTCATCAGGGACAGACTTCGCATGGCGCAGGACAGACATCGGCACTGGGCCGATAGCCACCGTAGGCCGCTGGAGTTTGAGGTACAGATTTAGAGATAGGATTAGGAGTAGGTTGTATTTTTGTGTTTTGTTTGATTGATCGTGTTTGATTTTTAGAAACTTGAGACCTTGTTTGTGATTAGGTTGGAGACATGGTTTTTTGGTGAATATCTTCGACTCGTGGTATAATACGTTTTGGTGGAAGTGGGAAGCTTAGCCCGCGCTTCATCGGCCCTTTCGTTATCAGCGGGAGAGTCGGTGACGTGGCATACAGGCTAGACTTGCCACCTGTACTAGTGGGAGTTAAAAACATATTTTATGTATCGCAGTTGAGACGGTACGTGGCTGACCCTAGCCATGTGCTCGATCATTCGGAGATTGAGGTTGGACCTACTCTCAGCTATCCAGAGCAGCCTGCGGAGATTCTGGATCGCCGAGAGAAGGTATTGAGGAACCAGGTGATACCCTTGGTACGCGTCGCATGGAGGCATCATTCTCCAGGAGAGTCTACCTGGGAGCGGGAGGATGAGATGTGCGAGCGGTACCCCTATCTTTTTGGACCTTGAGGTATATTACTTTTCTATCCTTCTCAGCAGTTTAGTTTCTCCTTTAAATTTCGAGGACAAAATTATTTTAAGGGGGTAGATTTGTCACTGCCACTTTTCTAGCTTGAGGGTATTTTGGACATTTTTTAAATTTTGGAATTATTTTGGGAATTATTATTATTAAATATATTTATTAGAATTTTTAAGTGATTTTAGTATAATTGATTGGTGCTAGTTTTAGACTTTGACTCATGTCTACTTTGAAGACTGTCCTAGAGGCTAACCTAGGTCATGACTACTTGGTTAGGTTAAGTAACCCTAGCTTGACCTAAGTTAGTGAGGATTAACTCATTAGAATTAGTTTGGGGAAATTAGGAGTTAGATTGATTTAGGAATGGCTTGTGAAATCACAAGTCATTATATGACTTAAAGCCTTAATAGCCCATAGGCCATACCATGAACCAAACCCTAACCCTAATAAGCCTTGGTCGGCCACTAGTGATCCCCCCCTCTATTTAAGGCTCCTTGAAATTAGGGCTAGCCTCTTTAGGAATTATTTTTTATTTTGGAAGAGGTGAGTCTCCATCTTCCCTAATCCCTAGAAAATCCATTTTAATTCATTTTTCCTCCAAACCAATTGCATTAGGACCTAATATTAGTCTACTTGCTGTTGGTATTGAGTATTTTCAGGAAGGAATCAATTTGGGAAAGTTTTGGTGGCTTGATGAACCATTTCCATTTGGAGATTTTGAGCCTTTGCTCATCAATAGGTATAATCTCTTTTACTCCATGAAATTACTGTTTATTTGCATTTCTAGGATGCCCTATCCCTAACCTAATAGTAGGATTAGTAAACCCTAGAATTTGAGCCCATTACGTGTCCGTATCGGACACGTATCAGCATGTATAGGAATGTGTTCGACGAAATACCTCAAAGGGCATTTCGGTTGAATTTTAGAGTTGTGTTTGAATAGAAAAATAGTATTAGACCTTGCTTATGCATTTTCACTGCATTGAGCATGATTTAGCATCGTGTCCAGTCACACGGACACGCGGACACGCAGTCGCACACACGCGCACGCTGGCAGTTATTTGCCCTCCTACTCGGGCTAGATTCTGAGCTGGATACGGCATTTTAGCTCACGAGATTCGACACACGTGTCGTACTCATGACTGACACGGGGTCTCCCAAGTGGTTCGACCCCTCGTGTCATGTCGGACACGATATTGCACGTGCACGAGTAGTGTACTGTGCGGTTCAGTGTGCACAGTATTGTGTTCTCTGTTAATTCATTTTAAATAGTTTTAAATTGTGTTTTAATTGATTAATTAGATCCTATATGTGATGTTTTATCTCTGTTAGAATTAGATTTACATATTAAATTAGTTTTGATGTGAATTTGGATTCGAATTTGGGGTTGAACTGCATTGTCTGATACCCGATTCTGATACTTGTTTCTTCAAGTTCTGAACTTATTAAATCCCTGTTTTGATTGATGATTATCACTGTTAAAATTCTCCTACATGTTTGATAGTTCATATTTGGCTTAGCTTTACATTCGAATTTGCTTTTGTTTTTGTGAATGGGATATTGACATATCAATTGGGTTCAAATAGCTGATACATGGGTTTCCTAATTCCCTGAACTTTGATTTCCAGTTTAGTGTAGTACTTCACTGTTAAATGGTTTTCCCCATATTGCTAGATCATGGTTAGTTTCATGTTTCAATGAGAATTAGGCTTTGGTTTATGAATGGAAAATTAGGCCTTGGGTTGGTTTCGAAATGCTGAAACTGTCAATACCTAAGTTTGTAATTTCTGATACCTTAGTATCAGTTATTTTCTTACTGTTGTCCCAGATTTCATATTTCGATTTTGACATCAATTTAACCATTATATGCTGCTAATTAGTATGGCTTAAAACCTCTAATGTGTACACCTATATGATTTCAAAGTATGTGTCGAATTTGATATGATTTGGGGCTGATTTGGTGGTTGTGTGATTCGAAACCTGGGAATGGGAATTGGGGACTATTTTAAATAATCTTAATGTGTTAAACTGAGTATATAAACTATTTTGTTTTGGATCCTATTGAACTGATTGAATGTTACTTCAATGTGGGACTGAACTGAGTTATGGGTTCTTAACTTTTCCTCATTGTTTCTCATGCTTCACCTACACACACACATACTCACTGTTTTCCTCACAGATTTTTCCCTCACAGTATCACATACTATTTAGCCTATGTGTCTCACTGATATCTCACTAACCCCCCACACCCACACATGCTCTCATGAATTTCTCCTTCACACTCTTCACTGTCACACTGTATCCTCTCACACTCACATGTCTTTCCAACACTCATGCACACTTGACACTATGTGACACTCACCCACACCACTGCCATGATTCCCATGACACACACACTTTCATTTCCCCTGCATATATATGTATTTTGTGAAATGTAGATATAGATTATATATGTGTGGTTGTAAAGTATACATATAGTTAGCCTATATGGTATATGTGCTCCTATACTAGATTGTATAATGTGTTAATGTGTGTTTCATATTTAGGCTTATAAAATTGACATGTGATATAATTTATAGGTTGGTTTAGACATGGCTTAGCCTATGGCCTAGTCTCTTAGCCTATATCCTATGGTTGTGTCTGCTTGTCAGTGTAGAGCCTAGAATAGACTAGTGTAGTCTTGTTAGACTTAGAATAGCCTTGTTAGCCTAGTATAGACTAGTTTGACTTAGGTTTGACTTGGTTGACTTAGTTTGACTTCTAGGGTTGACCAGAGTTGACCAAGAGTTGACTTTGGTCTAGATTGACCTAGATTCATGTAGTACGCATTGTAGTGCATCTTATTACCATTCTGGACTTGTTGTGACTTGTGCTGTTCTAATAGGAGCCAGACACCACTCCTCGGACAGTAATTTCGTCTTGGACATTCAGTTAGCAGGCGAGTACATTCTCTGATCTTTTCATACTTACCTAGATTATATTCTTGCTCTAGATTACTCTACTTGATGCTGACACGTATCTTCACGGATTAGTACTATATGGATCCTTTCCTGAGATGTTATCCCTCTACGGGTGCATTGGGTATTTTATGTTCATGTACTTTATCATGTGCATCAGGTACTCCTTGTACTCGTACCAGTTCATATTTTTACATGTTCTCATGTGCTTTCATGTGCTTCATGTGCTTCATGTGCTTTCATGTGCTTTATCACGTGCCTCATGTACTACTCATTACATGAGTTCACGTATCTTAGCTGTATTCATGTGCCTATAACGTAACATGAACGGACCCTTGTGTATTGATTGGGGCGGGGTGAGTAGAATTGGTTATGTGAACACTATCCCCAGTAGATGTATTCATGTGCCACCTAAGTTGTATTCATGTGCCCCTAAGCCGTTTACATAACCATATTGTACTCTAAATTACGTAGTCACTTACAGTCTCTACTATCATGTATTTACTTTCAGTTACAAAATATCTCTTGTTTACTCGTACTTTCTTTTCAGCACTTCCTGTATTTTACTCTATTGCATGTTTTATACTCCTAACCTGTTATGAACTGTTTGAGAGATATGTGCTCGTTCCCGTCCTGATTGGACCTGTTGAAAATTTTACAGAGGACGAAGAGGAGGCCTGCTTAGACACTTACTATGGGACAGCCTTAGAGGACACTTGCGATCCGGACTTCCAGTCGGATCCCTTAGAAGTAGAGACTGTTGCTCCATAGTTAGTTTATCTTATTTCATAGTATTTGGAGTTGAGTTGTATATACATTTGGGATCTGTATTATGTCTGGATGTTGTGGAGTTTATTATAGACACTTAGCTCTCTCTCTCTCTACTGTATTTTCTGTGGATTGGGATCTTGCATCTTTTATTATCTATCTATCTTCCTTTCATGTTCTACCTTAGCTGTGATTGAGTTATATTCTGTTATGTCACCCCATTCGGGGAGTTTAACTGTTTTTACCTTCAACTGTTAGATGTTGTGACCTAGGACATCGTTCTACCGCCGATACTGCGGCGTAGGCTGGACGTACCCACGTCTCGTGCCCTTATTCTAGGGTGCGGGTCGTGACAAAGGAGGAGCAAAACCAGATGACGGCAAATCGAGATGAATATTTGAGACAAAGTTCCATTTTGGAAGAACGGATGTTTGGTTCTGAATCTAACAATAAGACTCTTGAAGAAGCCAAAGATAAAATGATAGCTGCTTTTGCCGAACTGTCCCATCTCTGTACTGCGGAAGCTCGACTATCCATAGCATATACAACTATATTGGGCTCTCGTGAAAAGTGTCTGGCAAAATTGCAGAAGATGATTAAAGATCTATCTGCTCCGCCTTAGAAAAAAAATTTGTACCCAAATAAAGAATTTTATCTTCTATCATTTTCTTCCTTTTGCTGATGTAATATTTCAAACCATGAAATAAATGATATTTTTTTATAAATAGATATGAGATAGAAAACAATTATCAGAGGTAATATGGATATGATAAGTCTTCAAAACTCAACAAAGTAGATTATATCTATCCAGAGGTAATGTGGACATGATAGATAATAAATCTTTTTTCTTTTTAGAGTGTACAATACTATCAGAGGTAATATGAACATGAGAGATTGTAATGACTCAAAGAAATAGATTAATATCTATTCAGAGGTAATATGGACATGATAGATAATAATAAAAAGAAGTAGATTAATATCTATTCAGAGGTAATATGGACGTGATAGATAATAAATCTTTTTCTTTTTGAAATCAGCTGGGAAGACAGAAAATCAAAATTCTCTTTTGGGAGAATAAATAATCAGCTTAACCAAACCTTGACAGTTGGGGAATGAAGAAAAAATTCAAATGTAATATTTCTTCAAGAATTTATCGTTGGTCGGCATCATGAGCAAATCTCCATTAGGTTTAGATAACCTATAAGCACCATTAGAGAATACGGTTTCGACTACATAAGGACCTTCCCATTTAGCTTGGAACTTGCCTTTACTCTTATGAGTCAAAACCATAGGTCTTCGGACAGCTAGAACTAGCTCTCATACTTTAAATACCCTTTCTTTAACTTTGCGATTGAAAGCTCGAGATATGCGGGCTTCATACAGCTTAATGTGCTGTTGTGCTTGAAGACGCTTCTCATCCAAACCTTCAAGTTCCTGGAGTCTTAAGCAGTCATTATTCTCCGTGGTTAGCTCATTAGCAATGGCTATTCTAGGAGATGGTATTTGGATCTCCAATGGAAGAACAACTTCACATCCGTAAACTAATGAAAATGGTGTAAAACAAGTTAGAGTTCTGACTGTTGTTCGATAAGCCCATAAACATTCTCCAAGTTTCTCATTCCAATCACGTTTATTAGAAGAAACAAATTTTTTGAGAAGTTTAATAATTGTTTTGTTGAAAGCTTCTGCTAAACCATTAGTAGCTGGATTGTAAGCTGTAGAAGATAAGTTCTGGATCCGATTCTTATCACAAAATCGATAAAATGCCTGATTGGCAAATTGTGATCCATTATCATGGATTATCCTTGGGGAATCCCAAAACGATAAATGACATGATGTTTGATGAAGTTAACCACATTAGACGTTTTTACTTCAACAAGAGGAACTGCTTCTGCCCATTTAGAAAAATAATCAGTTATAGCAAGGATAAATTGATGCTCTTTGACAGAAGGGGTATTAATTGGACCAATAATATCCATACCCCAAGCTTCGAAAGGCCAGGAAGCTGCCGTAGGATGTAGAAATTCAGAAGGTTGGTGAATAAAATCAGCATGAATATGGCATGCTTTATACTGTCTTGCGTAATCCACAGCGTCTGCTATCATGGAAGGCCAATAATAACCCATCCTTCGAATACGATCTTGTAACTTTGGACCTAGTTGATGTGCACCACAAATTCCATCATGAGCTTCACGAAGTGTTTGTTTAGCTTCGGTTTTCGAGAGATAACACCGTAAATGCCCGTCATAAGAACGACGATACAACATGTGTATAGAAGAATCATAGTAAAATCGAAATGATCGTCTTTTGATTGATGCAGCTTCCTTTGGATCTTCAGGTAAAATCCCATAGACCGCATAATCAATAAATGGACTTCTCAAATCCTTTTGCTGAAAATTTGATTCGGTAGCATAACTGTGTTCAATATGCAAATTATTCTTGACACATAATAGGTCTTGATCCAACAAAGTAATGGTATTTTGTCTCCTGATTGGAACTGCTAAGTCTGTAGCTAAACTAGTAAGAGCGTCAGCTTCCAAATTTTGAGAATGCGATTCAAATTCAATGAAGAACCCTTTGAATGAAAGAGCCAGTTCGATTACCACTTGATGATAGGGAATAAGGTCAGGATTTCTGACTTCATATATCCCTCTGACCTGATTGACGATCAGTTGAGAGTCTTCATAAGCTTCTAAGAACTCAATGTCCAATTGTTTTGCTACTTGAAGACCAATTAGCAGAGCGTTGTACTCTGCCACATTATTGGAACATGGTTCATTAAGAGAATAAGCACGATATATAACCATTTTATCAGGAGAGACCAAGACAATGCCTACTCCGGAGACAATATTGCGTTCAGGTCCCACTCGTGATGCTTCATCAAAGTATAGTTGCCAAATATCATCCCTCAACGTCATGTTGCAATCTATGACTTCATCTGGAATGTCGTCATATAGCTTAGAAGTTTCAGGTATAGGATGAGCTGCTAAGAAGTCAGCTAACGCTTGACCCTTCACTGATTTTTGAGGTATGTAGACCATATCATAGGGAATAAGCAACATTGCCCAGGTAGCTAACCTGGAGTTAAGAATACTCGGCTTCTTCATTAAAATCTGAATAGGATTTATTCTGGAGATGACATGAATAGTCTGTCCTGATATATAATGTCGTGTCTTTTGAATGGCAAAAACCAGGACTAGACATTCTTTTTCCACAGGAGTATACCTGTGTTCAGCTCCAACCATCATTCGGCTAAGATAATAAATTGCCTGTTCATGACCCTTATCACTTTTCTGTGCAAGAAGAGCACTAAGAGAATGATCTAATGCTCGAACATACAGCAAAAATAGTCTTCCCACTACTAGGGGTACTAAAACAGGTAGATTTGTAAGGTATTACTTGATGTCATTAAATTCTTTTTGACATTCTTCATCCCAAACAAATGACACACCCTTCTTCAATAAACGAGAGAAAGGTTGACATCTTCCAGAAAGATTTGATATAAATCTCCTGATATAAGCAATGCGATCTTAAAAGCCACGGAGTTCTTTCAAATTACGTGGAGGACGCATTTCAAGAATAGTTTTAACTTTATCAGGATCAACATGGATACCTTGAGAAATGATGACAATTCTTAAAAATTTGCCACTGGAAACTCCTAAGAAAGACTTAGTAGGGTTCATCTTTAGTTAATGTTGATGCATCAACTCGAATACTGTCTTCAAGTCTTGAATGTTGTAGAAGCATGGAAATGAACAGGAAATCCTATGCGGCTCAAGACTAGAAGAGTTTCATGCTGCTCAAAAGTTTATTAGAGTTTCATGCGGCTTAGAAGTTTCCAGCGAGCCACGTAGCTTTATGTGGTTCAGAAAGTCCTTCACAAATCGGCCGTAATTAATTTATGCAGCTGGTTCATTTAATGCCATGATGTGAAGCGACGGCTCTGACACGAAGGTTTGACAACCCTGACATAAAAGTAAAATAATGACCCTGACATAGTGGCAGGCTTCTAGGGAAGACAAGAAAATCTTTACAGCTAGCACAGTTCACCGACCCCAAAAAGCTCCCTATGCGGCTATCATCCCTCATGCGGCAGTCACTCTCATGCGGCCGCCACCCCCATGTGGTTGCTCCTCCTATGCGGCTCGGATCATGGGGCCACCCCATGCGACTGCTACTCCTATGCGGCTCGGATCATGGGGCCACCCCCATGCGGCTGCTACACCTATGTTGCTTGGATCATGGGGCCACCCTCATGCGGCTCAGACTAAAGGATTTCCATGCGGTTCAGATAAGGTCACCCTTATGCGGTTCTGACACGAGGCCACACTCATGCGGCCCAACCATGACAGTCCTCTATGCGGCTCGCAGCAGTTGAGACACGTGGCGGGAGCTGATCGAATCTCAATAATTCATATTTGTTGCAGTCAATGAGGAACACATGGCGGGAGCTGATCGAATCTCAATAATTCATATTTATTGCAGTCAATGAAGGACACGTGGCAGGAGTCGATCAAATCTCAATAACTCAGATTTGCTGCAATCAACATAACTGTCCAGATTTGGTCAAATCCCAAACAAGCTAGATTTATTGCTATCATCATAATCATCCAGATTTAATACAATCATTACAATCCGGATTTATGGCGATCAACATAATTACCCAGATATATTGTAATCGTAACAAACCAGATTTATGGCAATCAACATAGTGGTCCGGGGCTCAGAATCTGCCACGTGGATATACACCTCCACCCATGATGCCTATAAATAGTAAGGTGCTATTCTCTTGTAAAAGAGGGCAGAGAGATATACGCACAAAGCCAGACACAGAGCGATCCACATTCGGGCAAGAGAATTTCTTCCCCGGAGCTGAAGCTGCGTCCGATCGTCCAAGGAGTAAGGCAGAGCTGCGGTCGCTTTTCCGAGCCTCTATCGTAACCCCCCAGAAAAAAAATAAACAATCGTACTTAGATTGTTGTACCTAGGTTTTCGTTCCTAGGCTTTCTTTGTATGAACGAGTTTGTGTTGTAAAGTAAAAGTCCAGTCCTCCCATAAAACTGTTCTGTTCTTTTATAATCAATGACAAACACGATGGCGACTCTGCTGGGGACTAACTTCTCCACGACTGAGGACTTGGTGACGTAATCGGACGTAGCCAAACTTGGTTCCACTCAACAAATGTTGGTCGCCTGATTCGACCAGCAGGCGTTTGAAGAAATGCTCTTCGACGGGAGCGCTGGCCCAGTCCAGTGGCGAGCCCGTACGAAGAAGGCCCGCAGGGAGTGGAGGCCCAAATCATTCGCTCCTCCCCAAGTGTAGAAGCATGGAATTTCACAACCAGAAAGACCATGCGCCAGATACTACATGCGCCAGGACTCGCACAGAACACTTCACAGCAAAGTCAATAAGTATAGACATTTGAAGAAGGACTTTTTATTTTATATATAAAAGTCTATAAAAGGTTGTACAAAGGAGAATTTCTACAAAAGAAAGATCCTAAGTCTACAGCCAGCGGCCACCATGCGCCTTCAGATAGGCACAGCGGCCACCATGCGTCTCCAGATAGGCGCAGCAGTCACTATGCGCCCCCATACAGGCGCATCCCGCCATCTCTTCAGCAGCTCAGTTATGTGCATCCACAGTTATGTGCATCCAGCTCAGTTATGTGTATCCCTTCAGCAGCCCAGTTATGTGCCACTCTTCCAACCAGGCTCACCTGGCCGAGCAGGAGTGTGCCGCTCTTCCAGCCAGGCTCACCTGATAAATGCTTCGATACACAAAGCATTTAACCCTCTGGTTGGAACCAAGGAAGAGAAGAGTACCGCAAATTTGTGGCCAGGGGAGGCTTCGAAAGAGCCTCCAAAGGCCAAGGAAGACCGTGATCAAAATCACGGCGAAAGGCAGCTTTCAACACAATCAGAGCGGGCGACACCCACTTTGAAGGAAGAGAGAGCCTAGCACCGCCATTCCGATCTACGGCTCTTCCGGCACAACGGAGACAAGGCCCGAGCATCCCCATCTTTGGATGCAACAGGCATCTTCCGCCTGCCTCAGAAGCCCTCGACTCCGTCTTTTGGATGTAACAGTCACCTTCAAGAGCATCAATGACGACATGGCGTCTCATCTTCACCCTCGGGAGCACTTCGTCAACAGAATGCACCTGAGAACCTGAGTTCATACTGGAAAGACGTAAGGGAATAAGAGGCTAACCTTCTCTCCATGCCACTATTTATAGGCCGGGCAGATCAAACCTATGCGCCAAGTGGATGGCTCTCCGGATTCCGTGCAATGAACTCACATTAAATGGATGAACCAGACGCCTCGACTTCAGCCAAGCGGCTATTAAAAGCACTCGAGAAGCGAAACAGCCGCATAATCAAAGACGTGTCGGATGTGCCGACTGGTCAGCGCATCACACCTCTCAAACAGATGCACCCTGTACCGAGCGCATCAAAGGGGATGCGCCCGTATACGCCTAGTAGAACGTCAACCGACGCGCCCACTCAGCTGTCCATCGAATGTCACCAATAATTAAATACTGAACTGGCAGAGTTGGCAGCACGTCTTCCCAAGTCTGAACGGCTGACAGCTTTTGCAGAAAACGAAGCGTCCATAACGTCAGCATCATCATAACTCTATCCCGACGGCTACTGCTATGTGGCCACTCGACCACCCGCATGCGCCTCCACGGCCATGCGCCCAAACCTGCATACGCCTCGAAAGCCATGCGCCTCAGACCCTTCACTGATCCCTAAAGACAGAAGAAGAGTCTCCAGTTGAAGCTTTGCATGCGCCTCAAAAGCCATGCGCCCCAGACTGATCTCTGATCCCGAAAGACAGAATGAAAGTCGCTTGCATGTGCCTCAAAAGCCATGCACCCAGAACGGCTCGTGACTCCTAAAGGTCATGAGCCAAAATCTCATCATGCGCCCAATCCAAGGCGCATCCCACCAAATCATCCCCCCACCAAATCAGAGATCTCCGAGCCATGGGTCGACGACACGTGTCCTTTGACTCAACTCATCCAAGATCTCAGCAACAGAAAGATATTCTCCTCTGCTACGTGCCGGCTCACAACAGCAGTATGAAGAATTCAACTCCGCGAGTAGGGCGCATCATCCATGCGCCTCTATCAGCAATCTCCACGTGGCGTCCCCACGCACCGGCACATCCTACATATGCGCGCATGAGCAGCCAACCTGCCCAACTATAAATAGAGGGACCATTTCCTTCTGACACACACACACACACAGAGACATACATACGAACAATCCAGACAGAGATTATCTGAGAGGCAGATACAGACACTCAATATCTTCCTCCTCTCAGCCAGCTCTAGCACCCAGAGCAATCTACACCTTCAGAGAACCGATAACCGTCGTCAGCCCGTCAACGGAGTCAATGCATTACCACTCGCTTCATTGGCACTTAGGACCCAGATTAAACAAAAGTGTACTCCTAGGACTACATCGAAGTCCTATATTATAACACTGTTCTGTTTGTATTAAGATTTGCAATCAAACGATTTTAATGGCAAACAAGCTGGCGACTCTGCTGGGGACTTCTTTCTCCTCTTCCGAGAAAGTCGTGTCACAGGTCGACGACGTGAAGGTGGGCTCCTCCCACAAGACGCTGGTCGTGCACCTCAATCAACAGGCGTAAGAGGAGTTCATTTCTGAAGGAAGTACGAGTCCTTCGAAGCGGCTGCCGAAGCCGAAGAAGACCCGCCGTGTCTGGGTGCGCAAAGTCGACGCCTCGGGCACCACCACTGAAGGGGATGTGCCAATCCAGCCCTCCCTTTCTGCAGACGTTCTCAGAAACCAAGGTAAGCCCGCTGATGCAGCACATCTCTCAGGGAAACGTGCAGCTGACCACATTCTCCAGCCATCTCCCTCTCAGGCGAGAAAGATGCGTCGACGGAGCAGGGACGCAGCCAAAGCCCCGTGCATCACCTCTGATACGCCACAAAAAGTCTCTGTCTTTGACAGACTCACTCGCTGTAATGGCGAGGAGAATTTGGATGCTGAGTACTATGCGCCCCAGCGGGCTAGTACAAAGAGATCCAAGGCGACACGGGCCATGCGCCCCAAGCGTGCTATGCCAGCAGCAGGCCAGAGGCACGTGCTCACAATCACGCACGCTGCCGATGGCAAGCTGTACAAGGTCGACTCAGGTGCTTCGGCGCCAAAGACGAGTCGATCTTCAAAGTCCTCATCTCACTTGGGCGCATCCACTGCGTGCATAACCAAGTCGAGTGCGGCAAATTCTGTGGTCTTGAACTCCCGTGCCTCCTCTGGTTGTGCATTCGAGGTCCGTTCAAGTCACTTCAAATGTTGTGGTTCCTCCACTACTGATCATGATGCCTGCTTCGTATTAGATCAGGGGGCACAGCACTCACCTGTCCGCCCCGGCGTTTGGCTTTGCCATGCGTCTGAAGGGGGTGTGAAGGTAGCACTCTCCTCCAACGACCTGCGTAATGTGATCACTCACAAGCACCGGTCAGGAGAGTCGACCAACAAGCACAATGAGCCTCTCACGGGGCATACTTGTGCGGTGGTCACTATCAACTGCTGTGGCAAGATGGCAGTACCACCAAGGCAGTCAGTCTTCCAGCGACTACAGTCATCGACACCCCTCCGACATCGCCTTGGGAAGAAGGTGTCAACAGAAGAGGAGCCAAGAGTTGCTTCATGCAATGTGGTCTCCAACTCCTCATCTCTCCGAAAGGCGACCGGCAATTCCTCGTCCAAAAGCCAATCAAGGAGAACTAAGGCAGCAGTCTCGACCTCCGGGGTGTTCGAAGGCACTAGGTCAAAGAAGAAGTTCTTGGAGGAAGCTGGGGGTAGTCAGACCCTTGTTGAGCTTCCTTCCGAAGACGAAGATGTCCAAAGCACAGCTACGGCGGATCTTCATCCTCGAGGTGAAGTCAGCCTCCCAGAAGCACCTCGAAATGAGGATGTCCCTCAGGATACAGCTGGGGGTAGAGACGAAGAGGCCCTTCAAGACGGAGTCGAGGACAATCAGGCCCTGGCAGATGCGTCCGTCGAGAATGACCTCCAGAATGTGACTGGTGGTGGCCAAGCTGAAACACCAGGAGAGGTGACTCCCCCACATGAAAGTGAGGCCGAGAGCGAAGCCTCAACCAATCCATCCACTCCTGGCCGTGTCAGGACAGTATACATGGCTGGGGATGATGCCGAGTCTGATGCGCCACCGCAGGACATTGTTCAGCGCATAGACTCATTAGAGGGAGGACTCAAAACCCTCTCTGCCTCTATGCAAGCACTGACTCAAGCAGTGTTTGATATTCGGTCGACCTTGACCAGAACACCTTTAACCGGTCCCGACCCAGGAGTTAATGGGGAGTCGAGTGTACCCCTTCAACAGGCACCCTCCGACACAGAAGCACCTTGGACATCGGAACCCTCAAACGCTCCGCTTCAGATAGTGCCACCTTCCCCGACTCCTAGCTCCACGGAGGATGTGGTCGAAATGATCAAGGACCTACGGGAGCACTTCGAGTCCAAAAACAGGCAAGAGGAGCGCCAGAAGATGGGCATTCCCCAGCCTTATCCTCTCGAGTGGAACAAGGTGGTTTATCCCCCAAAATATAAACCAAAAACACTCATACCATACGATGGGAAGGACTCTCCGCGTCGATACCTGACATATTTCCAGTCACAAACGGGGCATCTTCCAAAGGAGGACGCGCTCCTCACCAGCATCTTTGTTGGGGCCCTAAAAGGGGTGGCATATGACTGGTATTGCAGCCTCCCCGACAATTCTATATCGTCCTTAGACGACTTGACGTGCCTCTTCCTCGATCGCTTCTACGATGGCGGAAAGGACATGACGATGGCATCTCTCATAGAGATACGCCAGAAGAAGAAAGAAACGATTCGGGTGTTCATCGAACGCTTCCGACAAGCCTGCTTCAGGCTACCTCCAGGCATGCCAGAACATGCGCTCCTCTCCTCTTGCAGTATGAACATGCTGCCCGCAGTGAAGCTCTGGCTCAACTCTACTCCCCCTTCCGACTGGAGCTTCCTGATCATCGAAGCTGAAGCCGCAAAAAAGAAGGCGGCCAATGCACGTCTTCTGGGTGTCAGCTTCCCCGCCTTTGATGATAAGGGGAAAAGGTCAGCAGCCAATAACTCCGGGCGAGAAGCAAAGGGGAAACAGGCATTGACTGTTAATGCCTCGAAGGGCGCATCTGCGCTTACTCAGAAGCCTCCACTGGCACCGAGACCTAAGGAGGTGTATTCATTCAATGATGAAGACACCCTGCAACTCTTCGAAATACTGAAGCAGGGTGACAAGATCAAGCTCCCGGACCCGAAGTGGCCCGATGAAGTTGGGAAAGTGGACAACCCGAGGTACTGTCACTACCATCGGTTTGTCGGACACCCGACCAAGGACTGCTACGTCCTCAAGAATTACATCCAGCGCATGATCAATGCGGATGTAATCTCCGTCGACTACGAAGAGAAGACGGTGTCAGCCAATGTGGTGTCACTTCAGTTCGGCACCTTGCCGCCGACCACCACACAAGATGGCATCGTCCCCATCCCTAAGGCGACAATGGAGGTGGTGAACTTGCCATCTACCCACGACAATGTGAGTGGACTCATCCCACTCACCACATCTCGAGGAGAGGTCCTCTGGGTTCACCCCGACCTCGTCTCCGAGGTGACTCAACCGGAGGTACGCTCTACCTCCAAATCAAAAGGCAGGAAGATCAAGTCTTGCCGTACGGTCTCTTCTTCAACAGAAGAGGCACTTCCAGTGCAGACGCGTGCACAACAGAATGCTCAGTCCGGCGAAGCTGCCGCCGAGGTGGTGCCTCCTGGCACAATCCCTGAGGAGGTACCGTCTAAACCCTCAGCAGCCAATAAGCAGAAGCAGGTGGAGGCTCGTTTCGACAGACCTCTACGGAAGGAGAATGCTTCGGGGCTAGCCAAGCCCCACAACTTTGACATACTGGCACAACTGGCCAGTACTCCTGGCAGGATAAAACCTCAGCGTATCAAGGACAGAAGCCCATACGCATCGGCAGCAGAAAGTTAGAGCACATTAGATAGCAAAAGTCGACACCCACCCGTCACCCCGGGGCGAACGTCGGCCGGAGTCACAATAGTGGCAGGAGCATCCTTGTCGACGAACTCTGCCGGCTCCTTCTCCTTCCCCTTTTCTTTGCCGACACCGCCGCGAGGAGTCTTGGGAGCCATTCTAATAGAGAGGAAGAAGTTAGGGTTTTGAAGAAAGAACTCTAAAGGAGGCAAAGGCACAGAGTAGAAGAACTCTCTATCTCCACCTCTCACCTATTTATAGGCCGTGGTCGCACGCGTGAACCGATGACGAGTGATCTTAGCCGTCGCCTCGGGTCTTGTGAAGATAGCAGTAGATAAAACCAAAATATCATCATTAATCTTTTCGGTTACCGAGGCATTATCAAATTCATTAATTGAGAAGAGCATGCGGCTGAACAGGCATGCGTCCCAACAATCATGCGCCCTGATTGCCATGCTTCTTATTCAAAGTATTCCAAAACTTATTCAAAAGTTTTGAAAACTTTGAAGGGGATCTTATAGAAGCATGGAATTTCACAACCAGAAAGACCATGCGCCAGACACTACATGCGCCAGGACTCGCACAGAACACTTCACAGCAAAGTCAATAAGTATAGACATTTGAAGAAGGACTTTTTATTTTATATATAAAAGTCTAGAAAAGGTTGTACAAAGGAGAATTTCTACAAAGAAAAGATCCTACGTCTACAGCCAGCGGCCACCATGCGCCTTCAGATAGGCGCAGCGGCCACCATGCGCATTCAGATACGCACAGCGGCCACCATGCGTCTCCAGATAGGCGCAGCAGTCACTATGTGCCCCCATCCAGGCGCATCCCGCCATCTCTTCAGCAGCTCAGTTATGTGCATCCACAGTTATGTGCATCCAGCTCAGTTATGTGCATCCCTTCAACAGCCCTGTTATGTGCCACTCTTCCAACCAGGCTTACCTGGCCGAGCAGAAGGAGGCTTCGAAAGAGCCTCCAAAGGCCAAGGAAGACCGTGATCGAAATCACGGCGAAAGGCAGCTTTCAACACAATCAGAGCGGGCGATACCCACTTTGAAGGAAGAGAGAGCCTAACACCGCCATTCCGATCTACGGCTCTTTCGGCACAACGGAGACAAGGCCCGAGCATCCCCATCTTTGGATGCAACAGGCACCTTCCGCCTGCCTCAGAAGCCCTCGACTCCGTCTTTTGGATGTAACAGTCACCTTCAAGAGCATCAATGACGACATGGCATCTCATCTTCACCCTCGGGAGCACTTCGTCAACAGAATGCACCTGAGAACCTGAGTTCATACTGGAAAGACGTAAGGGAATGAGAGGCCAACCTTCTCTCCATGCCACTATTTATAGGCCGGGCAGATCAAACCCATGCGCCAAGTGGATGGCTCTCCGGATTCCGTACAATGAACTCACATTAAATGGATGAACCAGACACCTCGACTTCAGCCAAGCGGCTATTAAAAGCACTCGAGAAGCGAAACAGCCGCATCATCAAAGACGTGTCGGATGTGCCGGCTGGTCAGCGCATCACACCTCTCAAACAGATGCACCCTGTACCGAGCGCATCAAAGGGGATGCGCCCCCATATGCCTAGTGGAACGTCAACCGACGTGCCCACTCAGCTGTCCATCGAATGTCACCAACATTAAATGCTGAACTGACAGAGTTGGCAGCACGCCTTCCCAAGTCTGAACGGCTGACAGCTTTTGCAGAAAATGAAGCATCCACAACGTCAGCATCATCATGACTCTATCCCGACGGCTACTGCCACGTGGCCACTCGACCACCCGCATGCGCCTCCGCGGCCATGCGCCCAAACCTGCATGTGCCTCGAAAGCCATGCGCCTCAGACCCTTCACTGATCCCTAAAGACAGAAGAAGAGTCTCCAGTTGAAGCTTTGCATGCGCCTCAAAAGCCATGCGCCCCAGACTGATCTCTGATCCCGAAAGACAGATGGAAAGTCGTTTGCATACGCCTCAAAAGCCATGCGCCCAGAACGGCTCGTGACTCCTAAAGGTTATGAGCCAAAATCTCATCATACGCCCAATCCAAGGCACATCCCACCAAATCATCCCCCCACCAAATCAGAGATCTCCGAGCCATGGGTCGACGACACGTGTCATTTGACTCAACTCATCCAAGATCTCAGCAACAGAAAGATCTTCTCTTCTGCTACGTGCCGGCTCACAACAGCAGCATAAAGAATTCAACTCCGCGAGTAGGGCGCATCATCCATGCACCTCCATCAGTAATCTCCACGTGGCGTTCCTACGCACCGGCGCATCCTACATATGCGCGCATGAGCAGCCAACCTGCCCAGCTATAAATAGAGGGACCATTTTCTTCTGATACACACACACACAGAGAGACATACATACGAACAATCCAGACAGAGATCATCAGAGAGGCAGATACAGACACTCAACGTCTTCCTCCTCTCAGCAAGCTCCAGCACCCAGAGCAATCCACACCTTCAGAGAACCGATAACCGTCGTCAGCCCGTCAACGGAGTCAACGCATTACCACTCGCTCCATTGGCACTTAGGACCCATATTAAACAAAAGTGTACTCCTAGGACTACATCGAAGTCCTATATTGTAACACTGTTCTGTTTGTATTAAGATTTACAATCAAACGATTTTAATGGCAAACACCAAGCTCTCTAAGGAGTACTCTCTGTTGCCCAAGATGGCGGAGAAGACTCTCTTGCGGCCCCACTTCAGACCATAGAGGACTCTGCTGTCCCCAAGTCCAGCAGAGAAAAACACTACGATGCTGGACTTGCAGGGACAAAGGGTAACTCTACACGGTCCAGGAAGAACCTGCAGAAGGACGCTAGCCGTATGAAGACTCATGCGGCCACAAAAGCCAGCCGCGGACAGAAGGCTCATACGGCCAGAGCTGCCAGCCGCATGAAGGATGCTCATGCGGCCACTATGACTTCCACCCGCATAGAAGAGGCCCATGCGACCACTATAGCTTCCAGTCGTATACACACTGCCAGCCGCATGCGGACCGCTTATGCGGCCACAAATACCAGTCGCATGCAAGAAAGCTGTGCGGCTAACAATCTCAGCCGTAGGCCATCTACTTCATGCGGCTCGGGTTCAGTCTTCGACCGCCTCTCAGGTGGTCCTGACCCCAGATGCTCTTATGTGCCAGTCTCTGTGGACTCTTTCTACTATGCACTCTCAGGTGCTAGAAGGAAAAAATCTCGGGCAGCGCGGGCTTGCCAAGCTCAGTCAGCTGTCCCAACTTCCGACTATCAGGGCATCCCGCTGACTATTACGCGGGCCCCTGGCGAAAAGTTGTACAGAACTATTCGTGTCCAACCCCCGACGGCTAATGGACAGAATAGTTGTCAAGAATCTCCCAACAATGATCAAGGGTAAGTACTCGTACTACCCCCACATCAGGGAGCAGGCAGGATGCCAACACACTCATGTGCTCAGGACTCCCGGGCCCATAAAACGAGTGACTTGTGCAACGTGATTCTTCACAAACGGAAGAAAAGAGACGAGGACTTGGAGTGCAGAGAGACCTTCTATGGACATCACTACACTCAAGTCATTGTCAATTGCTGCTGCAGCAAGGCGGCCACAAAAGAAGAGCGGCGATCCGTCTTCCAACGACTACAACACCTAAGCTCAGAAGACGAGGAGCTTCTCGTCGTCTCCTGTAATTCTACTCAGAAGATCCCTGGCAGCGGAAGAGGGAAAAAAACTAACGTCTCCAGCCCGAAAATCTCAACCAAGAAACTCTCTTGTAAGCGGTTGTCCACGACCGTTATCGGAGGAGTTTTCCAAGGTACTCGCTCAAAGACAAAATCTGCCATACTTGGAGATTCGTCGTCAACATCTCTTGGAGGCACTGGAGTCGGGGTAGCACTCCTCCAAACATCCACGACAATCCGTTGTTCCAAGAAGATAATCCGGGGGAAAAGATTCCTCCAACAGATGGAGCAGGTTCCGATGTCCCCGAGGACGTCCATAACTCTGAAGACGAGGCAAGCTCTGAAGCTGGGGGTACCACTCCTTCTGAATCCGATCTAGAGGAGAACATTCCCACATACCCTGATGACTTCTCTGTACAAGGGTATGACTCAGAGGGCGCGTCCTCCACCGTTCCTTCCATCTCTCCTCATGTGAGGATGGTGTTCATGACGGACAGCAACCAAGACGGTCCCAGTAATCGCCAATGCATCGACACTCTGGAGGCCATACTGCATGCCTTGGTCAAGTCCGTGGATGAGATCAAAGCGGTCCTTCCAACTCTACAAGGAAGGACGCAAGGCTAAACAAACATGGGACCCACGGTCAATGCAGACTTAAACTCAGTTGCACCAAATCTGGGTGATAATCCTCCTGAAATATCGGCTCCCACCGCTGCAAACGAGGCCAGAGAGGCAAGACTAGAGGTCCAGAAGCTCCGGGCCATGTTCCACGCCCGAGAAAACTGCCAGGACCTCAGGATACGACAACAGTATCCGGCTGCATGGAGAGATATTCCCTTTCCACCAAGATATAAGCCATTCAACATCAATCCGTATGATGGGAAGACATCTGCAAGCAGGTACATCACCTACTTCGAAGTCACAATCGACCATCTGTCTCATGACGATGCCATCCTTACGCTATTGTTCATTGGAGCGTTGGAAGGGGTCGCCTTCGACTGGTACCGTAACTTGCCGGACAACTGCATCCATTCCTTCGTCGACTTCAAACGTATGTTCCTGGAGAGGTTCTACGAAGTAGAACAAGACGTGACAATGTCCACCCTCATGGACGTTGTTCAGGAAGAAAATGAGCTGACAAGGAACTATATCGAGCGGTTTCGTCAAATCGCGATGAAATTGCCTTCCGGTAACCCTGATTCCTCCTTAATTAAAATTTGCCAAAAGAGGCTGCTTCCCACAATCAGCCTCTAGATGGAAAAAAGTCAGTTTAAGGATTGGAAGACGTTCATCATCAGCGCCACTAGCACAGAAGACAAATTGAAGAAAGCTCGCCAACTGGGATTGCACGTATCGGAAGGGGAGGACAAGGGCAAACGCCCTAATACCAACAGGAACAATGGTGGTAACCCCTCCAATAATCGAGACAACAAGGGCAAACAAGCTATGGTGGCCGACACAGCTCCGAAGCCTAAATCGAAGCCGGCAGGGAAGCAGTAGCCTCAGATGACCTACTCCTTCGAGGACGACCATGTCAAGCCCATCCTGGACATGCTCATACAAGGAGGTCGAATTCAGCTCCCTCCTCCAAGGTGTGAACCTCATCCTGTAGAAATAGAGAGCCCCAAGTACTGCCACTACCATCGCTATGTCCACCATGTAACACAAGACTGCTACCAACTGAAGCGATACATCATGTATCTCATCAATTCTAAGGCCTTGGCCATTAATTTCGAAGAGGTGACCGTAGCTGCCAACATGGTGTCAGTACAATTCAGCAGCTTCCCTTCGACAAAGACTCAAGATGGAGTAGTGCCCATCCCCAAAGCAAGGATGGAGGTCGCTAACCTTCCACCTCCCCGAGACCAGACTGCAGGTCTAGTGCCCCTTACCACATCACGAGGGGAGGTCATATGGGTCCATCCAGACCTGGTACCTGAAGTGACTCAGTCCGTACCACCCTCCACCAGCAAGGGAAAGAGTGGTAAAGTCAAATCATGTCGCACAATCTCGGCAGAGGTCGAAGAAGCTGCTGCTGTTGTTACCCGATCCGGTGTACAAACCCAACCTCCACCGGGTAACTCGGCTGAAGATCATTAGCTGGCAACTGCTGATGCCCAGGACCTTCTCAGCCTTCGATCACCGACAAGCCTAGGCCAAAGGAGACTCGCTTTGACAAGCCACTCCGAAAAGAGATGCCTCATGGGATGGAAAGGCCCTACAACTTTGACATCTTGGCACAATTGGCCAACACACCGGCCAAATTATCGCTATACGAGCTCCTGAGACTCTCCAAAGATGTTCGCGTCGCACTGAGCGAGGCACTCCAGAACGTCGACGCATATCTGGCTTAGTCCAATCTCACTGGGGGAGCTCGCCTATAGATCTCCATGACAGCGCTTGCACAGGCACAATGTCCAACATCATCTTCACTCCGCAGGATATGCTTATCAAGACTCACCTGCACGATCGCCCTCTGTATTATACTGGGTACATTGGCGATATCAAGGTGGATCGGATGCATATTGATCTTGGTTCTTCCATAAGCATCATCCCAAAGAGTGTGCTATACCATCTACGCATCCCAATGCATCGCCTGCCACCGACAAGCACCGCCATCAGCGGTTTCAATTCAGGCAGAAGCTATCCGATCGGGAAAATTTGCTTGAAGTGCCAAATCGGTGACCTTCAGTCATAAGTGACTTGTTATGTTATAGATGCGGACACTTCCTATAATATTCTCCTAGGGCGTCCTTGGATACACGATTATATGGTCGTGCCTTCCATACTGCACCAATGCTTCAAGTACGTCGATAAGCATAACTTCGTGAGGACAGAATTTGCCGACATCGATCCCTTTAAAGGGGTCGAATCCTACTACTCAGACTCATGCTTGTACGAGAAGTCGAAAAGGCACCTTGTCGAAGGAGGTACTCAAGCTCAAACTAAGGCGGCAGCTGGATCAGAAGAACCTTTGACAATCCACCTCCAAGCCTGCAAACCTAGCAGAACTGCACCCCTTACGGCCACTCTGCGTAAGGACGCAATCTGCCTCTCTATACAGGAGGAGCGGATGATAATCTGACTGCCAAGGTCTGGCCAAGCGCCTGTTAGCCCAATGATTATATCATGTTTTTGAATATGGCTAATCAATTAAGTTTAACATAATGATGTCACTAATATTCATGTAATCATTATCATGTTGCTACTTAAACTTAGCATTGTCCTAAATGTTCTATAACATATTGCTATGCTTGTATCATATTGGTTTTATTTGTCTAACATGTATTTGTAGACATGCAGTAAGCATGATCAAGCTTTGTCAAACCAGGACATATGCAATAGAGAATTATTGATGGGCCAAAGACAACGTTATACAAGAAGATTTCTCTGAACCGCCTAACGACCTATCTGAGGCCTCGCATCGGGGGTTCCGCTGTCAAGTGAAAAAGGCATTTTCAAGTCTGCTCAAATATTTGAAGAAAGGCGTCATCAAAGGGCTCTTGGTTTTTCTATTTCATCAATGTAATTTTGTATATTTATTGAGTCTAGAAATACGATGTATACTGCACCGTACTGGTAAATAGGCTACCCAAGAAACGTTTTCAAAATACCCTTTTATTTTGAAAACAAGCCCACTTACAAAAGTCCAAACTACTTCCTAACTGTTTGACCTTTCAGAAAGCCCAAAAACTAATTTGCAAAAACCCTGACAGAACTCCAACAGAACTCGGCCAGAGTTCGGCCCGAATTCGGCCAGAGTTCGGCCAGAGTTCGGTTAGTGAACGTTACTTTTTGAACTTGGTCTTCCTGCAGTTACGGATCCCAGCGAGATTTTCTCATCGAGTTCTGCCCGAATTCTGTCCGAATTCTGTCAGAATTTTGCCTTTAGAAAAACTATAAATAAAGAAGGATTTTGATCATTTCAACTCACTCATTCACTTTCATATCTCTTCTCTATAAGCCTACTACTTCTTCCAAAGTATTCTGAGCTATTCATTTTCAAATCCCAAGCTAGTTACAATCCTGTAGTCGATTTGCCAGTGCGGTACAGTCTAGAAGGTTCAGAGTGGTTGTAATCGGAGGCTTGATTGAAGTTACACACTTCACAATTGAAGTTGGTCGAGTACTTCGGATCAATGCTCACGTTGTAGAAGTTGCAAGAACTTCGGATGAAAACTTGTGGTGATTTTCCATAGTGGATTCAACTGGAAGCTAGAGTTCTTCCGACTGGACTAGTCCTCAACAGAGGGAAACCAGTATACATTCTTGTGTTTGCGTTTGCTCTCTACTCTCTACTTTTCATTTACATATCTGTGATATATATATTCTGTGATCTTGCGCTTTACAACTCGTTCCTACAATCGGTCCTACAGCGCCAAGACCCACGATAGAGCCACTGACAATCAGGCTGCCTAGAGTGAGTCAGCAACAAATAGAGGAGCTCAGTCCCTTTGTCAAGCCGATGATGATTCGTCTTTCCAGAATGAATCAGCAGCCGAGCACTAAGCCGAGGACTGCCAGCCAACCAACAACTCTCTGCCCAACACTGAGCACCAAACTGGGGGTGGCTAGTACGCCAACGACTCTACGTTCTGCTCCACCCATGGAGCCCCTGATGATTAAGCTGCCCAAGTCATCCTCCCAATCTATATTGACACAGGGGGTGGTTGAAGAAGAGCTAGAGCTGGCCAAGTATGTGGCTGCTCATACTGATGTTCCATCCATAGATGATATAAAACCACTGGAAAAGATACCTTATTTCATCAATAAAGAGCTATCTTTGAACTACCTTGAGCTTAATAAGCTTTGTACAATGTATGCTATGGAATACGGTATAGGCACCCACCAGCACACACAGGTGACAAATATCTACACTGCAAGCTAAATTACTCTAATAGAAGACGCTTACCACATAGTCGAGGGAGGGGATCATCCAATCATCTTCGGCCGAAAGAATGATCCACAACCCTTTAGGATAGAAGAAGTTGACCTCGAACCTAACACCGGGAGACTGCCTCTTTATCTGTATAGCTCCCGATCCAAGCACCTCATGCAAAAATAGGGGTATGATATGGAAACTACACCAGGTTTGAACTACGGTACTGGACGACGGTTACCCTTATAATCGCCGGTCCCGGCTGGGAAACCACGAGATTATTACAACAAAACTAGATGTGGGCTAGGTTAGGTTACACCGGTAACGACCCCTGAAAGCTCAGACGAGGAATACGACTGACATTCATAATCAACCGGATCACCCACTTCCGATTCGGATGTTAGCATCGGGGACGTGTTCAGGCAAGTCTTGTCCGTCAATATGGCATTTGTAGATGCCTACGAAGAAGATGAAGACATTCCTAAACTTCTTGAGTTAGAGTCGTAGGCATAACAACTATAGGCACAATGGAAGAAGCGGTTCGAACAAAGAGAGCCTTCCACCGAGGATGAAGTTGTCCAAGTTGATCTCGGTGATGAGTCCTCTCCAAGGCCCATTTTTGTCAGCAAGAATCTGGCAGACGAAGAGCGAGAATCGCTACTACAACTCATCAGAGAATACATCGACGTGTTCGTTTGGAGCTACGAAGACATGCCAGGACTGAACCCCGAAGTTGTACTTCACAAGCTCAACATTCGTCCGGACGCAAAACTGGTCAAGCAACAGCAACGACGGTTTCGCCCAGACATCATGAACTCCATCGAAGCTGAGGTCAACAAACTGATAGCTAGCAGCTTCATCCATGAGGAACAGCATCCAGACTGGGTAGCCAATATAGTACCAGTCCTCAAAAAGAACGGAAAGATCCAAATCTGTATCGACTTCCGGAACCTGAATGAGGCGTGTCCTAAGGATGAGTTCCCCCTCCCTATCACAGACATCATGATTGACAACACCTGCAGCTTCGAGCGTATGTCATTCATGGATGGTTTCTCGGGGTACAACCAAATTAAGATGTTCCCTGATGACAAAAAGCATACATTATTCCGAACACCAATTGGCACATGCTGCTACACAGTCATGCCTTTCGGTTTAAAAGAATGCTGGCATCACCTATCAAAGAGCTATGAGCGTCATCTTTAGAGACCACCTGCATAAGACAGTGGAATGCTACGTCGATGACATCGCCGTCAAAAGCCGCTCTAAGGAAGATCATTTGCATGATCTGAGGATAGTGTTCGACCTGATGCGAGCGCACAATTTGAAGATGAATCCTACAAAATCCTTCTTGGGCGTATCCAGCGGGAAGTTCTTGGGTTTCATCATTACTTTCCAGCGTATCCACATAGACCCTGAGAAGACAAAGGCAATCATGGAGATGGGTCCCCCGAGAAATCTCCGTGAACTCCGAGGCCTTCAAGGAAGGCTGGCCTACATCAGGAGGTTTATCTCTAACCTCTTCGGACGATGTCAGCCACTCACCCACCTCATAAAAAAAGGAATTTCATTCATATGGGATGAGGAATGCCAGCGCGCCTTCGACAGCATCAAAGAATATCTAACGAACCCTCCAGTCCTTGTGGCCCCGGTCGCTGAAAAACTATTCCTGCTCTATGTACGAGCAATGGACCATTCTTTCGGTGCTTTGCTAGCACAAAACAACGATGTAGGCCATAAGAAAGCTATATATTACCTCAGCCGAATGATGATGGGGCCGGAGCATCGATACACTGTCGTGAAGAAAGAGTGCCTTGCTATGGTTTTCGCCATTCATAAGACGTGACACTACGTCATGGGACAAACCATCCATGTCCTATCAAGAGTCAACCCCCTCAAGGTCTTCATGACTAAGCCATGAGCACTCAGCTCTCGCCTCGCTACTTGGGCGATATTACTGTCCCCCTACCATATGATCTTCGTCCCACAGAAGTCCGTTAAAGGTCAAGCTCTGGCAGACTTTTTAGCAGCTCATCCAGGTTCGAAGTCAACCAGAATATACGAAGAAATACCAGATGTGGTCGTCGATTCAAATACGGCCTCCCATGACGCCATCTGGCAAATGTTCTTCGATGGCGCTTCGAGAACTGGGCCCAAGGACAACATCATCGCTGGAGTCGGAGTAGTGCTGATTTCTCCCTTCGGGCTAGTGATTAATCTAGCTTACTCCCTTACGGAGCCTTATTCAAACAATGTGGCCGAGTACAATGCTCTGGTCATTGGCCTCCAACTTGCAAAGGAATTAGAGGTAGAGTATCTAGAAGCATACGACGATTCGCAGTTAATCGTCAATCAGATCCGGGATTCATATGAAGTTCGCCATGAAGATATGATCCTTTATCACCAAATAGCGATCGATATCATCTCATCCTTAGAAGGGTTCTTCATAGAACATATTCCCAGACTCCAGAATATTAAAGTCGATACCCTAGCAGTCCTGGCCGCTTTCCTAGCAGTATCGAATCAGGCTCATCATCTGGTTGACATAATAGGCCGTGAATTGGTCTGTCCCAAGAATAATGTTCAATGTGTTGAGAGTTACTCCACTCTGACAGTCGAAGAAGCACCAGACTGGAGACAACCATTCATTGACTTCATAGTCTACGACATCCTGCCAGAGAATTCGAAGGAAGCCACTTCTATCAGAAAACATTCCCTCAGATTCTTTTACGATACAGAGACAAAAATGCTGTATCGGCGATCATACGATGGATTACTGCTTCGGTGTCTGTCAAATACAGAAGCCAAGAAAGCTGTACGCGAAGCTCACGACGGCGTCTACGGTGCCCATCAACCTGGCCCAAAATTGTAAGACCGCCTTCGCCGAATGGGCTATTACTGGCCCACGATGGTTGTAGATGCAATAGATTATGCATGAAAGTACAAAGCCTATCAAGTCCATGCAGATTTTATCCACCAGCCATCCGAGTTTCTACATCCGACGGTGGCATCCTAGCCATGTGAAACATGGGGCATGGACATCATTGGTCCAATCACTCCAACTTCATCCAGAGGACGTCGCTTCATACTCGCAATCACAGATTACTTCTTCAAATAGGCGGAAGCTGTTCCACTTACAGAAGTGAAGACATTAAATATGATCAGCTTTCTCAAGCATCACGTAATCTACCGCTATGGACTGTGTCACCCCCATTTCCTGTATTTCATATTTGTACTCGTGATTTGATTTCGGCACGTATTTTATTTTCTCGACTTGTGGATTCGGGTTCTCGTAAATAGGTTTTGGACCATGGCTTGGTTTTATTTTGTGGAGTTGGTTTGGTTTGGTTTGGTTCATCATGAGTGGAACACCTTAGCCTATTCTCCACCTCTATTCCATCACAACCACCCTCATTAAAACCTACCAACTTCTTCTCTCTCCTCCATAACTCCATTAATTTCTTTCAACTTCTTCTTCTTCCTTCTTCCACACAACTCCCCAACCCATAGGCAAGTGCACCTTGCCATCAAATAAGCACCACTTTTTATTTGTCCATTAACTAGATTAGGCCATAGAGAACAACTTTAGAACTTAACATTTTATGATTTGGAGCTTTCATTTTTCTAGATCTAGGTTTTAACCATTTTCGAAAATCCTTGGTTTTGATCTATTAAACTTCGATTTTTGCATGTTTTGATGCTTCCATGTGGAAGAGAATTCGATTTACTCAAGTTAGAACTTTGAAACTCTAGATTGGTTTTTATTTGGCTAAGTTCTGAAGATTTGAAGTTTTTGGTGTTCTTGAGGAGTTCATCTCAGCCTTCGTGAAGGCTTTCGGCCAGTGCTCTTTAGCACTTGACCGTTTGCGCACCCCGGCCTGTGCTCTTTAGCGTATGGTCGATTGCGCATAGGCTCAGCCAGTGCTTTGTGCTGCGCTGGATTGCGCTGGCACAAGCTAGCCATGCGCAAACCAGCCATGCACAAGGTAACCCCTGCGCACTCGACCATTGCGCAGTCCATACTCTGCGCAGTCTACCCTTGTGCAATCCTCCCTTGCGCAATCCAATTGATGCGCAAGGCATCCCCTGTGCCCCTTTAACCCTGTACCCCTTGACCCCCTGCGCAGTCTACCCTTGCGCAAGGTAACCCTTGCGCAAGGCAACTCTTGCGCAGCTCTTCCATGCGCAGTACATACCCTGCGCAGCCCAACCCCTGACCCCCCTGCACAACCTACTTGTCTATGATGAATTGTTTATTTCTTTAAGCTTGGCTCTTCTATAGTCCTATATATATTGGTATTTATTTAGATATTTTACGCCCATTTTATATCCTTATGCCTTTTGTCATGAACTGATTTTACTTAATATGTTTGGAATGACTATTGTACATGGCTTGGTATGGCAAGGAACTAGCATAACACGACAGTGACCCGTACTGGTGCACTCCTGACAAGACCAACCTGACATGATAGTAGCCCGTCGTGGCGTACTCCTGATAGTACCCTGACATGATTTATCTTGATAACTTGATAGTGGCCCGTGGCGGCGCACTCCTGACTTGACTTGACTTGTAACTTGTAACTTGACTCGTATAATCAACTTGACACCGAGGGTGTTCCTGCTTGCTTGCTTGTACAATCCACTTGTCTTGTCTTGCATCATGTCTAGGACGTGACTTCCTGGGTACAACGGCCAGGGACTCGCACTAAATTGGATTAGGCTAATGATTAGATCAAACTAAAATATGAAGAATTCCTAGTCACAGGCAATCTCGTTATCTGGGCACTTTAATGGACTTGTAGCTTGCCGACGAGTAGAGCATATTTCTAGCACACTGTCATGTGTTGTACCCTCTAAGTCACCTAAGGGTACATTTGTCTCCCGGGCAATGTACCCACCTATAACTCTCAACCCGCGGAAGGATAACTGGATAGTCTGCAGGGCTTGGGACTGGGAGTTTCTCACTAGCATCTTGTTAGTAATTAAGGCTTATGATAACCCTAGTTAGTTAAAGTAGTAAGCCGTAGTAATTGCTTGGCCGCTTGTGAATGCATGATGTCCAGCCTTGTCTAAGTCTTGTCTAGCCCCTGTACCTGGAACTCTTGATCATAATTGTTTTACTTATCTCTAACGATAAATGGGTAGAGACAGTGAGCTATTCAGGCGAAGGGGTACAATTTCAGTCCTTGTTTGGTTTAAGGATTGTAACCTGGCTCCCGGAATGGTTCCACGTCCCTAGTCGTTTATCGCTCTGTGTACTTTTATTACTTGTACTTTCCTTTTATTCTTTATGTTCTGATATGCTGGCTTTTGTTCTTATTTGTGGCCTCCTTGTGGCACTTGCTCTTTCTGGGGTTTGACCCAGCTGGTTTTGTGTGGCCAGATTTCGGAGCAGCTCCCGAGGATCTACCAAGCTTTCAGTCCAATGGTGAACACTAGACGGAACCCGAGCTACGAGTGGGTTTTCCCTTTTTGTTTCACCCACTTATATGTAAATTTATTCTTTTGAGGCGTTTAGCCGACGAGCACCTGTTAGCTCGATGCACATTTACTTACTGTCTACCTACGGGCTGTAAACATGATTAACAAATCCTAGGGTTGATCATGTATGACCGAACTCTTGCTAGTCCTATCATTTTGTACGACTAGCTTCATGATCATCCAATATGTAATATTTGGGATGCCTTATATATATATATTTGATGCTCTAATATCTTGTAACTCTGTTAATTGCTTGAGATTGAGACAATAGGCTTGACCTTAAGAGACTGCTGGCTTGTAGTAAACCCTCATATCTAGACAGTCATGACCGTATAGTTGAGATGTATTCTATTTCAATATACGTAGCTGGCTATGTCTGCCCCCGCTCTCCAGTATTCTGGTTCTGGGGCATGACATGGTTTAAGTGGTGGCCCATGCAGGTCTTGGCATTCAAGAAATATGAGGGTTTACCGAATAGATGTCTCAATCAATATTCGTCCTTGATCTCTGCTCGTATCTTCAAATCCCTGAGAATCTCGACCTTATCACATTGCTTGTATCATTGATCCATCCTGGTCCTTTCCTTATTGTTCCTTATGTCGTCTTTTTCAGCGGCATTGCTCCCGGACCTGCCAACCAGCCAGAGAAAGCTCGGCAAGCACCCCAGCGCCAAGAAGATCAAGCTCAGCACTCTGGAGTAGCCTCCCGAGTTATGCTTCTCGGAGGCTCGGAACCTCCAGTTCAGGCAGCTCCGCCCGTTCAACCAGCTAGACAGAATGAGGGACCTTTGGTAGGGATTATCAGAGAACTGCTTGCATCCCAAGATCGTCGAGGCGACGCCTTGCACCAGGAAGTTCATGATGCACTAAACAGAGGAGGTCCCTAAGGGAATCAGGCGCCAACAGTTTCAAGCGCTTGAATCCTCCCTTCTTTGACGGCAGTGAAGATGCGATTGCCGCGGACGCTTGGCTTCAGGATATCGAGGTGGTTCTAGAAGCAGCTAGGACACCTGAAAATGAGAAGGTGGCGGTGGTACGGCTACAGTTACTGGACTTGGCTACTGATTGGTGGGTAGCTCAGGCCATGGGGTTAGCGGTACCAGTTACTTGGGCGACGTTCAGAGAGAGATTCCAGACAAAGTACTTTGATGCGGTGGCACGGTACGACTTGCAGACCAGATTCACCAACTTGAAGCAAGGAGGTAGGACGATCGATGGCTGTGCGACCGAGTTTTCTAGGCTGAGTAGGTTCGCCTCCACCTTGGTGGCAACCGAGTTCGATAGGGCTCAGCGGTTCCAGCAAGGGCTGCATTTAGAGATATTATTGGCTGTGGAGCAGTTCGAGCACCAGACGTTCGATGCAGTGTTGAAGGCAGCAAGGAGGCATGAGTATACCTCCCGGAGAATTGTGGACAGGATCGGAGGCAGGAAGCGGTCCCACAACCAGATGTACCAATCTTCAGCTCCAGCCCTGGCAGCTAGGGGTATAACCATTGGAACTCCGAGGCGGGCGGCCTCAGTGACGTCGGTTCAGTATTCGACCCCGATGTACCCACAGCAGCAGAAGCAGAAGCAGTCTTCCGCGGTGGAATATTCTCATTGCGGGAAGCCGGGCCATGTAGTGGCAGAGTGTCGTAGGGCACAGGGGTTGTACCTGGCTTGTGGAGGAGCAGACCACCAGATAGGGACCTGCCCGAATAGGGGAGGTCCATCATCATCCAACCTTTCTAGTTCTTCGGTGAGAGGACCAACCCCAGTTCCAGTCCAGCAGCAGCAGCAGCAGTACCCGAGGCCATTGTTGCCTCAGGTCCAGGCCTTTCAGCAGCAGAACCAGCAGCAGTTCACCCAGGCTCCAGCATAGAACCGACAGAGGGGTTTCTAGCAGAGGGGACCCGCAGCTAGAGGTCAGGCTATGATGATGACCATGGAAGAAAAAGTTGTACCAGGTGAGGTAGTGGCAGGTACTATTCTCGTCAACACTTTTCCAGCACCTGTATTATTTGATTCTGGTGCATCGCATTCATTTATGTCTGCACGATTCGCGACACGGATAGGATTGGAGCCCGAGTCATTATCAGTGAGGCTTAATATACTTACTGGTAATGGTCTTGTGGGAGTAGATCGAGTGTTTTCCTCGTGTCGGATCGTAGTTAGCGGTAGAGAGTTCCCCGCTAGGCTCATAGAGTTCCCTATGGCAGACTATGATGTAGTCCTAGGCATGGATTGGTTGAGGAACCATTATGCTAGGATAGACTGCCATGTTGGCAAAGTTGTCTTTAGTATTCCCGGAGAGCCAGAGTTTTCATTTTCCAGAGGCGCCGTGGAGCCTTCTCCTCCAGTATTGCGGATGGCAGTAGCAGCAGTGCAGTTGCCCCGAATAGTTGAAGAGTTTCCAGATGTCTTCCCAGAGGAACTTCCAGGGATGCCACCAGAGCGGGAGATCGAGTTCACCATCGACTTGATTCCCGGGACAGCACCAGTATCACATCGAGTCTACAGAATGGCGCCTTCAGTATTGGAAATTTTGTACAAGATGATTGAAGAACTTAGAACCAAGGAATTCATTCGTGCTAGTGGATCGCCTTGGGGAGCCCCGATGCTTCTTGTGAAAAAGAAGGATGGTACGTCCAGGCTATGTGTTGATTATCGTACCTTGAACTCAGTGACAATCAAGAACAGATACCCTCTCCCGAGGATAGATGACTTGTTTGATCAACTCAAGGGGGCTTCAGTTTTCTCGAAGATAGACTTGCGGTCAGGATACCACCAGATCAGAGTCAGAGAGCAGGACATCCCGAAGACGGCGTTCAGATCTAGGTACGGGCATTGAGAGTTTCTAGTTATGCCCTTTGGAGCGACCAATGCGCCGGCAGTGTTCATGGACCTCATGAACCGTATTTTCATGCCTTACTTAGATCAGTTTGTGATAGTGTTCCTTGATGACATCCTGGTCTACAGCAAGAGTGAAGCAGAGCATGAGCAACATCTCAGAGTTGTCCTTCAGATTCTCAGAGAGCACCAGTTGTACGCCAAGTTCAGTAAATACGAGTTCTGGCTCGATCGCATTTCTTACTTGGGTCACATCATTACCAGAGGAGGAGTGGAAGTGGATCCCCAGAAGATTATGGCTATCGAGACATGGCCAGTACCCAGCTCAGTGGCAGAAGTTCGCAGCTTTCTTGGATTGGCCGGCTACTACCGGCGGTTCGTCTCTGATTTTGCAAGGATTTCAGCGCCGATGACCCAACTGACCCGCAAGGATGTTCCGTTCGTTTGGACAGCAGAATGTCAGGAATCATTTGAGAAGTTGAAGCGAGGTTTGATAACGGCTCCCATTCTTACCCTTCCAGATGAGACTGGAGGATTTACAGTTTATTGTGACGCTTCAGGCAGAGGATTGGGATGTGTTTTGATGCAGCATAGGAAGGTAATTGCTTATGCGTCGCGTCAACTCCGTGATCATGAGAAGAATTACCCGACCCACAACTTGGAGCTAGCAGTAGTAGTGTTTGCTCTTAAGTTATGGAGGCACTATTTGTACAGAGACAGAGTGGAGATATTTACTGATCATAAGAGCCTGAAGTATGTTTTCACCCAGAAGGATCTTAATAAACGGCAGAGAAGATGGCTCGAGCTACTGGTGGACTACGATGTAGATTTGTAGTATCATCCAGGGAAGGCCAACGTTGAAGCAGATGCGTTGAGCCGGAGAGCCGGAGTTTATTTCCTGACGGCGCAACCAGAGCTATTGGCAGATCTTCAGAAGATGGGTATAAAAGTTGTCCTCCCTTCCAATGTGGCCTTGATGGCCAGCCTACAGATTCAGTCCACCATAGTTGAGAGGATCCGGACAGCACAGTTAACAGATTCCAAGATTCAGCGGCTCAGAGCAGAGTGCGAGGCAGGGAGAAGTCCAGAGTTATGTATTCATAAGGATGGTACACTTCGACACGGCATGCGTCTTTGTGTACCCAGTAGAGATATCAGACAAGAAGTCATGGCAGAGGCTCACAGTTCACAGTATTCCATCCACCCAGGCAGCACGAAGATGTACAGAGATATTCGTCAACACTTTTGGTAGAATGGTATGAAGAGAGAGATAGCCCGGTATGTCTCTCGATGTTTGGTTTGCCAACAGGTCAAGGCTGAACATCAGAGGCCAGCTGGACTTCTTCAACCCTTGCCGATCCCAGAATGGAAATGGGAGCACCTTACCATGGATTTCGTGACTGGGTTACCCAGATCTCCGGCAGGCAGAGATGCTATTTGGGTCATTGTGGACAGGCTTACCAAGGTGGCACACTTTCTTCCATTTAGAGTTGGACAGTCGACGGCGCAGCTAGCAGAGATGTATCTCAGGCAGATCGTCCGACTTCACGGAGTGCCAGTCAGCATAGTATCAGACAGGGATACGAGATTCACATCGCACTTCTGGCACAGTCTTCATCAAAGTTTGGGGACTCGTCTCAAGTTCAGCTCAGCGTATCATCCGCAGACAGATGGGCAGTCAGAGCGTACTATACAAACACTCGAAGATATCGTGTACCTTTGACTTCGGTGGTTCGTGGGAGGATCACCTGCACCTAGTGGAATTCTCGTACAACAATAGTTTTCAGGCCAGTATCCAGATGGCACCCTTCGAGGCTCTGTATGGTAGGAAGTGCAGATCCCCGTTAGCATGGGACGATGTCGGAGAGAGGCAGATGCTCGGTCCAGAACTGATTTTTCAGACGGTTGAAGTGGTCAGGAGAGTCAGAGATCACCTCCGAGTTGCTCAGGATCGCCAGCGCCATTGGGCCGATGCTCATCGGCGTCCCTTAGAATTTGCCGTCGGCGACCATGTATTTCTTAGGATCTCGCCTACCCACGACGTCATTCATTTTGGTGTGCGGGGAAAGCTTAGTCCTAGGTATATAGGGCCGTTCGATATTCTAGAGCGAGTAGGCGATGTGTCCTATCGTCTCGCTCTTCCACCGTCGCTAAGTGAGGTACATGATGTATTCCATGTATCCCAATTAAGACGGTACATCCCGGACCCGAGCCATATCCTAGATCATTCAGAATTGATTGTTGGTACCAACCTTTCGTATGAGGAGAGGCCCGTGTCTATATTGGACCGGAGAGAAAAGACGCTCAAGAACAAGACTATTAACTTAGTCCGTGTTGCTTGGGATCATCACTCTCTAGGTGAGTCAACGTGGGAGCATGAGGACGACATCCGATCGTGATATCCCTACCTGTTTGACTCATGAGGTATAATGTCTTTCTTATGCCTTACGCTTTCCCTTTCCTTGCTTGCATTGTATGATTGTATGATTGAACTGCTTAGTGTAGCTTGTCTGTGCTTAGTATAGCTTGTCGTGGCAATCTCTAGCTCCTTGATTAAATTTCGAGGACGGAATTCTTTGAAGGTGGGTAGAGTTGTCACCCCCATTTTCTGTATTTCGTATTTATACTCGTGATTTGATTTCGGCACGTATTTTATTTTCTCGACTTGTGGATTCGGGTTCTCGTAAATGGGTTTTGGACCATGGCTTGGTTTTATTTTGTGGAGTTGGTTTGGTTTGGTTCATCATGAGTGGAACACCTTAGCCTATTCTCCACCTCCATTCCATCACAACTACCCTCATTAAAACCCACCAACTTCTTCTCTCTCCTCCATAACTCCATTAATTTCTTTCAACTTCTTCTTCTTCCTTCTTCCACACAACTCCCCAACCCATAGGCAAGTGCACCTTGCCATCAAATAAGCACCACTTTTTATTTGTCCATTAACTAAATTAGGCCATGGAAAACAACTTTAGAACTTAACATTTTGTGATTTGGAGCTTTCATTTTTCTAGATCTAGGTTTTAACCATTTTCGAAGATCCTTGGTTTTGACTATTAAACTTCGATTTTTGCATGTTTTGATGCTTCCATGTGGAAGAGAATTCGATTTTACTCAAGTTAGAACTTTGAAACTCTAGATTTGGTTTTAATTTGGCTAAGTTCTGAAGATTTGAAGTTTTTGGTGTTCTTGAGGAGTTCATCTCAGCCTTGGTGAAGGCTCTCGGCCAGTGCTCTTTAGCACTTGACCGTTTGCGCACCCCGGCCTGTGCTCTTTAGCGCATGGCCGATTGTGCATAGGCTCAGCCAGTGCTTTGTACTGCGCTGGATTGCGCTGGCACAAGCTAGCCAAGCGCAAACCAGCCAAGCACAAGGTAACCCCTGCGCACTCGACCATTGCGCAGTCCATACTCTGCGCAGTCTACCCTTGCGCAATCCTCCCTTGCGCAATCCAATTGATGCGCAAGGCATCCCCTGTGCACCTTTAACCCTGTACCCCTTGACCCCCTGCACAGTCTACCCTTGCGTAAGGTAACCCTTGCGCAAGACAACTCTTGCGCGGCTCTTCCATGCGCAGTACATACCCTGCGCAGCCCAACCCCTGACCCCCCTGCACAACCTACTTGTCTATGATGAATTGTTTATTTCTTTAAGCTTGGCTCTTCTATAGTCCTATATATATTGGTATTTATTTAGATATTTTATGCCCATTTTATATCCTTATGCCTTTTGTCGTGAACTGATTTTACTTAATATGTTTGGAATGACTATTGTACATGGCTTGGTATGGCAAGGAACTAGCATAACACGACAGTGACCCGTACTGGTGCACTCCTGACAAGACCAACCTGACATGATAGTAGCCCGTCGTGGCGCACTCCTGACAGTACCCTGACATGATTTATCTTGATAACTTGATAGTGGCCCGTGGCGGCGCACTCCTGACTTGACTTGACTTGTAACTTGTAACTTGACTCGTATAATCAACTTGACACCGAGGGTATTCCTGCTTGCTTGCTTGTATAATCCACTTGTCTTGTCTTGCATCATGTCTAGGACGTGACTTCCTGGGTACCACGGCCAGGGACTCGCGCTAAATTGGATTAGGCTAATGATTAGATCAAACTAGAACATGGAGAATTCCCAGTCACAGGCAATCTTGTTATCTGGGCGCTTTAATGGACTTGTAGCTTGCCGACGAGTAGAGCACATTTCCAGCACACTGTCATGTGTTGCACCCTCTAAGTCACCTAAGGGTACATTAGTCTCCCGGGCAATGTACCCACCTATAACTCTCAACCCGCAGAAGGATAACTGGATAGTCTGCAGGGCTTGGGACTGGGAGTTTCTCACTTGCATCTTGTTAGTAATTAAGGCTTGTGATAACCCTAGTTAGTTAAAGTAGTGCCGTAGTAATTGCTTGGCCGCTTGTGAATGCATGATGTCCAGCCTTGTCTAAGTCTTGTCTAGCCCCTGTACTTGGAACTCTTGATCATGATTGTTTTACTTATCTCTAACGATAAATGGGTAGAGACAGTGAGCTATTCAGGCGAAGGGGTACAATTCCGGTCCTTGTTTGGTTTAAGAATTATAATCTGGCTCCCGGAATGGTTCCACGTCCCTAGTCGTTTATCGCTCTGTGTACTTTTATTACTTATACTTTCCTTTTATTCTTTATGTTCTGATATGCTGGCTTTTGTTCTTATTTGTGGCCTCCTTGTGGCACTTGCTCTTTCTGGGGTTTGACCCAACTGGTTTTGTGTGGCCAGATTTCGGCGCAGCTTCCGAGGATCTACCAAGCTTCCAGCCCAATGGTGAACACTAGACGGAACCCGGGCTACGAGTGGGTTTTTCTTTTTTGTTTCACCCACTTATATATAAATTTATTCTTTTGAGGCGTTTAGCTGACGAGCACCTGTTAGCTCGATGCACATTTACTTACTGTCTGCCTACGGGCTGTAAACATGATTAACAAATCCTAGGGTTGATCATGTATGACCGAACTCTTGCTAGTCCTATCATTTTGTACGACTAGCTTCATGATCATCCAATATATAATATTTGGGACGCCTTATATATATATATTTGATGCTCTAATATCTTGTAACTCTGTTAATTGCTTGAGATTGAGACAATAGGCTTGACCTTAAGAGACTGCTGGCTTGTAGTAAACCCTCATATCTAGACAGCCGTGACCGTATAGTTGAGATGTATTCTATTTCAATATACGTAGCTGGCTATGTCTGCCCCGCTCTCCAGTATTCCGGTTCTGGGGCGTGACAGACTGCCCCGAATGATCATCCACGATAATGGTCCGCAGTTCGCAAGCCACGCCTTCTATCGATTCTGCGACAAACATCGAATCCAGAACGTTGCTTCAACGCCATATAATCCGACAGCAAATGGGTTGGCAGAAGCATTCAATAAAACTATAATCAAGCTGCTCAAGAAGTTCGTGTCCTCGAACAAACGTGACTGGAATGAGAAGCTTGGCGAATGCTTATAGGCGTACCGTACTACAGTACGTACGGCCACTGGGAACACACCATTCTCTCTGGTGTATAGAAGTGAGGCAGTTCTCCCACTAGAGACTCAAATCCTCTCGCTTCGCGTCGTCCTCACCTACCGATTGACGACGGATGATAATCACCACCGCCGGTTATAAGAGTCGGAGGCTCTAGACGAGAAGCGCATGTTAGCTCAACAACGAATCGAGCTGTACCAAGCACGTATCTCGGGAGCTTTTAACAAGAAGGTTTAAATCAGAACATTCCAAGTGGGTGATCTCGTTCTGGCAGTTCCGAGGCCGATGGTTATGACTCACAAAACCGCCGGCAAATTCCAGCTAAAGTGGGAAGGCCCATTTGTCATTGAGGCTGTATTCTCCAATGGTGCTTACCGCCTCGCAAAACAAAACGAAAACTTGCTCATGTTGCCCATCAACAGCAAGTTCCTGAAGAATTATTATGTTTGAAATGACATCCTCCAAATCTTTCAGATTGTTGAGTTATGTACCCGTTGGTACCACTGAACTCACATTCCGACTCCAAATTTCCCAGAATGATGAGTTATGTACCCCTGGTACCGTTGAACTTACATTCTGACTCCAGATCTCCCAGATTGTCGAGTTATGTACCCGCAGGTACCGTTGAACTTACACTCTGGTCACTACAGATGAATCTATATCGCATCTTTTAGTTAGTAAGTCACGTATGATCATACTCTGAACTTTCCTCCTAAAAGAGCTCCCTTCTCATGATCCAATACCCGCACTTTCAGTGCATAAACAGGGTAACAGATCCATAAATTTCCTGAAACAACCACGTCGATATTACCTCTGAGTTGTTTTCCTTCCATCAAAAACAAACCACCCCTCACATAGAACTTTCATGTCCTCATGACCTCTGAGTTGTTCTATGTACCCTTCATGGAGCCCACTCCTGCCACGTCCTCATTACCTCTGAGTAGGAAGGCTCCATCAAAAAAACCATCATATTTATCACGTCCTTATTACCTCTGAATAAATATGTTAATTTTTCTCTCGACTTATTATCTGTACCCAAGACCGGAGTATGCCAAGGATAGTAGGTCCACAAAAAGTCCCTCATTAGGACAATTACTACAAGCAAAAAGGGAGCCAAGGTATTCTGTTTATTCAAAATCAGTTACATTCACACGACTACATCTTATGAGCAAGCCAAACAAGTTCTCCATTGCTTCATTCGGACAAAGAGAAAAAGACTACAGCTAAAGACAGACAGAAATAACAAGACAAAAGACGGACATTTATGGGAGCCCATGAATCCTAGTTGTGGGGGCGCATATACCATTCCCTCAACCATTTTTCATATGAAGGATCTATTTGAGTAAGATCCTCATCCGGAGCAGGAGGATCAGAACTCCCAATACTACCACCTTCAGACTGGGGCTCCTCCTTTACAGCAACTTCAATGTTGGGAGTGTTTCCCTCTCCTATAGGCGCCAGCTCTTCTTTTTGTTCCTCCATTTTTGGTATCAACTCCTCCTTAACAAGCAATGAATCTTGTTTGATGAAAGGAGGCAGCAGCTCCTCCTTCATAATGATCTCAGCCTTCGGCAGGGATGTTTTAAGAATCAAAGATAAAAGAAACAAAGTTAGAAGATGGCCAGGTGAAACTAACTTAGTGTTCCGGGGCTTATGCGGTTCTGCTTAGCAGGGCATTATGCGGCCCAGTCCAGATGAGCTTATGCAGTCCTGTTTGAGGGGGCTTCATGCGGTTCGATTCAGAAGGACTTATGCGGTTCTGATTCGACGGGTCTTTATGCGGTTCAACTTACAAAGTGCTTATGCGGCCGTAAGACGACTCTCATGCGGCTCGGACATGGGGTATACCCCCATGCGGCTCGGACATAGGATGCACATACGGCACACATAGCACAGTATGCAGATTCATGAAAACGAAGAAGGCCCGCGCATAAAATATGCAACATAGCCATGATGGTTAAAGTTCTGAGTTCGTGCAATTTCTGCCAAAACCCTTACCAGCAATGGCGGGGTGAACGTCGGGATAAACTTCAGGCACCGCGATCGACGTAGAAGCCACTCCCTTACCCTTCGCCGCAGCCTTGGAAGTCTTGGGGGCCATCGAATGATCGAAGAAGAAGAAGAAGAAGAAAGCAGCCTAGGGCAAGAGAGGTTCGAATAAAAGAAGAAAGTAAAGAGTTTTTCTAAAAAGATTACTCTTATTTATAGGCGGATAGGGGGATCGTAGACCGAGGGACGCTTCGATCCGTGCGCCACCTAAGGAACAAAATCGATGCTTCAGTCACCGAGGCAAAATCTGAGCCTTGGGATCCTGCCCCAAAAAATTGGCTTCAAATCCGAAACAAATCAAGACAAAATCAAGGGTCATTAAATGAGACGCCTACGTGGCAGAGAGGATAACATGCGGCTAAAAAGTCCATACGACCAGGCAGTCCATGCGGCTAGGAAGTCCATGCGGCTAGGACGTCCATGCGGCCAGAACGTCTTATGCGGTCAGAAGAGCTTATGTTGACATAGACATGCTTCTTATTCAAAGTATTTTAATTTTACAAATTGAAAACTTTGAAGGGGGTCTTGTAGAAGCATAGAAATGAACAGGAAATCCTATGCGGCTCAAGACTAGGAGAGTTTCATGCGGCTCAAAAGTTTATTAGAGTTTCATGCGGCTTAGAAGTTTTCAGCGAGCCTCGTGGCTTTATGCGGTTCAGAAAGTCCTTCACAAACCGGTCGTAATTAATTTATGCAGCTGGCTCATTTAGTGCCCTGATGCAAAGCGACGGTTCTGACATGAAGGTTTGACAACCCTGACATAAAAGTGAAATAATGACCCTGAAACAGTGGCAGGCTCCTAGGGAAGACAAGAAAATCTTCACAGCTGGCACAGTCCACCAACCCCAAAAAGCTCCCTATGTGGCTATCATCCCTCATGCGACAGCCACTCTCATGCGGCTGCCACTCTCATGCAGCCCCCACCCCCATGCGGCTGCTCCTCCTATGCGGCTCGGATCACGGGACCACCCCCATGCGGCTGCTACTCCTATGCTGCTCGGATCATGGGGCCACCCCCATGCGGCTGCTACACCTATGCGGCTTGGATCATGGGGCCACCCTCATGCGGCTCAGGCTAAAGGATTTCCTTGCGGTTCAGATAAGGCCACCCTTATGCGGTTCTGACACAAGGCCACACTCATGCGGCCCAGCCATGACAGTCCTCCATGCGGCTCGCAGCAGTTGAGACACGTGGCGGAAGCTGATCGAATCTCAATAATTCATATTTATTGCAGTCAATGAGAAACACATGGCGGGAGCTGATCGAATCTCAATAATTTATATTTATCGTAGTCAATGAAGGACACGTGGCAAGAGTCAATCAAATCTTAATAACTCAGATTTGCTGTAATCAACATAACCATCCAAATTTGGTCAAATCCGAAAAAAGCTAGATTTATTGCTATCATCATAACCATCCAAATTTAATACAATCATTATAATCCGAATTTATGACGATCAACATAATTACCAAGATATATTGCAATCGTAACAAACCAGATTTATGGCAATCAACATAATGGTCCGGGGCTCAGAATCCACCACATGGATATACACCTCCACCCATGATGCCTATAAATAACAAGGTGCCATTCCCTTGTAAAACAGGGCAGAAATATATACGCACAGAGCCAGACACAGAGCGATCCACATTCGAGCAAGAGAATTTCTTCTCCGGAGCCGAAGCTGCGTCCGATCGTCCAAGGTGTAAGGCAGAGCTGCCGTCGCTTTCCCGAGCCTCTACCGTCACCCTCCAAAAAAAAATAATCGTACTTAGATTGCTGTACCTAGGTTTTCGTCCCTAGGCTTTCTTTGTACGAGTGAGTTTGTGTTGTGAAGTAAAAGTCTAGTCCTCTCATAAAACTGTTATGTTCTTTTATAATCAATGGCAAACAAATGTGATCATCTTTTAATCGACTTTTGACGGCGATATCATCCACGTAACATTCAACTATTTTTTGCAGATGTTCTTGAAAGATATTGCTCATGGCCCGCTGATATATTGCGCCGGCATTTTTCAGACCAAAAGGCATAACTGTGTAACAATAAACTCCAAGGGGTGTACGAAAAGCGGTGTGCTTTTCATCTTCTGGATGCATCTTAATCTGGTTGTATCCTGAGAATCCGTCCATAAAAGACATACGTTCAAAATCACATGTATTGTCTATCATGACATCGGTAATTGGAAGTAAAAATTTGTTTTTTGGACAAGTTGCGTTGAGATCTCAAAAATCTATGCAAACTTGAACTTTTCCATTCTTCTTGGCAACCCAATCTGGGTGTTGTTCTTCACGGACAAAACCATATGTGATCAGCTTTTTAACTTCTGCTTCAATTGCATCCATCATGTCTGGTCGAAAGTGTCATTGCTGTTGTTTTACAGGTTTGACATTAGAAAGAATATTAAGTTTATGGGTAGCTATTTTAGGATCTAGACCTGGCATATCCTCATAGCTCCATGCAAAGATATCAATATATTCTTTTATCAACTTTATCAACTTTTCTTTTTCATCTACGGAACGGTTTTTGCTGATAAATATTGGTTTGGACGTAGTTTCGTCTCCAATATCAATCTGGATGATTTCATCTTCTGTGGGTGGCTGTCGCTGCTCAAATCGAAGTTCCTACTGAGTATCCATTTGTTGTACCGAAGGGTCATTTTCAAATAGTTCAGACTCATCATCGGTTTGAACCATATAAACTGAAAAGACGTGCTCAGATTCAGTATACTGGACTCCTTCAGAATCTGAGAATTGTGAAGAACTAGAAGAAAATTCTTCTTCCATATCTTCCTTAAACATTTGGGATGTATCGTATCCCAAACCATGACGGGTTCGTTGATAAAACGGATCACCACATAATGGTAATCGTCTACCTTTACCCTGATGGAGATCTGACATAGTTATCAAATCATATCCCATATTTTGAATAATCTTACGGGATTGTTGACTATATCTGTCAATTCTAATTTTTCCTTTATCCTTCTTTTCGAGATTATCTGTTTGTATAATAGGAATATTCCAAGCCAAACAAAACACAATTTGATGTTTGTTTTTCTTAGTAGACGGGATCACAAAATAAGATTCTTCATGACGTCTATAAACCATACAAGCTTGTGATGATGAAGCAACAGGTATAAAATAAGAAGTAGATGTTAGGAAAATCTTAGCATAGGGCCCAACATCGACATAAGGAGGAAAAGAGTTCTCTTCGTGATTAATATATAAGGTTTCCTCTGTATTTATGTCAGTTTTATGTTGTTGAATTTGATTATCAACAGATAAAGTCATTCTTTCAATATATTTGACAGTCATATCCTCCAAAAAGAAATCTTTATTAAAATAGAAAAATACAGATTGATCAATATTTACATCATTGACAGACTGGTTACTATGCCTTGGATTAATCATTAACGGACCATCATCCATCTTAGGCGTAGACTTGCCGAGATTGATAACTAGTGGTTCTGAATCATTTGGACGAGAAGTACGTCCCTTAACCTTGATCATGAGAGGCTGATCACTAGTGTTGGCTTGAACTCGACTTTTTACTGGAATTCTCACAGATTCATCAGACGTAGCTTGAGTTCTTCCTTTGACTTTAATCATCAAAGGTTCATCATTGACAGGTTGGGGTCGAATCCTACCTTTAACCTTAATCTTCAAAGGTTGATCTTCTGAAGGCGATTGGTCTTCTGAAAGCGATTAGTCCTCTGAAGGCGATTGGTCTTCTGAAGGTGATCGATCTTCAGCCATATCGGATATTTCCTTCACATGCTCCTGTGTATAAAGTATTGAATCAGAGAAATAGGCTTCAACACCTTTGAAAGGATTGAGATCTACAAATTCAGTCTTTACAGTCCCCTAAGAATCCACATATTTGAAGAATTGGTAGAGAGTTGAGGGTACAATATTATGTTCATATATCCATGGTCTTCCGAGTAGGATATTATAAGATACATCTGAATTGATAACATAGAAGGTTGCCATGGTTCGAAGATCACTTATTTGAATCTTCAGATGAATTTTCCCCAATGGTTTACTTCTTTCAGAATTGAAACCAATAATTGTCGTACTAGTGTAAGTCAACTCACTAGTAGGAATCCTCAATGGTCGTAGCATACTCTGAAGAATAATGCTAATGGAAGACTCAGGATCGATGTAAATCTTGTCAATTTTGGTAGAGTCAATATACCTTATATAACACAAAGGCCTGTCATGTCGATTATGCTTCAACAGCATATCCTCTTGTGTAAAAGTAATATTAGGAATTGATTCTATCACACTGTGGCATTGGGGACACGACACCGGTGTATTGTCAGGACTTTTGAGCTGAGCTAAGCATGAATCTGCTTGTAGCAAAGCTTCATTCAAAGTTTTTCGACATTCTTTAGAGAGACGGAGTAACTCAAAGATAGAAATTCTACCCAGAGTATTGGCTAATTAGGCTAGAATGTCAAATTTATAGGGTTTTATCAACCCTTGATTTGAACCAAATTTCAGCGTGACGTCAAAACGTACTGCCTTCTGTTTTCCTTTTTCAACCACTGGGGTTTTAGAAGGTCTTGTCTCAGCAGGAATAGAAGATGACTGAGTCGGTAGACTTTCAGCGGCATCATCCACCTCTTTAGAAGTTCTCCCGTAATCTTTATGGTAGTCCTTTCCAGATCTTGTACCAGCAAAAGCCTCTTCTTCAGACTCAGGAGAATGAAGTACCATATTACAGGATTTAGTCTTTTTTTCTTTAGTCTTCGTCTTATAGGAATTTTTATGAGGGACCTCAAATCCCAATCCGACGGAGGATTTCTGACCTTGAATTTGCAAAGGAACTCGCATATATACCTTTACCATCGTTCAAGCCTTCCGCTTTTTGAAAGTCAGCCCATCTTTTTCATGAGATGGACCGATTGTTGACTGTACATGCGAATGGGTAGTGGACTTTTAACAGACGTTCCAATAGATGAAGAAGGAACGGAAACCCTTGTAGTCGTAAGGGCGGAAACTTTCGGTGCAGGAGGTAAAATCTCAACCGGAGCTTTCTCATAGGCAGCAAAAACTTGTTGTGCCCTATACAAAGGAACACTATTCATTGCTAACCATTGATGATGAGTAAGTTTTAGTTTGGTAGGAGGAGCCAAACATGGAGGGCATATGTTCAGGCCCCTTAGCCTATCTTCCAAAGGGATGTCATCCCACAGATGATCAGAATCATCATGATCTGAGATAGCAACATAAGAAATCATATTGCAGGTTTTAACTTTTTGACCTTTTTTCGATTTTGAAATTTTACTTTCATACTCCATTTCAGGTACTAAGTCAGGATGTACCTACATAATTTCACCATTTTTCAAAGTGAGAGGCAAGAGTCCTTTACTTTGATCTCTGGTTGGTGGAAGATTCATAATCTTTATTGTCGCCTTCGAAATCAGGACAATCCCATCGGGAAGTTGCTGTGGAGGAAGATCTCCAAACTAAAGAGAAATCATGTTAGTTGTGACTGTATGCTCATCATTAGTTAGAGCGTTAGCTTTAGCATGTATCAACTCTTGAATCTTTTTCTTCAAGACATAGCAAGCCTTAGTTGGATGATTTATGTACCTATGGTAGATACAATATTTGCGATTATCAGTCAAATCCACTTTATTAGGTCATTTTGGATCTGGAATCTAGAGTTTACCACTCTTCACGAGACATTAGAATATTCCAGGAATGTCATTGTCGTCGAAAGAGTACTCTTCTTTCGGCTTAGAAGACTCCGGATTACTTGGTGTAGTTTTAGATTTCGAAAGGTTCACCACCAGGGTTTCTTTTCTTTTCCTATTGTGATTACCAGGATTGTTACCTGAAGAGGCTTTCTTTCTTTTATCTTCCGAGGCGAAGATCATCCCATGCTCACGAGCCAATCTACCATTGGTCTCAGCTGAAACAACCGTTATAATAAATAAGGCCCAATCTGTGAATTGAGAGCCTGTAAAAACAATGATGGTTGGTCACAGATTCATTTTACATATATTAATTAATGCTGAATCTGGCATACCAGGAGGCATTTCAAAGTAGCCTGTCAAAAATGTTTAATAAACGTCCGAGTATCCTCTTTCTCTTTTTGTTTAATCTCTATTAATGAGGACATATTCATGTCCATCCCTCCTTCATAGAAACGAGAGAGAAACATCACTTTAAACTCGTCAAAAGACGATATGCAATTATCGGGTAGACTACGATACCAATCGTATGCTGTACCCGTCAAACACCCAATGAAGACTCGGGTGAGAAGGGCATCATTCTTCTGTAGATGCACAGTCATAATATCAAAATAATTGATATATTGACTTGGAGAAGCCTTTCCATCAAATAATACCATAGATTGTGGCTTGAATTTGGGAGAAAAGGGTACATCATTCCAGTGGGAAGGATAAGGTTGCTTGATCTCCAACTTCTGGAGCTGATCTTTGTGCTTAAGAACCTCAAATTGCACTTTTAACTCCCGAACTGCTTGAATAGCTTTACTAGTTTGAGGAAGTATATTTGATTGAATAGTGGTTGGATGCACCGTAACCCCCACTGGAGGTGATACATCTTCTGGAATGAGAGAGTCAGGAGACGCGGAGTTTTGATTGATAACAGGCTCTTGACTCAGATTATTCAAAGGTATATCAACCCTTTGACTATCTTGAGTTGGCACAGCTACCTGTACTGGTGTTATCACTGCCGGTTGGACTGTTTGCTGAGTCATTATTATCTGATGCATATTTTACATCATGGCAAGCATATCTTTTATCGATTGTTCCACCGCAGAAAGACGCTGTTTTGTATGAGAAGTAGACGTCTCATGTTCTTCTCCGATAATATAGGATTCAACTTCTCTTGAACATATAGAGGGATTGGTGTAGAGATATGAATCAACGCTATCAGTTTCTAACTCCAAATACTGGGTACCCCCAGCCTCTGAATCTGTAGAATGCATACTTAAAGATCGTTGACTTCTTGACCGAGTATGTTGATATACTCCTTCAAAAGTGTCAAGGATTCGGTTGAACCGTTGTTGACTTGGAGTCTGGGATGAATTGCGTCTTGGACGTCGTCCTCTATTGATATGAGACGCCATATTGACCGATGCAAAGGACAACTCATGTTCTTGATCATCAATTTATTGCTGCGGTGCGTTATAACTTAATCGTTCAAAAACTGATAGTTTAGTAGTAGAACCGCAACACTTGATTACAATTTGGTGACATTCACAATGATGATTTTCTTGAAGGAGTGTCACAGGAGATTTTTTATTTTTATGCTTTTGCACAAGTAATTCGCGTAAATCAGAAGAATTAGAAGGTAACATTTTCTTTCTTGCATTTGGGACAGAGAAATATTTAGTCCCTTGCGTAAAAAGAAGGTTACTAGCTTCATTGCCAGAACAAAGTTGTATATTTTTATACGCCTGGAGTTGTGTGCGTAAATCATGAGTTGGTTTTTGTGCACATAGATCACCCTCAACATTGCGCGTAATCTTAAGATTTGGCACTTTGTGTAAAACAAAATTAGAGGATTGTTGGCAAAAAATAGAAGTTTTGCCAACAATAGGAGACTTGTTTTTATGTTGTACGCGTATAGGCAAGTTCACTTTAGATGCAAAAGCACTATTGTGAACTTTATCTACCATGTCACTGACAGGATATTTGCCTTTACGCGTATAGCGCAAAACAGGAACATCTACCACGTCACAGACGGGAGATTTGCCCTTACGCATAGAGGGCAAGACTTGAGTGTCTACCACGTCACAGACGGGAGACTGAACTTTACGCACAGGGCGCAACACTGAAGTAGGAATTGCCTCGTCACAGACAGGAGCCCCAACGGCAGGAGTGAGAAGAATTCCCTTGCCTTCAGAGACAATAGAGAGATCAGAGGGTGCTTTGGACATAGGAATCCAAACTTTGCGCACCTTTCATGATTTTTGCACGTTGGAGCAGCGAGCACTACCCCTAGTTCAGAGCATTTCTTCATAAGAAGTCTGGTCGAACTGAACGACCAAATTCTTCTTCGTCGATCCGATCGACAAATCATCGTATTGAGCAATTGCTTTCTCGTCAGAGGAGAAAGTTGTCTCCAGCAGAGTCGCCATTTTGTTTCACTTAACAAAATACCCTTAAGGCTTTTGAAAGAAAACGAAAGAAAATGTACAAAAGTACAAGTAAATTCTGGAAGTATTGCTATGGAAGTCTGATCTGAGAGCGATCACTTTGTTCCTTGCACCACACGATGATGATGTGGAAAACTGCTTGGAGATGAACAACTGGAAGAACTAAGTCACCAGAAAGGTATCGACACAATTGGCACTGATGGCACAGTCGAATGCTTTCTTGCTTTGCTTCACTATGTTCTTGAGGAAAAATTGAAGAGAAATACTCTGGAAAATTACTTTTCTCTGAAAGTATCTGATCTCCAAAATCTTGTTCTTCTTCTTTAAAAAAAGGTCTTTATATAGGCCTGTCTTCTGTGCGTAAAAAAGCACCAATATTGAGTCTCTACGTAGGCTGTTAGGATAACTGTCACCCACGTACAGAAATTGGCCTCTACGCATGTTGACACATGTCCCATAATCCAATAAAATAAGTAGAACACGTACACACGTTCTTCGAGAAGTGTGGCATGAAGGCCACGTCAGAAAACCATGTTTCCACATAATCAGGACAAACTGTGCGTAAAAGATGCTATTTTAACATGTCTGAGCGTATAATAGCTCAAAGTAAGTTTCCTGTGTAAAATGGCTAAAAATAGCCTTGAGCGTAAAGGCTCAAATAAACTCTACGCGCAAAAAGAGTGGCTGAGGTAGCCTTGAACGTAAAAGCTCAAATAACTCTTATGCGTAAAAGGGAGATTATTCCTCAAGCGTAAAGCAGCTCATTGGCACGCTAAACAACAAACTTCTTGGCTTCTGTGCAATTATTTGTCAGAAAATCAATCTGTCAGAATAGTATCTTCGTGTATTTAATACAGCATGGACAGCTCATTCTTCGCGTAGAAAGTGAAACTGTTCTTCGCATAAAGTCTGAATTTAAGGCTTATGTAGAGTTTTGAGTTTGACTCAGTTTGACCTTTGCGTAAAGTCTAATCTAAAACTGTCTTTGCGTAAAGATCTCAACTGCTTTGACTTGGTCTATGAAATTTATTTACGCTTCTACAAACAGCATGTGCCAGGACAGCATGCGCCAGGGACAGCATGCGCCAGGGACAGCATGCGCCATGGGCCAAAAGGCACCATCCACAACATGCGCCAGAACAGTATGTGCCAGGGATAGCATGTGCCAGGACAGCATGCGCCATGGCCCAAAGGCACCATCCACAGCATGCGCCAGGACAGCATGTGCCAGGGACAGCATGTGCCAGGACAGCATGCGTCATGGGCCAAAGGCACCATCCACAGCATGCGCCATGACAGCATGTAGCAGGAACAGCATGTGCCAGGAGAGCATGCGCCATGGGCCAAAGGCACCATCCACAGCATGCACCATGACAGCATGTGCCAGCATGCATGCGCCAGCATGCATACGCCAGCATACATGTGCCAGTATGCATCAGCCTACACTGCTCATCTTCTCCAACCAGCCTGCAAAGTTTTATGAGAACCCATGGACTAGAAAGGCCATAAATCTCTCAAAATAAGTAAAAATTAGGACTTTAAAGGGTCATGTTCGAGGGAACAGGAAAGATCAACGATCAAAGCAGATATCAGGTCAAAGGATCAGAGATAGAGAATAATAAGAAGGATATCAATAAAAGACAATTGTGATTGAGATAACTAAATATCAGTAACCCCCACATATCTGATAAATCAGACCTGTATGGGCCACCACTAAAACCTGTGTCATACCCCAAAACCAGAATACTGGCAAGTGGGGACGGACAAGGCCAGCTACGTAATACCAAAGTACGTCAGTACTCTGAAATCACGTATAAGCTGTTAAGACATGGGGGTTACTGCTACAAGCCAACAGTCGATCGTAGGTCAAGCAATCCTAGGTATCTCAATCACAGGGAATTATACAAAGTACAAGAAGTATGATCATCAGAACCAAAGGCACCATCCACAGCATGCGCCATGACAGCATGTGCCAGCATGTATGTGCCAGCATGCATCAGCCTGCACTGCTCATCTTCTCCAACCAGCCTCCAAATGTTCATAAGAACCCATGGACTAGAAAGGCCATAAATCTCTCAAAATAAGTCAAAATTGGGACTTTCAAGGGTCTAAATTGGATAGAATAAAATTTCCTACAACATGGAACCAATAGTTTTCGAAAATATCAAACTTTAAGAGATTAAAACCAAGAAAAACAAAAAAATCTTAAAACTTAGATCTACAAAAATGTAACCATCAAAACCAAAAATAACAAGTTCTAAAGAGGCTTAGAATCATGAAAGGAAGAGAATAGAACAAACAAAAATAACATTTGTTCAAGATTTGGCAAGATGTACTTGCCTAGGTTTTGGAGGAGGAGCAAATGGAGAAGGAGTAAATGAAATGAATGGATGAGAGAGAGAGAAGTTGGTTTTTATACAAAACCCTTCTCATCTCAACCCAACCCAAACCAACTCATGCCAAGTTGAACCAAACCAAAATAAACTAAGTACAAGATTAAACCAGGGCAAGGCTAAGAAAGATAAGTCAAAACACGGGTCACCAGACAAATGTCAGAAATCCGTATACGTACACTGAAAATATGTATAACAGAAAACGGGAGTGACAGGTATGCCGTCGGTATACACTGGTATACTGGCGGTATGCCGATCAAGAAGAAAATATATAAGTTGGAAAATTTTTAAAGCGTTCTAAAAATCAAGAAAATATAAAACACAGTACAAAAATACTTATCCGTATATAAATACCGATACAGTGAGACGAGTCTCACAGTTAAGCATCTCGTGTTTGGGCTCTGCTCGGTTTGGGGAGGTTTAGTTTCCCTTTTTATTTTCTTTTTATTTCTTTTTATTATTCTATTTTCTTATTCTATTTCTTTTTCTATTTCCTTCCTTTTATATATATAATGTAGATATAAATATTTATACACACATATTCATAAATAATCTATAATATTCAATGGTATATTTTTATTATTATAAATCTAATAACAATATTAATAACAATAGTAGTGAGAACCAATAAGGAAAATCTATAATAGGTGTACATGCAAAATATGTATAGTACTCAAAAGTCCCCATCATTCATGAGGACAACTAGGAAGGTAATTATCCTATTTTTAAACAATTATCACTTATATCAAATAATATTGATGTCTTTACTATATATATAACAATTATTTATAAAATATATTTAGTAGAGCAATAAGACAAAATATGGCATACACACATAAAATAATATCGACACAGACGTATTTGGTCACACTGTATCACTACATGGCTTAGGCTTGGTACGGGTCCAGTTTGATACAACCGGGTCTTCTAAAAGTCATTAATCTTAATAATAAATAATTAAATTATTTATGGTGGTCATGTCACAACTTGGCCTGGTTTTTCTAGTTAGGACACATTTATGGCATGGCCTTTCCTACCATATGTAAAATACTAGTCAAGGCACACAACTACACTATTCATGCCATGATTTCTAGTCACCTTGTACTCCAAATCTCAACCGTGACTAAGGCTATCTATCGTAATAACTATTTAATTAAAATATTTATAAAATTCCAAAATTTTCATTTAATTCAAATAAATAATAATAAAAACAATTTTAAAAATACTGGAAAGAGGGGTTACAAATCTACCCACCTTAAAAAAAATTTGTCCTCAAAATTTAAGAAAATAGTCCATCAGTAATGGTAGAAGACGGGGTCCCACTAGCTATCAATTATTCTCATAGTTATTTTGTAACTACAAATTCTCGAGGACTTCTACCAACCTTTGTCAACCCATATGACACAAGAACATACTAAAGTAAATCTAATATTCAAAAGTTTGTCTTCAAAAACAAATTCCAATACAATTTTTATTTTCTTCCATCCAATCGTACTATATTAGTTTTCTTCTTCTTAATTTCTTTCCTCCTTTATTGATTGTTGAATAATAACATGCATCTTCATTAATCCTCGACCTTATCCAATTCTTCTAACACTAGTTTCCATATATTTTTTATTGCTATTTTCAAATAGCATAAGATCATAAAACTTTAAAAATATAATCTTATTTCACTAAAGGATCTTCTTATTTAAATAATACTTTAGCCTCTAGCAATATAATCATCATAATTCCATTCTGCTAACTTCCATCAATACTTTAAAAAAATGATCACCAAGAACCAAATAGGTGATTGGGAACATATAGCCACCCTAACTCACCCTACTCCATCAATACTTCAAATTCTCAATAGATTTTATCTTCTAAAGAATTTTTTATACCAAATATAATAAACTTCATCAATATTCTTCACAACTAACTAACCACCAAGAATAAGTTCGCTAGAACCTCAACCCACCTTTGGTCACACTACCCCTTCAAACACATGAAGTCATAACATTTTATAACCTTGCACACTAGTTGTAAAAATTACTACCAATAGATATCTACGGCATATGGCATCTCTAATCCCCTCCTTTCTATTAAGCAACCAAAATTCAATAATCAAACTAACTTAAACTATAACATAAGAATTTTTGATAAATTCTAGACAGCACGATCATTCGAAACCCCGAAATAGGAAGGGATGGGAATCAATGGTACGGGAAGGCAAGGAAGAATAATCGAGAGCAAATACGAAGTTTCAAGGACGCTAGAGAAATTTCTAAGAGAATTTTTAAGACAATTTGTATTGAGATTCCTAAGGGTTTAATCATATTTGAAGGCTCGTATCAGTACAGTTACGTAACCGATACGATATGCTCTGACCTGCATGGGCTATCAAAAATTACTTGTCATGACCCGCACCCGCTTTTCGGGAAGCGACTACGTGCGCAAGCCAGCTACGTATCAAGCGGGCTCCAGCCCAACTCGAATACGTATAAGCTGTCCATAATAGGGTATCAAGTCTAATATGGTAAGTTAAACTATATCTCAATCCATGTGAGCACCCTGAATTTCGTGTTGATTTTTTTAAAAATTTTCTGATTTATTTAGTTTTAATAAATAATTTATTTTGGTTATTTATCTATTAGTGTACCTTCCCATGCCATTGATATTTGGAGTGTCAGGGATGTTCAACTCTGGAAATCTTCTTCATGAGTTTTGGAGTGGACAGGATTACCTTCATGATGGTATATAGTGTCCCATCCAAACTTGTTCCCTTGTGCTCTTTTTTCTTCGCTGAACTTCGGATCGATTTAGACCATTTGATTATTATTTATTTTTCCACTCTTTTCCTTGATCATTTTCAGCACGTTACCGTGACTTTTTAATTGGGAGCGCAAGACCAGTCAGTTTCTTGAAACCAACTTCTCATGCATGATCTACTCGAGACGCTCGTCACCCATGACCTTCGTGTCCTACTCAGACACGCCATTTTGTGCTCCATTTTCTTTGCACAACTTTCCTGACACGTGACCCGATTTTATTTCACTCCACGGCGTCACATTCATTTTCCAACTTGATTTGTGGGTCCCCTGTCGACCAAAACCTGTCAGCCCCAATTATGGACATGGCCCATATTGAGCCTACTACCCGTCTGCCACTTGTGTCCCATTTATTGGAATTCCTATGTGCTACTTATTCACTCATGATCATCAACACCTAATTTTAATTCTATTATTGCATCATGTCTGATTTTGACCCAATCCGGCTCTACCGAGTCCAGTCCAGCTCCATGTTATTCTCCATCATGACACCCTCATACTTTCTTGCCCAAAAATATTAATTATTCTTTCTACCTATTTTTTAATTATTTATTGGAATTCCCATAGGAATGACAATTTTCTTCTAATTAATTTCTAGCCATAGATTTCCCTCACAATTAACCCCAACCATTCAATCCTACATGAAATTTTTTCCCTCCATCCTACACTCTCACAGCCAACAATTGTTGGCCGGCCCTAACCCCAATGCTACTTTCTCTCTTTCTCTTATCCTCTCTCTCCCACTCTTTTTCCCACACAAAGAAAATCAATACAACAACAACATCAGCAACTTCAACCTCTCCTCCCCGAGCCATGCACCAACCTCCCATGGCCCGAGCTCCCATGGCCATGCACCCGACCACAGCCCCTCCACCGGCCACCCTGGCCGTCGGCCACCCCCTGGCCTCCACCACCACATCTCTCTCTCCTCCTTCTTCCCTCTCCTTTTCAATCTCCTCCACACCATTTCCGCCACCACAACTTCGTCAACCCGCCACCACCAGCTGGCTGCGCCCCCTTGCGTCGCCGTGGCTAGGCGAGCCTTCCCCGCCGCCCTGCCTCGTCGGGCTAGGACGCAGCCTCCCCGTGCCGCGCAGCGGCCAGCAGCAGCTGTTTCACCGTACCCAGACGCGCAGTAGCAGCCTCCCCGCACCGCGCAGCAGCAGCCTTCCGCCGCGTGGGCCGCCGTCGTGCGCTGTCGCGCCGCCGCGTGGGCCGCCGTAGCCCCCTGGCCATGCACCGCACACTAGGCTCTCCTCCCATGGCGGCCACCGTCCTCCGGGATGCGCCGTCGAGGCGATTCGTACGTTTTGCACGACGTCTAGTCGTGACGTACGCGGAATCGAGTTCATTTTGGCGCTCTGTCGCAGCGACTTCGCGTACATTTTCCCTGAAATCCGACCGTTGGATCGGCAATTTCTTCGCTCCGTCGCAATCTCGGTATATCCACCTTCACTCATGTCAATTTTTTTCTGTTAATTTTATCGTTTGATACATCAAAACCGGCCACCAAGTTGACCGTTTAAATGGTATTAAATTTGGACAGTTTTGTGGGGCCAACTTCGTCAGCTTGTATCTCCTCCACCACAGCTCCGTTTGGCGTACTACTAGTTCCGGTGCGAAGCTGGTATAACCCTCTTGCTACTCCTCTAGTTTTGTTTCATTGTGAGCTTGTTTGATTGGATGAATTCGACGCCAAAGATGGCCGTCCAAATTCGTAATTTCCAACTTATAAAATTCCATTTTTGAACACGGGACTCCAGATTTCATTTCTGACACAACCATTAGAATTGTGGCATCGTTCTGGCATGTTTTTATATAAAATTTGTTAGATTTGGAGAACGTAGGCCCTGGCACATTTTTCGGTGCAAAGTGTGTTCCACATTCTGGGTCAACGGGACTTTTTGACGCCGGCTCATCGGAATCCAATTTCGGATATACCGTTGAGTTCGTATCATCATTCTGGACTCGTTGATAGGTAGTTTGCTAAGTTTTGAGAACATTGACTCTGGCAAGCATTTCCGTGCAAACCGGAATTCCAAGTTCTGGTCAACGGACCAAATTGAGATCGGGTCAATGGAATCCAATTCTGGAGATATCGTTGGGTTCGTATCGTCATTCAGGTTTTGTGGACATATAATTTGTTATATTTTATTGACTTGTTTTTTTGCACGTTTTTCGGTACAAAACGGCTCCGACAAGGACACCGTTTTGACCCAAAATTACCTTTTTGCCCTTGTGTCCAAATTGGACCGTTGGGTAGGCTATCCAAGCTAATTTGACCATTCTGGACACGTTGGCGATGTTTATTTCATCGTCCGACAATATTTTTTGATAGTTTCTCTGAGTTTAGACTCTTTATAATTAATTAATTAATAATTAATTCATATAATGTTCGTATTTCGGGATTAGTACAACGAAACTGAGATCAGCCAATTTCAGTGATCTCACATCGCTGAAATTGATAAGTTGGACACATGGATCACTATAATAAGATTATCAACCTTACTGATAATCTTCTTATCTCGATTTACGTGTCGTAAGTTTCGACGTACAAATAACGAAGTACACTTTATATTAGACTAGAATTGACCCTGTTTGACCAGAGTTGACTAGTTGACCCAAAGTCAACTGTAAGTCAACACTTGACCTAGTTTGACTAGATTATTGACCGGAGTCGACCTAGAGTTGTTTTGACTTAAAAGAACCTAGGATAATGTAGATTGATTATAGAGATTCATTTATTACAACTTGAATACCTTGTAACCTGTGTTGCTTTAAATAGGACTCTGTGGCTTCAGTTGGACCCCCCTATACTTATCAGCTGTTCAGGTTATCAGGCGAGTACATTCTCTGATCATTTTATATCCTGCTTAGAATTATTTCCTGCAGTAGATTACTTTCTTGTACTGTCACGTTGGTCACACGGATTGGTACTATATGGATCCCTTTTTGAGATGTTATCCTTAGGGAGCATCGGGTACTCTATGTTCTGTGCGTTTCACTTACATAGCGTATCACTATGCTTCGTTGATTCTTCGATCACTTGTGAAATATACTCTTATGATCATAGAGTCTTTCTGGAATCCTTATCCCATTTATGGGTCTACTATGTACCACCCTTCAGAGGCTACCACCTTTCGGAGGCTACCACCCTTCGGGGGCTTATCACCTTTCGGAGGCTTACCACCCTTCGGGGGCTGTACATAGTATCATAACATAACCTGATTGGATCCTTGTATATTGATTGGGGGTACGGAAGAGTAGAAGTGGACATGTGAATAATACACCAGTAGTGTAGTATCAGAATCTCTTCCATAGTGTAGCATCAGAATCTCCTATGCCATTTACATGTCTATATTATGCTCTGACTCACTAGCCACATGTTAGTTCTCTATTTATAGTAGATATTTCTATTACAGCTCTCTCTGTTTACATACAGCATTTCTTTCAGTACCTGTATCTTACTTTACTGCATGATTATATTTTATAACCTGCTATGAACTGTTGAGATGTAATGTGCTCGCTCCTGTCCTGACTGGACCTGTTGATAAATTTTACAGATGGCCTAGGATTGCCGGCTAGCCTAGAGGAGACACAGTAGAGGTTGTTTAGATAGTTATTTTATTTGTCTGGAGTTGTATTTACTTTGTGGATTACTGTATTTGAGATTTGAGATGTATTTCTGGATTTGTGTATCTTAGACACTTAGACTTCTATCTCCTGTATCTCTTTTGGATTTCATGCTTTATCTATCTTTATCATGCTCTACCTTAGATGTGATTGAGACTGTATCTATTATGTCACCCCCATTCGGGAAGTATAACTGCTTAGCATTATATTGTTAGATGTTGTGACCTAGGACAACGTTCTACCGCCGACACTGCGGCGTAGGCTGGGCGTCGTTACGTTCTCGTACCCTAACAGTGGGTGCGGGTCGTGACACGTTTTTAGTGGTGGCCCATGCAGGTCGAGTTTGTGTAGTGGTATTCGAACTAGAGTACCACTACAGCCTGTAGTAGGATTAGGATATATTTTGAAGATACTCAATTACAGCTAGGATCCCTTGAGAGATTCCTGGGACGACCCTTGAGAATCTTATTTAATTTCGATTTGAAAACTCTCTTTTTTCTTGATTTGATTTATCTTTACTTTCTGTTGTTGAATTTGATTTTGATGGATTATTATTGAATTTGAGTTTGTATTTATTGATTTTGATGAAGATTGTGGAATTTTGAATCTTGATGTTAGTTGTAGCATCCGAGCTTGTATTTATAAGATTTGAAGGATTTTTGTTCATTTTTGAATCTTGAGGTTCGTTGATAAATTTAATTTTTGGGTATTCATTGTTGATTTAATTTAATTTTTGTCAAGATGAAATTATATGGGCTAGGTCATCTGAGTTTTGGAATCTAGTCTTCTATAGTCATATTAGCCAGCATGGTGAGGACATATAGTCTGACTTTGGATATATTTCTCGGGTGTGAAAATTTAAGGTTTTTGCAGCCAAGCTAGCGGCATCACAAAAATGTTAAATACCATGATTCTAGAGGTATGTGCATAAGTCAAGGACTCTGTGATTATCGTAGCCCTGCTTACTAGTATGACGAGGATTTAGAGTACCTGATTTTGGATAGACGCATATGATTATCAGATTGTACCTTAAATGTTTTCAAACGTGTTTTCTCTACTTTTGTTTCAGTCCTTCAAAAAAAAAGAATTATTAATTGATTTGTTTTGTTTAGTTTCTAGTTATTTAACCTAGGAGTAGGTTTAGCTGTTTTATAAACCTTGTGTAACTTCTTACAAATTTATTTCTTCTTAATACAATAAATCAGTGATTTTGCTAGGCCTTATTTTGGATTTGATATTATAGCTCTGATTTCGAAATGGGTTCCTCTTTTAAATAGATAAGCAGAACAGATTCTATTATCATTCTTTTCCTGCCAATATTTTTACTACCATTATTCCTTGTCTTATATACCTGTCTTGATTATATCAATTTCCTGTCTCGTATATAATTCTGTCAGCTATACCTTGAAAACTCTTAAATCTTTATATCATTTTTTTATCTGAGAAATGTTGAGGAAGTGACGTAAATCATCTAGTTCGGAAATGATGTAATTGGTTATCATATGATGATTTTGTAGGAATCAGAGGGTTGGATGTCAAATATAAAATTTTTGAAATGGAGATGTGGTAAAGGTTTAAAATGAAATCGAGTGATAAATGTTATCAATTTAGAAACAATTGCAGAAAATTTGGTTATGAGTAATTCACGGATGTAGTTCAAAAAAAACTGATAATGATAGTCGGGATCAAATTAGTTTTGAGAACTTGAATAAATTTTGGTTATTAATTCTTGAGACGTTACACATTAAGGCTATGATGTTAAATTTAGGGATTTGGTAATAGGGAAGAGATTCTAACTATATGCAATAATGATACGAAATTGAATAAGGTATTCTAAGAAATGACTAGAGACAGAGAGAACACAAGGATTTTAAGTTATTGGAATTATTTTTGGATGGGAAAAAAAATGTGTAGAATTCAAAAGGATAATAATTGAAGGTGAACGTTGAAGAAATATGAAGGTTGATTTATAAATAAGAATAAATTTTGTATGACATGGTGGTATTAGGGTTGAATAAATACGAGACTTGATTTAAACAAGTACGAGGATTTCATAAACTGGATTTAGGGGTTTCGGATCTAAATTAGGATGAGGTAAAAGAATTTGAAAACTTGATTAAATGGATAAGTGTTGATACCTAATTAAGAGGGGTATACTTCGTGGAAAATGTTTTGGAAGTTTGGAATTTTGTCTATGGTGATCATGGTAAATGTTTAGATGACTGAAGGCTATAAAATTTCGATGATAGTTATATAGAGGTTGATTTTCATATTGGGACTTGTGAAAAAAAAAATGATTTGGCAAATGATAAACTGATAGTATTAGAGAGAGATGATTTGCTGACTTCGTATGAAATCTTTTCCTGTTTTTCTCAAAAGGGTTTTTCAATATCATTGAATCCTAGTTTCCTTAATCACGACCAAATCGACTTCGATCACCTTTTCTTATCATATTTATATCTTGGATTGTACTCAATTGACTTAAATTTGATTACGACCTGAATCTCCATCCTTGTATGCTCGTTCTCAGACTTGTTGAACTGTCCTCCATATTGCCTAAATCTTAATTTTCCCAATTTGATCAACTTAGATCGTATCGAAACTAAATATTCTAAATATATATATTGTGATTTGATTTCCATGCAATTGACTTTCATTTTTTTTTTACTTCTGATTTTGATTTTTGAATAATACCCCTTTATGGATAATTGGTAGTTATCTTTACTTTTTTTTTGATGAGTACCAGTTTCATGTAGGATGGTAGACTGCCTTACAGTTTTGATGATTTGTTATTTCTGTATTTTTTCTAGTTTAGCAACCTAGATTGCTTGTGTGTTTTGATACCCTATGACCATTTCGGTTAGCATGACTAGTATACCTAGATGAGATTTTCACTGCCACCATATGCCATGACCCTGTATGACGTCCCTTTTGATGGTATGATTGTTTAAATTCTGGGACTTTGATTGTGGGGGTTTGACCTAGAGGGAGTACGAATATTTTAATTTCGAGGACAAAATTTTTATAAGGTGGGTAGGATGTGAGCACCCTGAATTTCGAGTTGATTTTTTTAAATTTTTCTAATTTATTTAGTTTTAATAAATAATTTATTCTGGTTATTTATCTATTAGTGTACCTTCCCGTGCTATTGATATTTGGAGTGTCAGGGATGTTCAACTCTGGAAATCTTCTTCATGAGTTTTGGAGTGGACAGGATTATCTTCATGATGGTATATAGTGTCCCATCCAAACTTGTTCCCTTGTGCTTTTTTTGCTTCTCTGAACTTCGGATCGATTTAGACCATTTGATTATTATTTATTTTTCCACTCTTTTCCTTGATCATTTTCAGCACGTTACCGTGACTTTTTAATTGGGAGCGTAAGACCAGTCAGTTTCTTGAAACCAACTTCTCATGCATGATCTACTCGATATGCTCGTCACCCATGACCTTCGTGTCCCACTCAGACACGCCATTTTGTGCTCCATTTTCTTTGCACAACTTTCCTGACATGTGACCCGATTTTATTTCACTCCACGGCGTCACATTCATTTTCCAACTTGATTTGTGGGTCCCCTGTCGACCAAAACCTGTCAGTCCCAATTATGGACATGGCCCACATTGAGCCTACTATCCGTCTGCCATTTGTGTCCCATTTATTGGAATCCCCATGTGCTACTTATTCACTCATGATCATCAATACCTAATTTTAATTATATTATTGCATCATGTCTGATTTTGACCCAATCCGGCTCCACCGAGTCCAGCCCAGCTCCATGTTATTCTCCATCATGACACCCTCATACTTTCTTGCCAAAAAATATTAATTATTCTTTCTACCTATTTTTTAATTATTTATTGGAATTCCCATAGGAATGACAATTTTCCTCTAATTAATTTCTTGCCATAGATTTCCCTCGCAATTAATCCCAACCATTCAATCCTACATGGAACTTTTTCCCTCCATCCCATACTCTTACAGCCAACAATTGTTGGCCGGCCCTAACCCCAATGCTACTTTCTCTCTCTCTCTCTTATCCTCTCTCTCCCACTCTTTTTCCCATACAAAGAAAATCAATACAACAACAACATCAGCAACTTCAACCTCTCCTCCCCGAGCCATGCACCAACCTCCCATGGCCCGAGCTCCCATGGCCATGCACCCGACCACAGCCCCTCCACCACCACATCTCCCTCTCCTCCTTCTTTCCTCTCCTCCTCCATCTCCTCCACACCATTTCCGCCACCACAACTTCGTCAGCCCGCCACCACCAGCTGGCCGCGCCCCCTTGCGTCGCCGTGGCTAGGCGAGCCTTCCCCGCCGCCCTGCCTCGCCGGGCTAGGGCGCAGCCTCCCCGCGCCGCGCAGCGGCCAGCAGCAGCTGCTGCACCGTGCAAAGGCGCGCACGCGCGCGCGCGGGCCTCCGTCGTGTGCCGTCGCGCCGTCGTGTGGGCCACCGTGGCCCCCTGGCCATGCGTCACACACTAGGCTTTCCTTCCATGGCGGCCACCGTCCTCCGGGACGTGCCGTCGAGGTGATTCGTGCGTTTTGCACGACGTCCCGTCGTGACGCGCACGGAATCGAGTTCATTTTGGCGCTCCGTCGCAGCGACTTCGCCCACGTTTTCCTGGAAATCCGACCGTTGGATCGGCGATTTCTTCGCTCCGTCGCAATCTTGGTATATCCACCTTCTCTCATATTAATTTTCGTCCGTTAATTTTATCGTTTGATACATCAAAACCGGCCACCAAGTTGACCGTTTAAATGGTATTAAATTTGGACAGTTTCGCGGGGCCAACTTCGTCAGCTTGTATCTCCTCCACCGCATCTCCGTTTGGTGTGCTACTAGTTCCGGTGCGAAGTTGGTATAACCCTCTTGCTACTCCTCCAGTTTTGTTTCATTGTGAGCTTGTTTGATTGGATGTATTCGATGCCAAAGTTGGCCGTCCGAATTCGTAATTTCCAACTTGTAAAATTCCATTTTTGAACACGGGACTCCAGATTTCATTTCTGACACCGCCATTAGACTTGTGGCGTCGTTCTGGCATGTTTTCATATAAAATTTGTTAGATTTGGAGAACGTGGGCCCTGGCACATTTTTCGGTGCAATGTGGGTCCCACATTCTGGGTCAACGGGACTTTTTGACGCCGGCTCATCGGAATCCAATTCCGGATATACCGTTGAGTTCGTATCATCATTCTGGACTCGTTGACAGGTAGTTTGCTAAGTTTTGAGAACATTGACTCCGGCACGCATTTTCGTGCAAACCGGAATTCTAAGTTCTGGTCAACGGACCAAATTGAGATCGGGTCAACGGAATCCAATTCTGGAGATACCGTTGGGTTCGTATCGTCATTCTGGTTTCGTGGACATATAATTTGTTATATTTTATAGACTTGTTTTCTTGCACGTTTTTGGTGCAAAACGGCTCCGACACGGACACCGTTTTCACCCGAAATTACCTTTTTGCCCTTGTGTCCAAATTGGACCGTTGGGTAGGCTATCCTAGCTAATTTGACCATTCTGGACATGTTGGCGATGTTTATTTCATCGTCCGACAATATTTGTTGATATTTTCTCTGAGTTTAGCCTCTTTATAATTAATTAATAATTAATTCATATAATGTTCGTATTTCGGAATTAGTACAACGAAACTGAGATCAGCCAATTCCAGTGATCTCACATCGCTGAAATTGACAAGTTGGACACATGGATCACTATAATAAGATTATCAATCTTACCGATAATCTTCTTATCTCGATTTGCGTGTCGTAAGTTTCGACGTACAAATAACAAAGTACACTTTATATTAGACTGGAATTGACCCTGTTTGACCAGAGTTGACCGGTTGACCCAAAGTCAACTGTAAGTCAACACTTGACCTAGTTTGACTAGATTATTGACCGGAGTCGACCTAGAGTTGTTTTGACTTAAAAGAACCTAGGATAATGTAGATTGATTATAGAGATTCATTTATTACAACTTGAACACCTTGTAACCTGTGTTGCTTTAAATAGGACTCTGTGGCTTCAGTTGGACCCCCCTATACTTATCAGCTGTTCAGGTTATCAGGCGAGTACATTCTCTGATCATTTCATATCCTGCTTAGAATTATTTCCTGCAGTAGATTACTTTACTTGTATTGTCACGTTGGTCACACGGATTGGTACTATATGGATCCCTTGTTATCCTTAGGGAGCATCGGGTACTCTATGTTCTGTGCGTTTCACTTACATAGCGTATCACTATGCTTCGTTGGTTCTTCGATCACTTGTGACATATACTCTTATGATCACAGAGTCTTCCTGGAATCCTTATCCCATTTATGGGTCTACTATGTACCACCCTTCGGGGGCTACCACCTTTCGGAGTCTAACACCTTTCGGAGGCTACCACCCTTCGGGGGCTTATCACCTTTCGGAGGCTTACCACCCTTCGGGGGCTATACATAGTATCATAACATAACCTGATTGGATCCTTGTGTATTGATTGGGGGTACGGGGGAGTAGAAGTGGACATGTGAATAATACACCAGTAGTGTAGTATCAGAATCTCTTCCATAGTGTAGCATCAGAATCTCCTATGCCATTTACATGTCTATATTGTACTCTGACTCACTAGCCACATGTTAGTTCTCTATTTATAGTAGATATTTCTATTATAGCTCTCTCTCTGTTTACATACAGCATTTCTTTCAGTACCTGTATCTTACTTTACTGCATGATTATATTTTCTAACCTGCTATGAACTGTTGAGATGTAATGTGCTCGCTCCTGTCCTGACTGGACCTGTTGATAAATTTTACAGATGTCCTGGATTGCCGGCTAGCCTAGAGGAGACACAGTAGAGGTTGTTTAGATAGTTATTTCATTTGTCTGGAGTTGTATTTCCTTTGTGGATTACTGTATTTGAGATTTGAGATGTATTTCTGGATTTATGTATCTTAGACACTTAGGCTTCTATCTCCTGTATCTCTTTTGGATTTCATGCTTTATCTATCTTTATCATGCTCTACCTTAGATGTGATTGAGACTGTATCTGCTATGTCACCCCCATTCGGGGAGTATAACTGCTTAGCATTATATTGTTAGATGTTGTGACCTATGACAGCGTTCTACCGCCGACACTACGGCGTAGGCTGGGCGTCGTTACGTTCTCGTACCCAAACAGTGGGTGCGGGTCGTGACAATCCACAAGAAAAATATAAACAAGAATGAATATTATGGTTCATAGTCTACAGCCCACTAGCAAATATATCATATTAGACTCCAAGGAAATAACATGAGTCTATAAAACTAGGCTAACAAGCAAAATGTATCATGATAAGGAATATAAAGCACGAAAGGATAACAAAGTAATATCACTAGCAAATACCTGGATCCTGTATATTTAACCAACTACCATCATGATCAAGTAATTAATTTCGTGCAATCAACTACCAGAACTGATCATCAGGTCCTCTGGGGACTAGCAAGGTACAAAAAACATGCATATCTAACAGTTTATCATACATAAGAAATAAGCAAGAAAGAGACTGAAAATGACAAGTAACTATGAACATGGATATAAGAACAACTACGCATAAATGAACTGTAGGAAAGGAAACACGAACACATGTCAAGAGATCAACGGATAACCAAATCCTCGTCCCTAGTGTGGACTCGCCGATTTGAACTACTAACCCTCGCCCCTAGTGTGGACTCGCAGGTTATCTCCAAGAATCAACCTCGCCCCTAGTGTGGACTCACAGGTTTGGACAAATAACTAACCCTTGCCCCTAGTGTGGACTCGTGGGTTAGCTTCAAGAAATCAACCCTCGCCCCTAGAGTGGACTTGCAGGTTGAAAAATCAAAAATAAGGTATAGCAGTTCAGTTATGACTTACTCGTCCTACGATACGATACGACTCAGTCAAGGTATATGAGGATAAATCCAGTATGACTACAATATCAAGTCATGAACAATGACGGTATATGAACGAGACAACTAAACTAATATACATGATATAAAGAAAAATATATAAACCAAATCAACCAGAGAAACTAAATGATGACATATAACTAAAGGAGAAAGAATATAAGCATATAATAAAATGTAAATAAAGGCAAGGTATACTTACCTGGTGGTAGCAAAATATCCTGCAAACAACTTGTCAAATCAAATAGTCAAAAAAACTAAACTCCAGCAAACGCCTCTGAATGCTGAAACAGACATTGCCAACATTTCAAAAATAAGCACAATAGCTAGTATAGGCTACCCATAAGTCCAATTCTGGATACAGGGACAAAATTATAATTTCGAGCTAAAACAATATCCGTCGTTGGACCCACTTTGCACCAAAAAAGTATGCCAGTATCTGCGGTCTCTAAAGTCATTAAAGTATATGTCCATGGGTCTGATTTAATGATATGAACCCAATCACATGTCTAAAGTTGGATTCCGGCAGACCGTGCACAAAATTGCCGATTGGAACGGGTCATGGGCCCGCTAAAAAAGCGTTCCGGTCGACCTTCTCAGAATTGGGCCAAACTTGGCATACATGACCCAAAAAATGACACGGTCTTTTCGGCACCAGTTTCGTCTCGAGATGACGAATGTGCATAAAGTAATTGACTAATTTGGAAAAAAGCTGATACGGGGTATCTCGATGGATACGCCTCGATTTCGTCGCGCACGCACAACGAAATCAAGTTTTGTCGAATCCTACACATATGCAACATCCGGACGCATCTTTCGATGCTTACGGTTTGCGAATACGTCGCTCGGTTGTCGGGACACACGCCGTATCGGAAGAATTTATAATTTTTCTAAAACAGTTTGTCATATTTTTCCTCGATTTTCAAACTGATTTCTCTTACTGTTTAATTAACTAAAATTAAAACTAATAGTAGGGTTTTAATCCTAGATATGTAGAATACAAAGCTATTTAAACAGACTTTGAAGATTCGCCTTGGTTTGGCAGAAAATTGCCTTCCAAGTTGGTTCCCTGGAATCGAATCCTATCCTGTTTTAAGACAATTTTTCGACAAATTTGGGTCAACTTTTAAATCGATTTTGATTCGATCTAAAGCTAATGTATCCCATGGATTGAAAAGGTTCGAACCTATGAAATTGGTTTGACAAACCGTCGACCGGTCGTGGAGAAATCCCTCCACGAAGGTGGCTTCGCAGACTGTACCTGTTGCCCTTACTGTCTGCGGCTGCTGCCTTTACGCACATGTGGCGGCCGGCTACGGCGACCTGGGCGATCGTGCAGGCAGCGGAAAGGTGCGCCGGCGTTGGGGCTGGTTGGGCGTGATGGAGGTGACGACGTTTAAAGTTATGGTTTTGAGTTTCGTTCCTTTCTCTCTCGTATATATATAGGGCTATGTTTGATTGCAAAAGGGGGAGTCAGGTTAATGCTGTGCAGCTCGGGTCTGGGCTCTGCTCAGTTTGGGGAGGTTTAGTTTCCCTTTTTATTTTATTTTTATTTCTTTTTCTTATTCTATTTTCTTATTCTATTTTTTTTCTATTTCCTTCCTTTTTATATATATAATGTAGACATAAATATTTATACACACACATGGGATACCCACACAAAATATTTATATAAAAAGATATAATATAACAATTAGTGCAATGTATATATATATATATATATATATATATATATATATATATATATATATATATATATATAAAAATATATATATATATGTGTGTGTGTGTGTGTGTGTGTGTGTGTGCAAATATATATATATATATATATATATATATATATATATATATATATATATATATATATATATATATATTTATTTATTTATTTATTTATTTGCACATATTCATAAATAATCTAGAATATTCATAAATATATATATATATATATATATATATATATATATATATATATATATATATATATATATATATATATATATATATATATATATATATATGAATATGTGCAAATATATATATTTGCACATAAAAAAAAAAAAAAAAAAAAATATATATATATATATATATATATATATATATATATATATATATATATATATATATATATATATATATATATATATATATATTGAATATTCTAGATTATTTATGAATATGTGCAAATAAATAAATAAATAAGTAAATATATATATATATATATATATATATATATATATATATATATATATATATATATATATATATATATATATATATATATATATATTTATTTATTTATTTATTTATTTATTTATTTATTTATTTGCACATATTCATAAATAATCTAGAATATTCATAAATATATATATATATATATATATATATATATATATATATATATATATATATATATATATATATATATATATATATATATATATATATATATATATTTTTATATATATATATATATATATATATATATATATATATATATATCTATATATATATATTTATGAATATTCTAGATTATTTATGAATATGTGCAAATAAATAAATATATATATATATATATATATATATATATATATATATATATATATATATATATATATATATATATATATATATGCACATATTCATAAATAATCTAGAATATTCAATGGTATATTTTTGTTATTATAAATCTAATAACAATAGTAATGATAACCAATAAGGAAAATCTATAATAGGTGTACATACAAAATATGTATAGTCTAAAGATCCCAACATGCATGAGGATAACTAGGAAGGTAATTATCCTACTTTTAAACAATTATCACTTATATCAAATAAAACTGATGTCTTTACTATATATAACAATTATTTATAAAATATATTTAGTAGAGAAATAAGTCAAATTATAGCATACACACATAAAATTATATTGACATGAACGTCTTTGGTCACACTGCATCACTACATGGTTTAGGCTTGGTACGGGTCCAGTTTGATACAATCGGATCTTCTAAAATTCATTAATCTTAATAATAAATAATTAAATTATTTATAGTGCTCATGTCACAACTTGGCCTGGTTTTTCTAGTTAGGACACACTTATGGCTTGGCCTTCCCTATCATAGCTAAAACACTAGTCAAGGCACACAACTATACTATTTGTGCCATAATTTCTAGTCACCTTGTACTCCAAATCTCAATCATGACTAAGGCCATCTATCGTAATAACTATTTAATTAAAATATTTATAAAATTCCAAAAATTATCATTTAATTCAAATAAATAATAAAAATATTTACAAAAATTCTAGGAAGAGGGATTACACAAGCAGTGAAAGGGTGTGAAGGTCACTGGCAATGCAAGCCACCACGGACTATAGCTTGGTTAGATGACGACCCTTACGCGGCAGGTAGCGAAACCTATGCAAAAGTTTCCGAATCACCCACGCTGATAAATTGCTAGGGCTTGCTATAACTCGTTCCTTCCTGGACGAATCGGTTCCTTGGCCTAGGCAACCGTTCGAAGAAAATACATCTTGTGCACAAGTTGTCCAATGACCATTTTTTCAGATCATGAAATAATTCTCTCTTTTCTAGAACTTACCTTTTCTCTTTTTGGTGTGAAACTTACATTTTCAAAGTAAATTAATCTAATTGATACAGTTATTTCGAGTTGCATCTAGCAAGTGTTTCATGAAGAATCGTGCCTCAATTAATTAATTCTATCTATGGCGCCAAGCATTGCCTTTGTGTTTCATGATTGATTTTAAAACAGAGGGTCGAGGTGAAGAAGGTCAGCCACTCACCTTAGTATTTGTTTCAGGCGAGGGACTGGTTGGCTGTGCTTAGACGTCGCCTACACAATCATCTGCAATCAGATAAGCAACTGATTAGAACACTGTGTTATTCAAGGAATTCGATATAAATGCAAAGTTTGAAAATACAAGCCATGAAACCCATCAAAAATATTCACAAAAACGTATTCACGAAAATGCAAGCCAGGACCGCCGTTGGTGGTCTTCAGAGGGGTACGTACTACGATATGGATTCCTACAATGCTTTTGTGGCGACGCAGTCATCCAAGGCCCCCTCTGCCGGTGTGCATTCCATACAGTCCTTATAGGAGTCGGCCCAAATGGAGTAACTCCGTCGCCAGCTTACTGAGCTGCGTGACGAGATGTTACGAAAGATTACGGAGTAGCCTCAGCCGCAGACGTATGATGCAGCGCTCACCGAATGATTTGATATGCTCGAGCATACCATTAGGGAGACGAGCGAGAGGACGGATCTTGTCGTCGAGGCGGTGTAGGGGTCAGAGCTGGCCATGGGCGATCAGCTTTCGAGGCTGGCGACTGTTATGGATTCCACCACCTCTAGACTGCTAGCCATGAACCAGACACTTCCTAGTCGTGTGTCGGCATCCACACCGACTGTATCGGTTCTACTGCCTCCTCCTCCTTCTATTAGTGCATCGCTGCCAGTAACGCTGACATTGGCGTAGTATAGGTTCATGTTGTCCCAAATGCAGGGACTGCCTCCTCCTTCTCCTGACCAGGCGTAGTCCTTTAGTGGACTTATTTTCATGTGTTGTATTGTTATTTACTGACCCATTGTTGGGTCTTTATGTATTTATTTTATTCATTTAGTGACTGTGTTATGTTGACCCTGTTGAAACATTACTGGACAAACTCTTTTTATAGCCGTTTAGTAGTAGATTTGTTTCCATCCGACTATTTCATAACTTTCTTGTTGTTTGATTCTAATTGTTTGATTATTTCTAGTTGGATTTGTTATGTTGGATTTGTCTAATTCTGTTTGTTTACCAGTGTTGAGTTTTCCACTGAAGGGGTCGGCGAATCAAGGAAATTCTATGAAGGGTTGCTCCGGGTCTACTATTTGTAAACTGTCACTTAAAATATAGGTAGATTCTGGATGGATAAGCAAACATAATCCTTTCTGTTAATTTTTTAAACTTAGCGACGCTTAGCGACATTTACCGATGAATAACGACGTAATATTACGTCTCTAACATGTACTATTACGTTGCTAACCTGAAAATCCAACGTTGCTAAGCGTCGCTGGACGTCGCTACCGTGCTGACATGGCAAACTCGACATGTCAGCAAAATAGTCAAGTAACGTTGCTAATTTTGTCGTTATTCACGTATCTGAACATTGCTAGCCTATGTCGGAGACGTCGCTGACGGTCTCTAGACATCGCTAATTTTATGACGTGGCAAACCTAAAATGTCAAACTTTACGTCACTAAACGTCGCAGATTACGTCGCTAACTGTTGAACTGCCAGCGATAATTAGCAATGACTGTGTATGTCGCTACTTAGCAACGCCTCATCGGCAAACGTCGCTATCCACTAAAAATTTAGCGACATTTTTGCGTCGTAAAGTAATGTCATCATGGCGATAAATATCGACATTTTTTGTTAGCGACCAGGTAATACGTGGAACGGAGATTTCGTCGCTAATTTAATCGCTAAGTGAAATTAGCGACGTTTATTTTTCGTTTAGCGACGTCCTATGACGTCGTTAATATGACTTATTTTAGTAGTGGCAAGCCATAAAAACTATCGAAAATATTCACAAAAATGAATTCATGAAAACCAAAGTCAAAGCCAAAGCAAGTGCGGCATGAAAAGCAAAGCAACTTGAGGTCTCTTCCGACTTAGCTGTAAAGTCAATCCTCGCGGCGTAACCTACTGAATATGGAACTTGATTCCGAAGAAGCCTTTCCATAACGAAAAAAGGATCTTAATTCAATCGTTCTCGCACTATCAAAATACAGTAAATTGGTGACGGATTTTTAGCGACAAATTTTTAGCAACGGATATATTCCGTCGCTAATAGCGACAAACACCCGACTAAATGGCGACAGTTTGTCGTCGAATTACAACCAATAATTATTTTTCAATTTTAAGGGAAAAACTCGGTCGCAAATCCGTCGATATATCGACGAAAATATAGCGAAGGACAAACAAGCCGTCATTACGTCGTCGCCCAGTTGTCAATAATTGGCGAGAAAATGCTAAAAATTTTGGCACAAAATTTGGCGACCACATAGCGACGAATATATCCATCGCTAATCCGTTGCTTAATGCTGTGCCCTAACTTAAAACGAAACGAAGGGGGTTTGGGGGAATTTTTTATTCCCCCCAAAAGTTTCTTTCACCTCTCTTTCTCTCTTTCTCTCTCTCTCATGCACAAAACTCTCTCTCTCTCTCTCTCTCTCAGGTATCTCTCTCTCCCTCTCTCTTTCCCTCTTGGTGGTCGTAGGGTTTATCGTGGCCGCGTGGGGGGGAGGGTTTAGGGTGGGGGTCGGCAGGTGGGGAGGTCGCGAGGGGTAAGGGAGCGGTAGGGGGCCGGGGGTTATTGGTGGTCGGGGAGAGGAAGGGGATGGGGGCCAGGGGAGTTTATTGTGGCCGCGGGGGGGAGGGGGATTTAGGGTGGGGGTCGGCGGGTGGGGAGGTCACGCGGGGGAAGGGGGGTTAGGGGATCGGAGGGGGGCCTGGTCAGAGGGGGGGTAGGGGCCCGGGGGGTTTATCGTGGCCGCGGGTGGAGGGTGTTTAGTGTGGGGGTCGGTGGGTGGAGAGGTCGCGGGGGGGGTAGGGAAGCGAAGCGGGGCCGGGGTGTCTTGGTGGTCGAGGGGAGGAGGGGGTGGGGGCCCGGGGGGTGGGCGGTCTTGGGGGTCGGGGGGGGGAGGGGAGGGGGTTGGGGGGTCTTGGTGGTCGAGGGATTGGGGGAGGAGGGGGATGAAATCCTATCTTATATGAGCATGCAAAGATCTGATTTTTATTATTCTGATTATTTAGGGTTTGATTGGTGTTTGTGATGTGATTTACGCTTGCTAATTTGATTAGTATTTATTGTTATTTGTTATCGATCTAACAACTTGATGTGTTTACTTCGGTATCGGTATCAGACTGTTTCGTTGAGTATCGGAATCGGTATCGGTATCGAACTAGTTCACGGTATCGGTATCTGTATGGGACTATTTCTATAATTATCGATATTGGATCGATATCAGACTATTTCTATGAGTATCGATATCGGACTATTTCTATGAGTATTGGTGTCTAAACCCTGACCCTAAAACCCAAACCCTAACCTAAAACCCTAACCCTAACCCTAAAACCCTAAAATCTGTATCGGTATCGGGCTATTAATCCTATGAGTTTAAGAATCGGTAGCGGTATCGGTAGCCGAGATATACAAGCATCCTTATCTAAAGTTGATACAAAGGGGAGCTGGTAGACAATTAACTAAGCCGATAGCACAATACACATTGAGCAAGGAAGATAGATTAATAATCTGCAAGTGGATATCTCCTTTAAGATTTTTCGACAGCTATGTGTCGAATTTGTCTGGATGCGTTGATCTCAATGAACGCAAGCTAACGGGAATGAAGAGTCACGACTGCCACATGTTTATGGAAAGATTAATGCCCATTACTTTGAGAGAGTTGTTGCCTTCTGCTGTATGGATTCCGTTGGCTGAGCTATCTACATTCTTCAGGGATATTTGTTCAACTAAGTTGACGGTGCAACATATGGTTGAAATTGAGAAGAAGATTATCTTAACAATTTGTAAGTTAGAGAAAATATTTCTACTGGGCTTCTTCGACAGCATGGAGCATCTACCGATTCATCTAGCATACGAAGCCCGTGTCGGTGCATCTGTTCATTATTGATGGATATACCTATTTGAAAGGTAAATAAAAATTGATATAATTTAAGTAGAATTTAAGTGGATTTTATAATTCATTGTTAATTCTCAAGATAATTTGTCTCTCTAGGTACCTACACCATCTAAAGAAGAAAGTTGGCAACAAGGCTCATATAGAGGCTTCGATATGCGAAGCATATCTTATCAAGGAGGTATCAAACTTCTGCTCCATTTATTTTGATACTCATGTCCAGACAAATCGAAATAGACCTCAAAGGAATGACGAAGACGTTGAGGATGGAGGTATACTCAATATAAGGGGCAAACCTATTGGGGCTAGTAAGAAACGGTGGTTGACTGATGATGAGTATGATGCCACTTACCGATATGTCTTGTTAAATTGTGACATACAAAAAGTGACAGATTTGGAGAAGTAAGTGACTATACTTACACTCGTTATAATCTCTAATTTGGTGAAGTAAGTGACTACACTTATTTTTATTCTTTCTAACAGTGTATTTAGAGATAAAGTCAAAATGAGGACACCCGATATTACCGATGAGGGACTTCAAATAGAGGTTGATTGTACCTTTCTGTTCTGGTTTCACAAATACGTAAGTAACTGAGATAATATGTTATGCGGCTACCATTAAAATTTATGCAGCTAAAACATTTAAATTATCAATATTTGTACCAATTTTATTGCCTAAAATAACACTCACAAATAAGAGCCTTCGTTATTTGGCATTGGGACCGAAGAAGCATGCAAAGACTTGGCTAGGCTATGTCGTTAATGGCTTCAAGTTTAAGGCAACTCAAAATGCTATAAATGCCAAATTTCTTAATGACGACTTCAATACCAAGGATTCTGGTATTCGCATAAGAGGCACCATCTATGACGACGAGCCGGACTTTGACTATTATGGAGTGCTTCGGGATATTATAGATTTACAATATACTGCCCCATATGATATCCATATTGTGATGTTCAATTATGAGTGGTTCGATACGATACCAAATATCGGTTGGAGAATCGATAAATAATTTGGATTCGTCGATATAAATCATCGCAGGAGGTATAGAGGGTCCGACACGTCTACGATAGCAAGTCAGGTTGTTCAATTCTACTATACAAGCTACCCAAGGCATCGTAGAGATCGATTTGACTGGTAGGCAGTATGCAAGATTAAATCTAGAAATACATTCAACGTTGGAGACCCAGTATACCAAGAGGACCAGATCGAAAAGCCCCAATACTTGGGACAACAGTCGAATACCATGGATATTGAAGATATTGTTGAGAAAAATAGAGGGGAGAAAGAGGTTGATACACAAGACTTAGCTATAAACCATAGGAGAAAGAGGCATCTTGTCCCAAGTATTGAGGCTGAAGAAGAAGAAGAAGAAGAAGAAGAAGAAGAAGAAGAAGAAGAAGAAGAAGAAGAAGAAGAAGAAGAAGAAGAAGAAGAACTTGTTGAGGATGAGGATACAGATGAAGTCAACGATGAGGAAGAGGATGAGGATAAGGTTGAAGACGAGGCCGATGATGAGGATGAAGACAATGATGATGATTAGATTAACTATCGGTATATATTAAAAATACTTCCAATTAACTTAGTGAATTTACTTTTACCTCATAAAAACACTCCAACTAATTAACTTAGTGAATTTAGTTTGACCTCATAAAAGCACTTACAACTAACTTAGTGAATTCAGTTTAAACTTCTGCATTCTTATTTCAGTTCATGCTTTTGTCGTTCGATCATCTACTTATTGTATGATTTTCTTTTACAGATGGCACTCCTAGTCCTTTTCGTTGCGATGACACTCGTCGCCCTGCTGGTGGTATATATATTTTAGTTTATTTTTATATTCATTTATACTTCTATATTGTTAATTATGTTTATGTGTTCTATTTACAAGTCATGGTGGCTAGCACTCGTCATGGTGGTGGTGCTGGTAGTGGTGTTGGTGGTGCTGGTAGTGCTGGTGGTGGTGCTGGTACTGGTGGTCCTGGTCGTAGGCGTAGTCGTGGTGGTGGAGCTAGTGGTAGTGGTCGTGGTCGTCTTCAGCATTCCCGGGATGTGACCCCATCTAGCGATCCCGACCCGGAGAGTACCCCGGGCACAAACTCATCCCGTCGTCGATCTACCTCGGTGCTATCGTCATCTTCATCGAGGTCTGTGACTCCATCCGCTGACGGATCCGTTCTGCCAACGGATCCACCAGTTACTGCTCAGTGGGCCCCAGAGTACTCCCGGACTCAGTTACATTCGATTACTGGTGAGTACATGCGTGAAGCCGCAGATCCTCTGACGCCACCAGAGAGGCCGATGGGCGAGTTCCGACGAGATCTATGGCCCACGGGTGAATCGTAAGTAAATTTAATTTAATTTATTAAATTTGTTTCATTTATTCAAGTTAATAATCCATTCGTTGCTTCTTTGTAGGTTTTTTTTGTGGGATGCTGCCAGGATTCTAGGGCACATTATCTGAGATAACTACCTGGCCCCTACCTTAAATTTTCTGAGGTTCCCCTGGACTTGTAGTACATCTGGCTCGACGAGATGAGGGTGTATATATATATATATATATATATATATATATATATATATATATATATATTATATATATATATATATATTATATATATATATTATATATATATATATATATATATATCTTGTGGTTAATTATTCATTACTCTTTAATCCACCATTTTTTTAATTACGTAATAATTGAATTTGTATTGTCAAAGGACGTTCTGGTGGCCCCCTCCACCGCGAGGAGGCGATCGCAGGACCTACAGAAGCGCCGTCGGAAAGAAGATACGGGACGCGGTGTATGACCTTCGCTCGATGCATTCGAAGAAGGATTGGATCCGGTAGGAGTATTATGAGCAGATCTTGGAGAAGATGGATACTCCTACTTACAAATAGAAATCGGAGAAAGCGAAGGCAAATCAACGAGCCGTGGGTCTGTATACGGGGGGATCAAGGCCCCACACAGCGACGCGTGCAGATCTGGTGAGATACTATAAATTCCTTCCACTATCTAATTCGTACTATTAATATACGAAGTTAATTAAATTCTACAAATATTTCGTATACAGACCCAACAGGCGGTAAAGGAGGAAAAAGAGGCAGAATCGGTCACCATGCACGATGTATTCTAGTATACGCACAAGAGGCAGTCGGACGGAAGCTACGTCGACGAGAGGGCCTAGGAGAATGATATAAGTACTTACATTTATGAGATTTATGTTAGAATTATAAGTATTGCTAACTTAATTAGGTAAACTTAGGATTCAGACTATAACTTAGGAAAACATAGGATTTAGATTATAACTTAGGAAAAATTATAGTATAAATACATTCATTAGATAGACTGCGTATCGTGAGGTCCTTAGACGGGTTCAGCCCCATGCTGTCGAGAATATCGGCAAAACGACGCCCGCCCAAGCATCTTCTTCTACGGACGCTCTCTACGACGATATGTTCGTAGATACCGTCGACGGCTTTAGGAAAGGTCGCCTCTACGGATGCGGCTCCTTGCATCGTTGCAGGCATCGATTCCGAGATTTCCATCGCCCCCGTCTCCTCCTCCCGCGACCCCGACAGGCGATGATGTGAGGACACAGCTTGCGAATCTGACCGAGGCGGTATCGTCCTTGCGAGATCATATGACCACGTACTATCTACATCCTTCTACTGCTCCCGGTTCTTCTGCTTTCCATCCGTCTGCTCCCTATTCTTCTGCTCCCAGTCTGTCTATTGCTGCTCCCGGTGCTTCGAATATTCTCGGTCCTTCTTCCATCGAGCGTCTTTCTTTTGACCCTGCTGCCCCTCTGGTACCGCCTTCTGCTGTGACGACACTCCTTGACATGATATCGCCAGAGCAGCTATGCCAACTTCCAAACCATGTCTTTGATACCCTGCCGACATCATGGTGGAGGAATATTTTCGTTGGGCGCAGCAGGGAGTACCACCAGCGAACGATACACCTCATCCTTCTTATTGATGTATTGTATTTGAATGTTTTGAAATGTTGAATATTTGTGAATTTTAGATATTGTCACGTGGATATTAGTTTTTGATGAATGTTTTGGATAATGGTGACTATTTGGATATTAGTTTGTGATGGATATTTGTATATTGGTGTGTGATGTATGTTGGTTTGTGTGACGTATTTATGATGGATATTTGTATATTGGTGTGTGATGTATATTGGTTTGTTGGTTTGTGTGATGTGTGATGTATATTGTGATATTTTGATCTTTCGGATGTTGTATGAACAGGAAATGCTTTGTTTTATGTAAAAAAATACAAAAAAATTCTAGTTAGCGACGGACTAGCGATTACCAAGCGAAAGAAAGTGACGGGTAAGCGACGGAATATCCGTCGCAAATTGGAGAATTTCCAGTTAGCGACGGACTTGCGACTACCAAGCGGCGAAAAGTGACAGCTAAGCGACGGAATATCCATCGCTAATTGGAGAATTTTCAGTTAGCGACGGATGGCGACTACCAAGCGATGGATTATCCGTCGATAAGGTTCTGGAAATATGAAAGATTTCCAGAAGCTAAACGACGGATTATCCGCCGCAATACCGTCGCTAGTAGTCGGTAAGTATTTTCTAACGAATAATCCGTCGCCAATGCCGTGACTAATTGGCGACAACGTAGCGACAACCGGCGATGGATTAGCGACGGAATATCCGTCGCTTAGGTTCTGGAAACACGAAAGATTTCCAGAACATAAGCGACGGATATTTTGTCGCTAATCCGTCGCAAATCCGGCGAGTATTAGCGACTATTAGCGATGAATTGGCGACAAATTTTGCATATCAGAAACTCTCTAATACGCGTTTACCGACATATTACCGACGGACTTGTCCGTCGCTAAAAAGTAGTATCCCTAACTTCCTGATACTTGAATTGACGAAAGTCCAACGGCTAACCATCGCTAAATATACGAATCTTGCTGACGGCAATCCGTCGCTAAGTCGTCGAATGGCGACAACTTAGCGACAGATATTTTTAGCGATGGAATATTTCTCGACGAATTTTTTTTAGCCAAAATCCGTCGGCAATCCGTCGCTAAATCTATTTGCCGACGGATTAGCGGCGGATACGACAGTCGTTAATCCGTTAATTTTTGGTAGTGTCATTCGACCGGTTCAACTGATCTATCAGTCCTGATTGAATCGATAGCAACAGTATTCCTTTCTTGCACACCCTGTGGACGAAAATAGGGCACGATGTAGGGACGGGGCACTACACCATAACTAACTAAGAAAAAATTTCATCCTCGAAACTTAAGAATAGAACCTACCTCAACGAGAACAATAAAAAATATTTCTCCTTCATCTCCGATTCAATTTCCCAGGTCGATGCTTCGACCGAATGATTACTCCAGAGTACGCGAATGAGAGGGATCGCTCGATTCTGTAGCATCTTATTCTTGCGTTCCAAGATTTGTACTAGCACTTCAACGTAGGATAAGTCTGTCTTCAGCTCTAGTTGACCAAAATCTACCACGTGGCTTGGGTCGTGCATATACTTCCACAACTGAGAGACGTGAAAGACATTGTGCACATCTGCTAGCGCTGGTGGCAGGGTAATTTGATAGGCCACTAGGACGACTCTCTTGAGTATTTCGAACGGTCCAACGAATCTCGGACTCAGTTTTTCCTTCGCACCAACCTGGGTAATGGACGTCACTTTAAGAAATACATGATCAGCTTCTAGGAATTCGAGGGGTCAACGATGGACATCCACATAACTTTTTTGTCAAGTTTGTGCGGTCTTTAATCTTCCTCGAATGAGCAAAATTTTCTGTACATTCTTTTCCACCAGCTCCGAACCGAAAATATGTCGCTTTCCGACTTCATCCCAGCAAATGGGTGACCTGCACTTTCATCCGTACAAAGCTTCATATAGAACCATCTAGATGCTGGATTGATAGCTATTGTTGTATGCAAATTTAGCCAGAGGTAGATGAACATCCCAACTCTACATGAAGTCAATTGTGCAGAGCCGTAACATGTCTTCGAGAATCTGATTCAAATGCTCCATTTGGTCGTCGGTCTGGGGATGGTAAGCGGAGCTGACTACAACTTGGTAACTAGAGCCAACTGAAGGCTACTCCAAAAGTATGGTCATCCATCCCGATCAGAGGCGATGGATAAAGGGACTCCATGCAGCCGTACTATTTTGTCAAGATAAATCAGAGCTAAGAGATCAATGCTCCAAGTAACTTTAATAGAAATAAAGTGCGCTGACTTGGTTAGTCGATCAACGATGACACAAATGGATCATTTGCCCGTGTCGTCTTCGGCAGACAAACAATAAAATCCATGCATACGTGTTGCCATTTCCATTCTAGAATTGCTAAGTTCTGCATCTCCCCGTCCAAACTCTGATCGATGCTCAGCTTTTACCTGCTGATAGGCCATGTAGTACGACACAAAGAGTGCCACATCTCTCTTCATTCCGTACCACCGAAAGGTCGTACGGAGGTTCATATACATCTTTGTCTTGCCTAAATGTAAGGTGTATTTTGCGTAGTGCACCTCCGCCAATATTTTCTATGTTTTGAATCAGCTGGAACGTATTACCTACCCTTCAATTGAAGCACGCCGGTTTCATCTTCCGTAAAGTCGGTCGTCCTACCCATTGAGATTGGCTCTCGCATCTTTTTCAGGTATGGATCGCCCTTCTGAGCAGTCTTGATCTTTTCTTGCAAGCTCCGCCCTAGCCGCAACTACGCCAACTGCACATTCTTGAATCGAACCCGGAGATCGATGCCCACCTCTTCTAGGTCACGTAGCAATCTACGGTTGATGGATAGCGAGGCAATATACTTTTGACTCATAGCGTCTGCCACAACATTTCCCTTGCCCGACATATACTACACCAAAATGGATAATTAGGAACACTAGGCATATTTTAATACAGAACACCTATTCGGCGTGTCTATGGTTTGGAACGGACAATAAGTGTGCCAGAATAAAAAATTGTTCCAAATATAAAGTTTTATATTTTTTTAAATTTATTTATTTTGGAGCACACTTAAACCGTTTCAAAGCATAAAAAATTAATTCACATAAGAACCCCTCCAGTCGTTCCAAATCCCCCCCCCTCTCTCTCTCTCTCTCTCTCTCTTATTGCAAATCGTTCCAAACCCCCCATTCCCGACCATAACCCATATGGAAAAGAAAAAAGGGAGGGAAACCAAAAACCACAGGGAAAGGAGGAAAACCAAAATATTCACACAGAAAAGGGGGAAACCAAAATATCCATATGAACATAAGGACCCGATGTCACTTCCCGTTCCTAGAATACGTATTCTTAAATACATGTACTGCTTTAATATATTTATTTAATATTTATCATGTATTGTTCTGTATTTAAAAATCCCTTTAATTTCATGATAATTAATTTTTTACAATTTAATTTTTGTATTTTATTTTCTGCTTTCATACTCTGTTTTAGCTATTTGGGTTCGGCTTGGATTGGACTTAGTATGCTGTTTTATCTTGGGCCCGAAACAAACCCCCACCTACCACCACCCCTTCCTTTTAAAGCCATCCCCTTTCTCTCTCTTCATTACTTCACCATTAATCTTCTTCTTCCTCATAACTCCTCCCCCACCTACCAGCCGCCAAGGCAAGTGCCAAACTTGCTTCTTGATGGATCACCATTATTTTTGTTCCATCATCTTCCTTACTTGATTTTGAGCCTCTTTAGTACTTAGCATTTCTAATTTCCATGGTTCATTTCTTGTAGATCTAAGTTTGATACATTTTCGGATTTCTTAGGTTTTGATCTAGTAAACTTTGTTATCTTTAAATTTTGATGGTTCCATATTGTAGAGAATTTCGTTCTACCCCATTTTGACCTATAGAAGTTCAGATTTGGGCTTGGAATGAAGGATTTAGAGAGCTTAGAAACAAGAGTCTCCCTGGTTCAGTCCTTAGGAAAATTCGGAGAAGAAGAACAGATCCTGGCCGCATGGTAGTGCTTAGCCGCATGAGTCTTTATGCGGCAAGTCATCCTGGCCGCATGGGCTTTAGTTAGCCGTATGGGTTTAGATAGCCGTATGAGCTTACCTGCCGCATGAGTTTTTAGCTGGCCGCATATGCACTCAGTCCTTCAGCCGCATGAGCCGCGTGTCATTCTCAGCCGCATGGAGTTTTCCTTGGCCGCATGGGCGCAAGTCTTTCCGAGCCGCATGGGGCTTGCTAGCTCTCAGCCACATTGAGTTTTCCTTGGCCGCATGGGCGCATGTTAACCGTAGCCACATGAGACCCCTTTTGTTTTGGTCGCATAAGTTCAGGATTATTTTTGGACGCATAAGCTCCTATTTGATTTAGCCGCATGAGACCCAGCTCCTGATGGCCGTTGGGCCCTATTACATGACTGACTTGGCCGCATACGGCATGGGATCCTGATTCGATTTTGGTCGCATAAGGATCCTGACTTATCCAGCCGCATAGATGGACATCCATTTTACTGCCATTTATTGTGCTTTTATTATTTTTTGCCCCGAATTAACATTGATTGTTATCTTGACAAGGATTGATATTTTAATTTAAAATAATTGATCATGTGTTCCTAGTTGGAAGTAAGAGACTGGCTAGTCGTCTTATTGAAATGAATGAATGAGACACGTTCATAATAACTATGAACTATTGCAATCGACTGACTAATCTTGAATATGGGCATACAGGCACATGCAGGCTTCAAATTATTTATTTATTTATTTTATTTAGTTATTTATTTACCTTATAGCATGTGTACTTTATGGTCAAGGCATGATTACTCCGTGGTTAGTTTTGATTGTTGCATTACGCTATGTAAGACCTACAACCTGACCACACTGGTATCGTTGTAGAGTTGTGCATATCGTACCCCGTACGAAAGTACTCATTTGAATGACCATGACCCACGGCATGGGACTTCATTCAACGTAGAGACTATTAAGTTAAATAAAATAATGATTGCATGGAGAGAATGGATTCCCGAGTTCTTACATGGCAGCCCTCTTGGGACTAGTAGTGCCCGACAGGCCGGTTGGTCCCCACAGATACTGCAAATCTACCACACGGGCAGGGAGCGGTATCTGGTTATATTATCTATGGTATATTGTATATTGATGACGGGCGTCCCGCTGGGACTCATCTAATTCATGATTGGCGCAATTGATTGACTGGGTAAACTAGCCTTGCTTGTACATAGTAAGAACTGAGAAATCCTTTATTGCATAATTCCAGGATAATTTGGGACTCATAATAGCAAGCCGTAGTATTTGCATAGTCGTTTTAAATTGATTTGTTTGTGTACTATACCTACTCTGTGACCTAACTGAGACGAGCGGAATATCAGGACATGACGGGTCAACTTCTGTCCTTGTTTGGTTAGGAGGTTGGTTCGAAGTGTCATGATGTGATGTGAATCCTAGTAGTCAGCAGAGATCCATTTTATATGTTACTGGTTTATTCCTCATATCGTGCTCCCTTATGGTACTTGCTATTAGAGGTCTAACCTCTCTGGTTTTGCATGGCCAGATTTAGAACCGGTCCCCGAGGATCCAGCTTACTTCTACCTCCAAGATGGTCAATACTAGAGGGATGATCGCAGGAGGACTCGAGTGGGTTCCTTACTTCCCCGCTCGTTTTGTTAAATACTTTATACTTTGCCGTTTGGCACCGACATATTAGTCGGATTGTCTTGTACCTACTTTTGCATAATTGTAACTAAGTCAGGCTGCAGCTGATAACAATTGTGTATACTTGCTATATCATCTGGCTGTGTTTTGTAAAGCCAGATATCAAGAACATTTTGACTGAGCGTTTGGGATGCCTTACTGCTTTATCTTACATGTTCTCTATTTCTGTTTCTTGTTTGAATGATTGAGACAATAGATGTGAAGCGACCATAGTAAGACTTTTATGTAGTATGTACCCCCTCGTCTTATTAGACAGCATTGATCGTATTATACGGTATTCATCTACCCGTAATACGTAGCTGGCTGAGTCATTCCTCCGCTCTACAGTATTCTAGTTCTGGGGCGTGACAAGGTTTTAGTGGTAGCCCATGCATGTCTGATTTTCAGACTTGTGGGGTATTTTAATAGGATGTCTCAATCACACATGTTCCCCTTTAACCTCATAATTTGTTGATTCTCAACCCCAGCTTGACATTCTAGTATCCCTTGGCTTCATTGATCCTTCATGTCCGGTCGTTTGATTGTTCTTTTGTCCCTTTTCATAGGGACACCTCGTCCGTACCTGTCAGAGCTGGGCAGCAACAACACGGGCAACATGGACAACATGACCAGGTTGTTCAGCAACAAGGGCCGGTACTAACTCAAGAGACTATCCAGGAAGAAGTGATAGTGGAAGCAGCAGCTGGATCGCAGTATCCGGATGTTCCACCACCACCAACCGTTCCATATACCCCTGCGAAAATGGATACACCGGCTCTTCTGGAGATCATGAGAGGGATGATGGCTAATCAGCAACATCAGATGTTAGCCCAGCAGCGCATGCACGCTCAGTTGTAAGAGCAGAACGTACTACTCAACCAAGGATTACAGACGGTATTAGAAAGAGGGGCGAGGCAAGATTCAGGAGCATCGACCAGATTTTGCAAGTTCAACCCCCACCGTTTCGAGGGCACAAAGGATGCCATCTCAGCAGATGCATGGCTTAAGGATATTGAGGCTATTCTGACGGCGGCTAAGGTACCGGCAGAAGAACGTATGGATCAAGTGAAGTTGCTACTTCAGGATCTCGCACGTGATTGGTGGGAATCAGAAGAAATAGGCATCAGATATCCTATTGCTTGGGACGATTTCACAGCAAGATTCAAGACGAAGTACTATGGAGTTGTGGTACAGCTCGAGCTGCAACAGAAGTTTATCAACCTCAAGCAGGCCGGCAAGACGGTAGATGCTTATGCAGCGGAGTTCTACAGATTGAGTAGGTTTACCCCAGAGATGGTAGCGACGGAGCGCCAGAGGGCGATGAGGTTCCAGCAAGGGTTTCATCTTGAGCTCTTGCAATTGATAGAAGGGCACAATTACCAGACTTTTGACAAAGTATTGTCGGCAACCCGAAGGCATGAGATCACCATTCAGAGGATCACGGCAAGGACTGGAGGTCAGAAGAGATCCCACAGTCAGATTGAAGGAGGAGGGGGAGCAGCGCCCCGAACAACAGCACCATCCCTTGGCATTCGCATTCACGATGTGGCAATACGAGGGCCAGCACCACCATCCAGGCAGCAGCAGCAACAGAAGAATAATCAGCAACCCCCAGCGGGCTGCACTTATTGTGGAAAGATGGGATACACTAGAGATGTGTGTCGGGCATTGAACGGACTGTGTTTGATATGTAGAAATCCTGATCATCGGGTTACCACATATCCCATGAATTCGAGGTCAGGAGGACCAGTGCAGTAGTTTCCTGCTCTGCCAGCACTAGGGGCAGGCCAGTATCGAGGACCAGCGGTGGCAGTGAGACCATTGGCCCAGCGTCCGTTAATGCCACAGGCTCAGATGTTTCGGCAGCAGGGACCGCCGATGCAGCAACACCAGCATAGACCACCCCAGTATCATCAAGGCAGGGGCCAGCAGCAGCATCAGGCTAGGCCACAGCATGGGAACTAGCAAGGAGGTCGAGGGCAGGCATTCACATTGTCCTTGGAAGAGGCATTAGCATCGGGAGATGTTGTGGCAGGTAACATTCTCATCGCCTCATATCCCGCAGTAGTATTGTTTGATTCGGGAGCATCACACTCATTTATATCTGCATAATTTGCGACACTGCTAGGAATGGAGTTCGAGGCATTGCCAGGGAGGTTGATTATACTCACTGGTAATGGGCTCGTAGGAGTTAGTAGAGTTATTCTAGCATATAGCGTTGTAGTTTGCGGGCACTCCTTACCCGCCCAGTTGATAGAATTTTCTGTTGGAAATTTTGATGTTATCTTAGGCATGGACTGGCTGAAAGACAGTCATGCGACAATAGATTGTCGTAGCGGGAGTGTATCTTTTGATATTCCATGCATGAAGAGATTCACCTTAGTCAGATCGAAGGCAACTCAGCAAGAGCAGGGAGTAATAACAGCAATGGAAGAAGTCCAGGTTCTGAAGGTAGTTGAAGAGTTTCTAGATGTATTTCCCGAAGAGCTTCCAGGTCTACCACCGGTTAGAGATATTGAGTTCAGCATAGAATTGTACCTAGAACTAAACCAATATCAGATCGAGTTTACAGAATAGCGGATTCGGAGCAGGCCAAGGTGTATCAGCACATAGAGGAATTGAAGGAGAAGAAGTTCATCCAAGCTAGCGTATCACCATGGACAGCACCAGTGGTACTTGTGGGAAAGAAGGATGGATCATCCAGACTATGCATCGATTACAGGAGGCTTAACGCGGTAACAGTAAAGAACAAGTACCCACTACCAAGGATCGACGACTTGTTTGATCAGTTGAGCAAAGCTAGAATTTTCTCCAAGATAGATCTTCGTTCAGGGTACCATCAGGTGAGGGTCCGAAAGGAGGATATTCACAAGACAGCATTCAGGTCGAAGTATGGGCATTATGAATTCTTAGTAATGCCATTTGGTTTGACCAATGCTCCAGCAATATTCATGGATTTGATGAACCGCATCTTTATGCCATACTTAGATTAGTTTGTCGTTGTGTTTCTTGACGACATTCTCGTATACTCTGCTAGTGAAGAGGAGCATGAAGACCACCTCAGGAAAGTGTTACAGGTTCTGAGAGAGAACCTGTTGTATGCCAAGCTCAGTAAGTGTGAGTTCTAGACGGATCATATTTCATTTTTGGGTCATATCATATCAGGAGCTGGAGTAGCAGTGGATCCCAAGAAGATAGAAGCAGTAGAGAGTTGGCCAGTACCCCAGACCGTAGCTGATGTACGGAGTTTCTTGGGATTGGCAGGATATTACAGAAGGTTTGTATCAGATTTTGCAAGATTTTAGCACCCATTGTTGGCCCAATGATTACATCGTGTTTTTGAATATGGCTAATCAGTTAAGTTTAACATAATGATGTCACTAATATTCATATACTCACTATCATGTTGCTACTTAAACTTAGCATTGTCCTAATTGTCCTATATTATATTGCTATGCTTGTATCGTACTGCAACATATTTTGCTTAGCATTGTCCTAATTGTCCTATATTATATTGCTATGCTTGTTTCGTACTGCAACATATTTTGCTGGCCTAACATGTATTTGTAGACATGCAGTAAGCATGATCTCACTTGATCAAACCAGGACATAGGCAATGAAGAATTAATGATGGACCAAAGACGGCATCATACAAAGAGACTTCTCCGAATTGCCTAGCGACCTATCCGGGGCCTCGCATCGGGGGTTCCGCTGCCCGGTCAGCGGACAGGGGTCAAGGGGGCAGCGCCCCCCGTCGGGGGTTCGGGGGCGAAGCCCCCGAAAGATATTCAGATTTCCATATCTGTTTATCTTCGGACGACTGCTGTCAAGGAAAAAGACGTCTTCAGTTCTGCTCAGATATCAGTAGAAAGGCGTCATCAAAGGGCTCTTGGTTTTCCTATTTGTTCCAAGTCTGTAATTTTCAATTTATTGAGTCTAGGAGAATGTGTACGTTGAGTCGCACTGAGTCATCTCAACCCCTAGACATATCTCTCCAAGCTCTACCATTCAAACAGACCAATTCCTGAACCAAGCCCAAGCTCCACAAAGCCCAAAAGCCCAATGGACCAATTCTGTCTTCTGGAGACAGAGTTCGGGCTGAACTCTGCCTCCACACAGAGTTCGGGCCGAACTCTGTCCCCTGATTTCCAGCACCCTGATTTTTAGGGCCTGCTTGCTACAAGCTGTCCAACGTTCGAAAATTTGAATTCTTGGGGCAGAATTCTGGCCGAATTCTGCCTCCCCATAGTAGTATAAATAGAGCTTGAATTCTTTCATTACAAATCATCTCTTACCTTCAAATATTCAAGCTTTCTAAGCTCTACTACTCCAAGCCTCATTCTTCCATATCTCCTAAGCCACAACTCTCCATAGCCCAAGGTGCTCAGTACGATATCAGCTAGAAGTTGTGTGCAAGAGGGAAAGAAAAGTCACTTGGACAATTCCAAGTTTCGCCACTGCGAATCTGTAAGAAGTTGACGTGCTCTTCTGAAGAAAAGGCACGGGGTGTAACTACTATTTTATAAATAGTGGATTTAATCCTGAGCTAGAGTTCTCAGGCCTGGACTAGTCCTCCACGAGGGAAACCAGGTTAAAACTGCTGTGTTTGCGTATGCTCTTATGATCTTTATTTACTTCCGTATTTCTCTCTGATTTATTTATTATCTTGATAGTTGTTTTGTGGAGGTGATATAGAGTTAACTTTTAATTGGTGATTATTGACACAAACTCTATTCACCCTCCTCTAGAGTTGCCTACACGTTATTTCACCCATGACCCGCTTGACACGAAAGGATGTACCATTCATTTGGTCAGCAGAATGCCAGGCATCATTTGAGAATCTGAAGCAGAAGTTGATATCAGCGCCTATTCTTACATTGCCAGTTGGACCCGGAGGTTTCACAGTATATTGCGATACGTCAGGTAAAGGACTTGGATGTGTCCTCATAAAACATGGGAAGGTGATAGCGTATGCATCTAGGCAACTTCGAGACCACGAGAAGAATTACCCAACTCATGACTTAGAGTTGGCGACAGTAGTATTTGCTTTGAAGCTATAGAGACATTACTTATATGGTGATCGAGTGGACATGTACACAGACCACAAAAGTCTGAAGTACATCTTTACTCAGAAGGAGCTGAACATGAGACAGAGAAGATGGTTAGAGTTGATCAAGGATTATAACGTGGAGCTTCAGTATCATCCAGGCAAGGCTAATGTGGTAGCAGACGCTCTCAGCAGAGGAGGTGGCACATTTATGTTGACAACGCAGAAGCACATTTTAGAAGACCTTCAGGAGATGGGCATTGAAGTTATACTTTCTAGTGATATAGGAGTTCTGGCAAGTCTACAAGTCCAATCCGACTTGGTAGACAGGATCAAGACAGCTCAGGCACAGGACCCAAGGATTCAGAAGCTTAGAGTAGAATGTGAGTCAGGACTCAGGAAGGAAATGAGAATTCATGAAGACGGTATACTTAGGTTTGGATCACGTCTATGTGTGCCTAGTGGAGATATAAGACAGGAAGTTATGACAGAAGCTCACAGTTCTCAGTATTCTATACATCCTGGAGGGACCAAGATGTACCAAGATATCAAGCAGCACTTCTGGTGGAATGGAATGAAGAGGGAGATAGCTAGGTTTGTTTCCCGTTGCTTGATATATCAGCAAGTGAAGGCAGAGCAGCAGAGGCCAGCTGGATTATTGCAACCGCTTCCTATCCCGGAGTGGAAGTGGGAACATATTACAATAGACTTTGTGACCGGTTTACCGAGGTCACCAAGTGGTAAAGATGCTATTTGGGTGATAGTAGATCGGCTCACGAAGGTAGCACACTTTCTTTCTTTCAGAGTAGGGCAATCTACAGAAAAGTTGGCAGAGTTGTATATGCAACAGATAGTCAGGCAGCATGGAGTCTCTGTCAGTATTGTGTCAAATAGAGATATCCATTTTATATCACATTTTTGGAAGAGCTTACATCATAGTCTGGGCACCAAGTTAAGATTTAGTACGGCTTACCATCCACAGACGGACGGGCAATCAGAAAGGATAATTCAGACTTTAGAAGATATATTGCGAGCTTGTACCCTAGATTTTGGAGGATCTCGGGAAAGCCACTTGTACTTAGTCGAATTCTCATATAACAACAGTTATCAAGCTAGCATCCAGATGGCACCATTTGAAGCACTATATGGTAAGAAGTATAGATCCCCACTAGCATGGGATGATATCGGGGAGAGGAAGATGCTAGGCCCGAAATTGATTGTTCAGACGGTTGAAGTGGTTAAAGGAATTAGAGAGCGACTTCGAGTTGCGTAGGATCGGCATCATCATTGGACGGACCAGCATCGTAGGCCGCTAGAGTTTTCTGTTGGGGACTACGTATTCTTGCGGATCTCACCTACCCGTGGGGTCATTAGATTTAGCGTTCGCGGGAAGTTGAGTCCACGATACGTAGGACCATTCGTTATCCTTGATAGGGTAGGCGATGTTGCTTATCGTCTGTCCCTTCCACCTTCGTTACGAGAGGTACATAACGTATTTCATGTATCGGACCCCAGCCATATCCTTGATCATTCTGAGCTGGTTGTTGGTATCAACCTGTCTTACGAGGAGCAGCCTGTGTCCACCTTGGACCGAAGAAAGAATATACTCAAGAACCGAACAATTAGCCTTGTCCGGGTTGCTTGGGGTCATCACTCATTAGGAGAGTCAACGTGGGAACGTGAGGATGATATTCGATCACGGTATCCACATCTGTTTGACTCACAAGGTATATTTCTTCCCATGTACCTTGATTGTCTTAACCCCTCATGCTTGTCACCCCATGGATAGAACTACTTGATATCGTAGATTGTTAATATAGATATGTTATCTGCTAGTTAATATTGAAGAATGATTGCTTGCTCAAGTATTCTTGCACCCAGATCAGCTTAGTGTTGATATTCCTATCCTGCTTGGATTTGAAATTTCGAGGATAGAATTTTTCTAAGGAGGGTAGAGATGTCACTTCCCGTTCCCAGAATACGTATTCTTAAATACATGTACCGCTTTAATGTATTTATTTAATATTTATCATGTATTTTTCTGTATTTAAAAATCCCTTTAATTTCATGATAATTAATTTTTATAATTAAATTTCTGTATTTTATTTTCTGCTTTCATACTCTGCTTTAGATATTTGGGTTCGGCTTGGATTGGACTTAGTATGCTGTTTTATATTGGGCCCGAAACAAACCCCCACCTACCACCATCCCTTCCTTTTAAATCCATCCCCTTTCTCTCTCTTCATTACTTCACCATTAATCTTCTTCTTCCTCATAACTCCTCCCCCACCTACCAGCCGTCAAGACAAGTGCCAAACTTGCTTCTTGATGGATCACCATTATTTTTGTTCCATCATCTTCCTTACTTGATTTTGAGCCTCTTTAGTACTTAGCATTTCTAATTTCCATGGTTCATTTCTTGTAGATCTAAGTTTAATACATTTTTGGATTTCTTAGGTTTTGATCTAGTAAACTTTGTTATCTTTAAATTTTGATGGTTCCATATTGTAGAGAATTTCGTTCTACCCCATTTTGACCTATGGAAGTTCAGATTTGGGCTTGGAATGAAGGATTTAGATAGCTTAGAAACAAGAGTCTCCCTGGTTCAGTCCTTAGGAAAATTCGGAGAAGAAGACCAGATCCTGGCCGCATGGTAGTGCTTGGCTGCATGAGTCTTCATGCGGCAAGTCATCCTGGCCGCATGGGCTTTAGTTAGCCGCATGGGTTTAGATAGCCGCATGAGCTTACCTGCCGCATGAGTTTTTAGCTGGCCGCATATGCACTCAGTCCTTCAGCCGCGTGTCATTCTCAGCCGCATGGAGTTTTCCTTGGCCGCATGGGCGCAAGTCTTTTCGAGCCGCATGGGACTTGCTAGCTCTCAGTCGCATGGAGTTTTCCTTGGCCGCATGGGCGCATGTTACCCGTAGCCGCATGAGACCCCTTTTGTTTTGGTCGCATAAGTTCAGGATTATTTTTGGACGCATAAGCTCCTATTTGATTTAGCCGCATGAGACCCAGCTCCTGATGGCCGTTGGGCCCTATTATATGACTGACTTGGCTGCATACGGCATGGGATCCTGATTCGATTCTGGTCGCATAAGAATCCTGACTTATCTCGTCGCATAGATGGACATCCATTTTACAGCCATTTATTGTGCTTTTATTATTTCTTGCCCCGAATTAACATTGATTGTTATCTTGACAAGGATTGATATCTTAATTTAAAATAATTGATCATGTGTTCCTAGTTGGAACTAAGAGACTGGCTAGTCGTCTTATTGAAATGAATGAATGAATGAGACACGTTCATATTAACCATGAACTATTGCAATCAACTGGCTAATCTTGAATATGGACATACAGGCACATGCAGGCTTCAAATTATTTATTTATTTATTTTATTTAGTTATTTATTTACCTTACAGCATGTGTACTTTATGGTCAATACATGATTACTCCGTGGTTAGTTTTGATTATTGCATTACGCTATGTAAGACCTACAACCTGACCGCACTGGTATCGTTGTAGAGTTGTGCATATCGTACCCCGTACGAAAGTACTCATTTGAATGACCATGACCCACGGCATGGGACTTCATTCAACGTAGAGACTATTAAGTTAAATAAAATAATGATTGCATGGAGAGAATGGATTCCCGAGTTCTTACATGGCAGCCCTCATAGGACTAGTAGTGCCCGACAGGCCGGTTGGTCCCCACAGAAACTGCAAATCTACCACACGGGCAGGGAGCGGTATCTGGTTATATTATCTATGGTATATTATATATTGATGACGGGTGTCCCGCTGGGACTCGTTTAATTCATGATTAGCGCAATTGATTGACTGGATAAACTAGCCTTGCTTGTACATAGTAAGAACTGAGGAATCCTTTATTGTATAATTCCAGGATAACTTGAGACTCACAATAGCAAGCCGTAGCATTTGTATGGCCATTTTAAACTGATTTGTTTGTGTACTGTACCTACTCTGTGACCTAACTGAGACGAGCGGAATATCAGGACATGACGGGTCAACTTCTGTCCTTGTTTGGTTGGGTGGTTGGTTCGAAGTGTCGTGATGTGATGTGAATCCCATTAGTCAGCAGAGATCCATTTTATATGTTACTGGTTTATTCCTCATATCGTGCTCCCTTGTGGTACTTGCTATTAGAGGTCTAACCTCTCTGGTTTTACATGGCCAGATTTAGAGCCGGTCCCCGAGGATCCAGCTTACTTCTACCTCCAAGATGGTCAATACTAGAGGGATGATCACTACCAAATTACAGTATTTTAGCGACGGCCATTTAGCGACGGAAATTTTCCGTCGCTATTACCGTCGGATCACCGACGGATTTGTGACGGAATACCGACAGAAAGCAGTGGACAATTTTTTTTATTTTTTTATGTCCATATCCGTCGCTACGCCGTCGATAGGTCGTCGGCCAAGTAGCGACGGTTTTATATCCGTCGCTAGAACGTCGCATATTTTGGCGGAAAAAGCCTAAAATATTGGCGCGAGATTTACTGACGACTTAGCGACGGAATAATCCGTCGCTACTAAGCCTAAAATATTGGCGCGAGATTTACTGACGACTTAGCGACGGAATAATCCGTCGCTACTCCGTCGCTAATTTTTGTACCCTAACTTAAATTGAACCGACGGGGGAAAATTTTCATTCCCCCCCAAAACACTCTCTCTCTTCCCTCTCCCTCTCTCCGACGATCTCCCTCTCTCCGACCGGCGATCTTCCTCTCTCTCTCTAAGGTATGCTCTCTCTCCCCCCCCCCTCTCTCTCTCTCTCTCTCTTTTACGATTTGGGGGGTTGGGGGGCTGTCGTAGTGGTCGGAGAGGGTATGGGGCAGGGGGGTTTCGGGTACGGGGTGGGATGGTCGGGGCAAGGATGGAGTGGGGTGGTCGGGGGCAGGGGGGTCGGGGAGGGGGTCAGGCAGGGGTGGGGGGTGGTCTGGGCAGGGGGGTTCGGGTAGGGGGTGGGGTGGTCGGGGCAAGGGTGGGGTGGGAGAGGGGACAGGGGGGTCGGGGAGGGGGTCGGGCAGGGGTGGGGGGTGGTCTGGGCAGGGGGGTGGGAGAGGGGGTCGGGCAGGGGTTGGGGGAGGGTCGGGCTGGGGTTGGGGGGGGTCGGGGCAGGGGGGGCAGGGGGGTAGGAGAAGGGGTCGGGCAGGGGTTGGGGGGGGTCGGGGCAGGGGGGCAGGGGGGTGGGGAGAGGGGGTCGGGCAGGGGTTGGGGGGTTCGGGGCAGGGGGGCGTAGGAGGGACTCTGGAGTCCCCGTGCAGGAGTCCTCCTCCTCCTCTCCCACAGACACACACACACATACGGACACACACACACACACAGACACACACACACACGGACACACACACACATACACACACACACACGGACACACGGACACACAGACACACACACACACACACAGACACACACACACACACGGACACAGACACACGGATACACACACACACAGACATATATATATATATATATATATATATATATAGGCATAATTTTAAGTAATTTATTAATAATATATATATATATACACAGACACACGTCGTGAAGTCTAGTATATATATTTGATTAGCTAAGGTAGAAGTTTAGCCTAATTAAGGTTAGTTTTGACAGAGTTGACTTGGACTCCTAATTTGACCTAGAACTAGCCTAGTTGACCTATTTGTATTTCGATTGATATCATATGAATAGTTTGCCTAAGATTTGATTGGGTTGGTTTTAATGTGTGGGTAAATTAGTTTACCTTATTTTAGAGTATGACTACGTAGCTAGTGTGTAGAGTAGTATATGGTTACTAGATCCTAGTGTAGAGTAGTATGTAGAGGAGTATAGCTACTAGTGATATATAGATATGTAGGTCCATGTGTATCTGTATCGGACTATCGCTATCGGTATCGAACTATCGCTATCGGTATCAGACTATCGCTATCGGTATCGAACTATCGGTATCGATCGAACTATCGGTATCGGACTATCGCTATCGGTATCGGACTATCGCTATCAGTATCGACCGTATATACTTAGTATCGGGCGTAGCGGATTAGTATCGATCAGTATATAGGTTTGGGTTAAGATCAAGGTTCAAAGTATCGGTATCGGAATAGTAGGCCGAATAGGAGGCCGAGATAGTCGAATGAGAAGAAGGGAAGAAGGGAGGAGCAGATGGGTCCAGAGCCATGGTGGAGGAGGAGAAGTAACATGAGAGCAGTTTCCGCCGTAACATCTCCTGGCTCTGCTGGCAACTGAAGTCCAGATGCAACAAAGGACGATCCTTCGCTGAAATCGACTACAACACCCATCAGTTCAAGTTCATTCCTATATGAGTAGATTCCAATGCCATAGAAGCCATCAGTTTGTTGACCTTCCTCTATGGCATTGGAATATACTCATATAGGAATGAACTTGAACTGATGGGTATTGTAGTCGATTTCAGCGAAGGATCGTCCTTTGTAGCATCTGGACTTCAGTTGCCAGCAGAGCCAGGAGATGTTACGGCGGAAACTGCTCTCATGTTACTTCTCCTCCTCCACTATGGCTCTGGACCCATCTGCTCCTCCTTTCTTCCCTTCTTCTCATTCGACTATCTCGGCCTCCTATTCGGCCTACTATTCCGATATGCGTTTGATACGGTCTACCTAACCTATATACTGATACTAATCTGATACTCTCTGATATTAAGTACATCCGGCTTACTAGCTAGCGGATCCACCAGTTACATGATTATATACTAATTATGTTAGATTGTGATACTAAGTAGCCTTGTCGTAGGCCTAGCGTGTTATCCATAAGTTTAGTTTTTCTTACGATATGAGTATCGGTATCGGGCTATTAATTCTTATGTTTAGTTTGTCTTACGATACAGATATTCACATCAAATCGAGCATGAATCGTTACTTTGTTGATCGTACATGAATGTACAAACGACAACACGAGAGCAGAATTGGTGTGAGTGACGATTTTCAGGCAGGTGTGGAAGTATTTCTTAAGTATGCCATGAGCAAAACTCAGTACATGGACGATAACAAAATCAAGTATCCATGTGTTAATTGTCACAATAGACGTTTCGAAGAAGTGATGACTGTGAGAGATCATTTGACCCGTAAGGGTTTCGTACGTGATTACGGTCTGTGGTCAATGCAAGGTGAATTATATTCAGAAAGACAGGCTGCAGAAGCTGGTACTTATGCTTTTGATGATAATGCTGCAACGGATGTCCTCGAAGACGACGGATGCTCTGTGGATTATGGAGACATGCAGAACCTTGCACGAGATATGGTGTATGCTGCGGCAGGGCCTAATTTTGATCCGGAGGATCCTAATCCCGAGGCAAAGGAGTTCTATGATATGTTTAAGGACGCAGATACTCCTCTATATCCTGGTTGTGAGACTCATTCCGCACTGTCAGTGACGATGCGGTTGTTGAACATAAAGTCTGATTTTAATTTGCCACAAGCTTGCTATGATCGGATCACACAATTAACTAATGAGGTGTTACCGAAGGAATCAAAAGAGCTCCCAAGAAACTTCTACAAGTCAAAGATGATGGTCCGACAACTGGGACTGGGGTACGAGAAGATAGATTGCTGTCGCAACGGATGCATGTTGTATTACAAAGAGAATTGCGTATTAGAAAGTTGTTGGTTCTGTAATACGGATCGTTACAAGACAGTACAGGGAAAAAGAAAGTCAACTAGAAAATGACGTCCTTACAAGTATATGCATTACTTGTCGATCACGAAGCGCTTACAGAGGATGTATATGTCTCTGAATACAGCAGAACACATGACGTGGCACAGTGAAGATCGCATAAAAGACGAAGGAGAATTGTCACATCCTTCGGATGGGGAGGCGTGGAAATATTTTGATTTGTGTCATCCAGATTTTGCTGCAGAGCCTAGAAATGTACGCCTGGCGCTATGTTCTGATGGCTTCGCCCCTTTCGGACAGTCGGGATCTCAATACTCATGCTGGCCGGTCATTCTTACCCCTTATAATCTGCCACCATGGATGTGTATGAAGACTCCTTATATGTTCTTGACAGCTATCATACCCGGTCCCAAAAATCCGACAAAGAACATCGATATATATTTACAGCCGTTGGTGGATGAGCTGAAACAGTTGTGGGAGATCGACGTCACGACCTATGATATTTCCAGAAAACAAAACTTTTAGATGAGAGCTTCACTCATGTAGACAATCAATGATTTTCCAGCATACGGTATGCTGTCGGGATGGAGTACGCACGGCAACATGTCTTGTCCGATATGTATAAAAAATAGTAAGGCGTTCCGCCTTAGACATGGAGGAAAAACTTCTTTCTTTGACTGTCACCGTCAATTTCTGCCAACGAGACATCCTTGGCTAAAGAACAAGGACGCGTTCAGATATAGAAAACAAGAATTTTCTGAACCTCCTGCCAGATTGTCGAGATACGATATTTGGGAAGATGTAAAGGAATTGCCCACCGCAATGGAAGATCCATCGAACAATAGTGTCGAGGGGTTCGGACAAAGCCATAACTGGACCAAACGGAGTATCTTCTGGGACTTGCCTTATTGGAAAGATAATCTTATTAGGCATAATCTTGATGTCATGCATATCGAAAAGAATGTGTTCGATAATGTCTTCAATACCGTTATGGATATTAAAGGAAAGACGAAGGACAATCCAAAAGCAAGACAAGACATGGCCGAGATATGCAAACGTCATAATCTAAACTTGATACAAAGGGGAGCTGGTGGACAAGTAACTAAGCCGATAGCGCCATACGCATTGAGCAAGGAAGATAGATTAATAATCTGCAAGTGGATATCTACTTTAAGATTTCCCGACGGCTATGTGTCGAATTTGTCTAGATGCGTTGATCTCAATGAACGCAAGCTAACAGGAATGAAGAGTCACGACTGCCACGTATTTATGGAAAGATTACTGCCCATTGCGTTGAGAGAGTTGTTGCCTTCTGCTGTATGGGTTCCGTTGGCCGAGCTGTCTACATTCTTCAGGGATATCTGTTCAACTAAGCTCACGGTGCAACATATGATACAACTTGAGGAGAAGATTGTCTTAACAATTTGCAAGTTAGAGAAAATATTTCCACAGGGTTTCTTCGACAGTATGGAGCATCTACCGATTCATCTAGCATACGAAGCCCGTGTCGGTGCATCTGTTCATTATCGATGGATGTACCCCTTTGAAAGGTAAATAAAAATCGATATAATTTAAGTGGATTTTACAATTCATTGTTAATTCTCAAGATAATTTGTCTCTCTAGGTATCTACATCATCTAAAGAAGAAAGTTGGCAACAAGGCTCATATAGAGGCTTGGATATGCGAAGCATATCTTATCGAGGAGGTGTCAAACTTTTGCTCCATTTATTTCGATACTCATGTTGAGACAAATCGAAATAGACCTCAAAGGAATGACGAAGACGTTGAGGAAGGAGGTATATTCAATTTAAGGGGCAAGCCTATTGGGGCTAGTAAGAAACGGTGGTTGAGTGACGATGAGTATGATGTCGCTCACCGATATGTCTTGTTAAATTGTGACATACAAGAAGTGAGAGATTTAGAGAAGTAAGTGACTACACCTCGTTATAATCTCTAATTTGGTGAGGTAAGTGACTACACTAATTTTTATTCTCTCTAACAGTGTATTTAGAGATGAAGTCAAAATAAGGACACCCGATATTACCGATGAGGGACTTCAAAGAGAGGTTGATTTTACCTTTCCGTCATGGTTTCGAGATTACGTAAGTAACTGAGATAATATGTTATGCGGCTACCATTTAAATATATATATGCAACTAAAACATTTAAAGTTTACAGGTTTTATTAGCTGAACCAAGTACACTCACAAATGAGAGCATTCGTTATTTGTCATTGGGACCGAAGAAGCATGCAAAGACTTGGCCCGGCTATGTCGTTAATGGCTTCAAGTTTAAGACAACTCAACATCCTATAAATGCCGAATTTCTCAATGACGGCTTCAGTACGAAGGATTCTGGTGTTTGCATAAGAGGCACAATCTATGACGACGAGCCAGACTTTGACTATTATGGAGTGCTTCGGGATATTGTAGAATTACAATATAGTGCCCCATTTGATATGCATATTGTTATGCTCAAATGTGAGTGGTTCGATACGATACCAAATATCGGTTGGAGAATCGATAAACAATTTGGATTCGTCGATATAAATCATCGCAGGAGGTATAGAGGGTCCGACACGTTTGCGATAGCAAGTCAGGCTGTTCAAGTCTACTATACAAGCTACCCAAGGCGTCGTAGAGATCGCTTTGACTGGTGGGCAGTATGCAAGATTAAATCTAGAAATACATTCAACGTTGGAGACCCAGCATACCAAGAGGACCAGATCGAAAAGCCCCAATACTTGGGACAACAGTCTTGTGACATGGATGTTGAATTAGAGGTTGATATACCTCTTGCTGATGAAAATAGAGGGGAGGAAGAGGTTGATATACAAGACTTAGATGTCAACCAGGGGAGAAAGAGGCATCTTGTCCCAAGTATTGAGACTGAAGAAGAAGAAGAAGAAGAAGAAGAAGAAGAAGAAGAAGAACTTTATGAGGATGAGGATACAGATGAATTCGACGATGAGGATGATGATGATGATGAGGCCGAGGCCGAGGAAGAGGACGACGACGATGATTAAATATCGCTATATTTCAGTTGTATCTTGAAGCACCCAATATCTAGTCTCGAATCCTAAATTACCCTATTACATTTGGATTTACAATTACAAGTCTAGTGGAACACAAGATGCCCTTTCATCAAAAGTTACAAGAATTGTACTTTGTTGTATTGGTGCGTGATTTTATCAGATTTTGTGTATCTAGCTTTTATTCGTACTTCACTTCTGATTGTAATATTTATTTCAGTTTAGGATATTTGCGTATTATTGTATGAGTTTCTTTTTGCAGATGGCACTCCTAGGCCTACTCGTCTGGGCGGCACTCATCGCCCTGCTGCTGGTATGGATATGTTTAGTTTTATATTCATTTATAAATCTATGTTGTCGGTATTTTGTTTATGTGTTCTATTTACAGGGCATGGTTGCGAGCACCCGTACTGGTGGTGCTGGCCGTGGTCGTGGCGGTGGCGGCGGCGGGGCGGTGGTGGTGGTGGTCGTGGGCGTGGGCGTGGGCGTGGTGGTAGCGGTCGTGGTCGCCAGCCGCATTCCCCGGATGTGACCTCCGATCCCGACTTGGAGAGCCCGGACACAGGCTCTTCCCGCCGTCATTCTTCCTCGGTGCCACCGACATCGTCGTCGAGGCCTGTGACTCCATCCGCTAGCGGATCCGTTCCGCCACCGGATGTACCAGCGGATGCAGCAGCAGATGCAGCAGGGGGCCCAGCAGTTACTGCAGGGTGGGCCTCGGAGTACCCCGGGATTCAGTTTCATCCTGTTACCGGGGAGTACATACGCGGACCCGCGGATCCCCCGACGCCACCAGAGAGGCTGGTGGGCGAGTTCCGACGAGAGCTATGGCCCGCTGGTGAATCGTAAGTAAATTTAAGTTAATTTATTAAATTTGTTTCATTTATTCAAGTTAATAATCCAGTCGTTGCTTCTTTATAGGTTTTTCCCGTGGGATGCTGCCCGGATTCTAGGGCGCATTATCCGGGATAACTACCATGGCCCCTACCTCAATTTTTCTGAGGTGCCTCAGGACATGAAGTACGTCTGGCTCGACGAGATGAGGGTATAAATCCGTCGGTGAATTATTAATTATTCTTTAAATCATTAAATTTTTTATTACGTGATATTTGAATTTGTATGTCAGAGGACGTTCTGGTGGCCCCCCCATCGCGAGGAGGCGATCCGCAAGACCTACAAAGCCGCCGCCGGGAAGAAGATACGGGATGTGGTGTACGACCTTCGTACGGCACATACGAGGAAGGACTAGATCCGGGCGGAGTACTATGAGCAGATGTTGGAGAAGATGGATACTCTGCAGTTCAAGCTGAAACCGGAGAAAGCTAAGGCTAATCGACAGGCCGCGGGTCTGCATACGGGGGGATCAAGGCCCCACGCATCGACGCGTGCAGATTTGGTGAGATAGCGCAAATTCAAATTCATTCTATTATTTAATTTCGTACTGTTAATATACGAAGTTAATTAAATTCTACGTATGCAGGCCCAACGGGCGGTGAAGCAGGGGAAAGAGGCGGAGACGGTCACCGCTCACGATGTATTCGTGCATACGCACAAGAGGCGGAAGGACGGGAGCTTCGTCGACGCGAGGGCCGAGGAGACTGATGTAAGTACTTACGTTTATGAGATTTATGTTAGAAATATAATTATTGTTAAGTTAATTAGATAAACTTAGGATTCAGACTATAACTTAGGGAAACATAGGATTTAGATTATAACTTAGGAAAACTTATAGTATAAATACATTCATTGGATAGGCTGCGTATCGTGAGGCACTTAGTCGGCTTGAGATCGAGCCCCCTTCCGAGAATGTCGGCGAAACGACGCCCACCCAGACGCACTCTTCTATGGCCGTTCGCTACGACGACGTGTTCGTAGAATCCGTCGGCGGCGTTAGGAAAGGGCACGTCTACGGCTTAGGTTCCATGGCGCCCTCGTTGCAGCCGTCCCCGAGATATCCACCGCCTCCGCCTCCCCCAGCGCCCCCGGTTGACGATGTGAGGGCGCAGCTTGCGACTCTGACCTCCACGGTGTCAGATTTGCGGGCGATAGTGTTGGGGCGCTATCCGTCTGCTCCCGGTCCGTCTGCTCCCGGTCCGTCTGCTCCCGGTCCGTCTGCTGGTGCTCCCGGTTCATCTGGTGGTGCTCCCGGTCCGTCTACTGCTGCTGCCGGTGCTTCGGATCGACCTGGTCCTTCTTCCCCCGGACGGCTTTCGTTTAACCGCTCTGCGGACGCCCGTATCGTATCGGATAACACCATCTTGATGCTCCTTGACATATTATCGCCAGAGCAGCTACGCGCGCTTCCAGACCATGTCTTGTCCCAAGTGCCGGCACACACGGTGGAGGAGTACATACGCAAAGCGGATGCGGCGGCACGAGCACGAGACGATCCTACGGACGGGGTTTGATTTTGTTTATGTTGTTGGTTTTGTAGACATTTGGATACATTGTATGTTCGGATATTTTTTTTATGTTTGGATAATTTAATGTTGGATATTGGATATATTGTGTTGGTAATATTTTGTTGGATATTGGATACGTTGGATATTGGTGTCGGATATGGATATTTTGCATATGGATATATGGTGTTGGATATTGGATACGTTGGATATTCGTGTTGGATATGGATATATGGTATTGTATATGGATATTTTGTATGTTTGATATTGTGTTGGATGTGTTGTATAAACAGGAAAGAGTCTGTTTGCAGTATTTTTTTTTCAAAAATTAGAAGTTAGCGACGGACTGGCGACCACTCAGCGACGGATAGTCCGTCGCTAACTGGAGAAACTGAGGTTAGCGACGGAGTGGCGACGTAAAAACCGTCGCTACCTGGAGCATTTAAATAAAGCGACGGATTGGCGACGGACGATCCGTCGACCTGGTGCTGTTTGATGTCCATAAATTTTAGCTTTTGCGACGGATTGGCGACTAACTTACGGCGGACTGGCGACAAAGTCCCGACGGACTATCCGTCGCTAACTGTAGGAATTTAATGTATCGACGGATTGGCGACGTAAAAAACCGTCGCTACCTGGAGCATTTAAATAAAGCGACGGATTGGCGACGGACGATCCGTCGACCTGGTGCTGTTTGATGTCCATAAATTTTAGCTTTCGCGACGGATTGGCGACTAACTTACGGCGGACTGGCGACAAAGTCCCGACGGACTATCCGTCGCTAACTGTAGGAATTTAATGTATCGACGGATTGGCGACGTAATATCCGTCGCTACCTGGAGAATTTTACATTGAGCGACGGTTTAGCGACGGAATGTCCGTTGACCTGGTTCTGTTTGATGTCCATAAATTTTGCAGTTAGCGACGGATGTTTTGTCGCTAATACGATGCTAATCCGTCGTACACCTCGGCGGATTAGCGATGGCATAACGACGACCTACCGTATGGGAAAATCTCTGATACGCTTTTACCGACAAATTTACGACGGATTAGCGACGGATATTGCGTATCAGAAAATCACTGATACGGTTTTGCCGACTCTTTAGCGACGGAGTTTTCCGTCGCTAATCCTATATCCTGATACATGTTTTGACGAAAGCTAGTCGGTAATCCGTCGCTATATATATTTAAATGCGCCGACGGTATTCCGTCGCTAAGTCGTCGCTGAGCGACGGAGTAGCGACGGATATGTTTTAGCGACGAGGTTATTCCCGACGGCTGTTTTACCAAAATATCCGTCGGTAATCCGTCGGTATTTATTTTTGGCGACGGACTACCGACGGATAAGGCCGTCGGTAAATACATGTATTTTGGTAGTGGATCGCAGGAGGACTCGAGTGGGTTCCTTACTTCCCCGCTCATTTTGTTAAATACTTTATACTTTGTCGTTTGGCACCGACATGTTAGTCGGATTGTCTTGTACCTACTTTTGCATAATTGTAACTAAGTCAGGCTGCAGCTGATAACAATTGTGTATACTTGCTACATCATATGGCTGTGTTTTGTAAAGCCAGATATCAAGAACATTTTGACTGAGCGTTTGGGACGCCTTACTGCTTTATCTTACATGTTTTCTATTTTTGTTTCTTGTTTGAATGATTGAGATAATAGATGTAAAGCGACCATAGTGAGACTTTTATGTAGTATGCACCCCCTCGTCTTATTAGACAGCATTGATCGTATTATACGGTATTCATCTACCCGTAATACGTAGCTGGCTGAGTCATTCCCCCGCTCTCCAGTATTCTGGTTCTGGGGCGTGACACTCGAGGATGTATGTAGTGTAGAGATCATAGTTTAGACCAATCAGGATGAGCAAATATTTGTCATGGATGAGCCTATAGACATATTTAGCATTCAAGACTCCATCAGTCGTGTGTACCCATATCAGTTTGTCTATAGTGGTAGAGGTTCCCAGAGGTAAATTGATGATAGCCAAAGCTTCAGTGGGTGGAAAAAGGAGGTGAATTAGAGTGTTATTCCAACTGCAGGAATCCTATAGAATAAGCTCACTAACCAATTGAACTTGGCTACTAGCACCATGTTTGCCAGAAACCTTGAAATAGGGTAAAGTAGGGACCCATGGATCGGTCCAGATATTGATCCTTGAACCATCTCCAATAGACCAAAAAACATATTTGCCATAAACCTTGAAATTGGGTAAAGTAGGGACAACAATGTTGTATAAAAATTCTATAGCGTTGTGCATTAACTTACTAAGAAATAGTGGACCAACATTATATTAACTGAGCTAATTGTGATGTCATAAATGCCGATTGTGATGTCATGAATGCCGATTTTCCTTCATTGATATATGTATGGTTCCCATGGAAAAGCTGAGGTTTCAATATTATTATGCCAATAGTCTATGGAAAGAATAAGTAGGAATGCTAAAGAGAAAGACATGACTTCCACCCTTTTTATTATTCCTGATAAGGTTTCAAAAATTCCTGAAACCAGACTAAAACTGAAGGAAACAATTGTAATTAAACTAAAACTGGCCAATTGTGTGCTTGATTCAGTCTGTTGCATGTTTAGAATGTATATATATGGTATTTTGGATATTAAATATTGGAAATTGTCATGTTATAGTTTCTTAAAATTAGATAGCTATGCAGAAATTCATCAAAACTAGCAACATTCTTTACAAAATACTGATTTCATGGTTGTAAACCTTGCTGTAAGGGATTACAATTATGAATGTAATAGGTAGTAGTTAATTGGAAGAAAGATGAGTCGCATTTTTTCATGTTATCAGCATACGTCGTCTACTTTCATTTTTATATTATTAGCATAAGTCCTTTTTTTTCTTCTGTGTGCCTTGTTGAATGACTAAGTTCTTAATTGTGATCAAATTATTTTATCATATTTTTAACAATCTTTGAAATGTTTACAGGATGCCGTATTTTTTGCTTCCTCGATTATCATCGTTCCAGGGTCTACGCTTACTAACAAGAACATCAAGTGTCAGAGACTGAAATTATTTTCAAAGCTCTCAGATATTGTTTTTTAATGTGGGAGACAACTTGTATTAAAGTTACAATGTTTATGTTAAACATTTGGCTACTTTGTATATGTAGCTTTAACATTATCTATTTGTACTATGGAAGTTCGTCTACTTTCATTTTATAATTTTGTGAGTTCTACATTTATAAATTCTCAAGTTGATTACAAGATTGTGTCAATTGTTATTCTCTTTTATAGAATTCCTTGAAGCGCTATAGGTTTTATAATTTATAGTATTTATGCTAGCTATATATTATTTCAAGCTACACGTTTGTAAAACAATATATATATATATATATATATATATATATATATATATATATATATATATATATATATATATATATATATATATATTATATAACTTATTTATTTTTTGAAAACAGAAACATTTTTTAGGTGTTCCAAAATTTGGCAAAAAAATTATTCTGGAATTCTTTTCTTAGGAACGCATTTCTGATGTTCCAAAATTGGAACTCTTTTTAGTCGTTCCAATAAGCGGGAAAAAAGTAATTTGCAATGTTTTGTTGGAACTCTATTTTGGCACGCCTTATCGGCGTTCCAATATTGAAACACAATTATGGCGTTCCAATAAATGATAACTGGAACGCCTTTTTTACGTGCCAACAAATCTGGCAGCCCATAAATAGGCACGGAATAAAGGTATGCCTAAAATTATTTGGAATGAAAATTTAGTGTTCCAAAAGGACCTTTTTGGTGTAGTAATATAGACAATAGTCAAATCATAATCTTTGATCAGTTCAAGCCAACGCCTTTGTCGCAAGTTCAGCTCCTTCTGTGTGAATAGATGCTTGAGGCTCTTGTGATCCGTATTGATCGCGCACGCTACGCCATAAAGATAGTGACGCCACAATTTTAATGCGAACACAATTGTCGCTAACTCCAGGTCATGAGTGGGGTAGTTCTTCTCCTGCGGCTTTAGCTATCGGAAAGTAAAAGATATTACCTTGTTCCGCTGCATTAGCACACACCCCGAACCCTGAATTGATGCATCGCTGAAAATCTAGAATCCCTTAGTCCTTTCTGGAAGTGCGAGTATCGGGGCCGAGACGAGCCATTACTTTAACTCCTGAAAGGAAGCTTCACAGTCGTCAGACCATTCAAAAGCGACTCTTTTCTGGGTGAGGCGAGTCAGAGGCAATGCGTTCTTTGTGAAGTCTTTCACGAAGCATTGGTAGTATACTGCTAAGCCAAGGAAGTTTCGAATCTTGCCGACTGATGCTGACTATTTCCAATTGACAACGGCTTCAACTTTCTTTGGGTCGACTGCAATGCCTTCGAATGAAATGGTGTGCCCGAGGAATGCAACGTTGTTCAGCCAAAATTCACACTTGCTCCGCTTCGCATACAACAAATTTTTTCGAAGGGTCTGAAGCACGGTCCACAGATGCTCAGCATACCGCTTGTTCTTCCAGTAGACGAGTATATCGTCGATGAAGACTACTACGAACTTGTCGAGGAAGAGTCGAAACACCGGATTCATTAAATCCATGAAAGCAGTTGGGGCATTCGTTAGGTCGAACGGCAAATACCAGAAATTCGTAATGGTTGTATTGAGTACGGAAGGCATACTTCGACACATCGGCCGGCTTAATCTTGAGTTGATGGTAACCCGAGCGAAGATCAATTTTAGAAAACACCAAAGCGCCTTGCAACTGATCGAACAGGTCGTCTATGCGAGGCAATGGATATTTGTTCTGGACGGTAGTTTTATTCAGCTATCGGTAATCGATACAAATATGCATTGAGCCATCCTTCTTCTTGACAAACAACACAGGGGCTCCCGGTGGCGAGACGCTAGGCCGTATGTATCCCTAGTCGAGCAGCTCTTGTAACTGTACTTTGAGTTATTTAAGTTATACGGGGGCCATTCTATACGGAGCTTTAGAGATCAGTCGGGTATCAGGAAATGTGTCAATGGTGAACTCAATCTCTCGATCAGGTGGCATGCCGGACAGTTCATCCGAAAATACATTTGGGAATTCTACCACAATGTCGGTCTGATTCGCGTTTGTACTATGCTATTGTATGTCTCGAACGGACGCCAAATAGCCTTCACATTCGGAATGCAGCATCCTTCGAGCAGATATAGCCAAGATCACCATGCAGGTCGGTGACGCCTCACCACACGAATAGCAGAATTCAGGTACTCTAGGTATACGGAAGGTGACTATCTTTTCGGCACATTCGATGGTGGCATTACACGGGCCGAGCCAATCCATTCCCAGAATGATATTGTAGTCCTTAATGTCTAGGACTATCGCATCAAGACCAACCTTTTGACCACCTATACAGATAATTACGTCTTTGTAGGCTAAGTTTGCAAGTAGTGATGTGCCCGACGGTATATTGACACTAAGATTAAGGCCTAACGGTGTTACAGGAAATTTGTGTTCAGCGATAAAATATACTGATAAAAAGCTATACATAGCACCTGAATCAAATAATATACGAGCAGGTTTGTTATTGAAATGCAGTATACCTGTCATGATTATGTCAGATGCGAACGCTTCATCCTGGGTCATGGCGTAGACGCGGCCCTGGGCATTGGGGCGATGGTCTTGGCTACTTTGTGGTACAGTTTGTGGAGCCCGAGGTGCTTGGCCTCGGTTTTGTTGCTGTTGCGAGGGGGCGTTCGTTTGGCCTAGCTTTTGTGCAGTTCTTTACAACGTGGTCTGTTCGGCCGCACATGAAGCATGCTTCGCTCTTCGATCGGCATTCATTAATCACGTGCCCCTCCTTATGGCAATAATTGCATAATACTCGGTTCCTTCCATGATTGTCGCCTCCATTGTCGTGGTTTGGATGCTTATGTGCATTTTTACCTCCAGTATTGCCATGGCACTTGTGATTATAGGTATGCACAGTGCCTGTGACGACTGGAGGGTATTGAGGCTCGAGACGAAGGGCATGATTGAGTGACTCGTCTATTGTTCCATACTCGGACACCATCACATGAGCAGAAATGGAAGGCCTCGGGCACACTTTAAATCACCGTGCTCGACTCACCGCCGTTGGCAGGTAGACACCCTTCCATAGCATACTCGCGTACCGTCATGTTTTCCTACTTTAGCAGCATAAACTCGTTCTCCTTCGCCTGGCAGATCGCCACAGGTAAGTACTCGACTTCGAAGGCCTTGAAGAACGTAGCATAGGAGATCGGTACGGTGGAATCTTTGTGACGGATAGCTTGCTTTTATACCGCCCACCAGTCATGCGCGTTCAACCGAAGTTGAAATTGAGCACAAGCGACTTTCTTGGCCTCTTCGATGCCGAGGAGCTCGAAGCTGTCTTCGATCTCGTCTAACCAGTCGATCACGAGGGAAGGGTCTTCGGTGCCGGAGAAGGAAGTTCGAAATGCCTTTTTGAAGTTGGTATAGTCAAAGGTGTTATTCTCTAGCGGCTGTAACCCCTCTTCCCGAAATTTTGGAAAAATAGTTTTAATTTAATTCTTTGAATTAAAATGGTGAATTTGAGGAATTTTATAAACTTTAATTAAATATTTATTATGGTGGAATGCTTTAAGTCATGGTTGAGTTTGGAGTACAAGGTTACGAGAAATCGTGGCACGAGTAGTGTAGTGGCGTGCTTTGACTAGTGTTTAGCCATGGTAGGGGAATGCCAAGCCATAAGTGTGTTCTAACTAGAAAAACCAGACCAAGTTGTGACATGACCTCCATAAATAATTTAATTAGTTATTTATTAATATTTAGAATTTTAGAAGGCCCGGTTGTGCCAATTCAGTCCGGATTGGACCCAAGTCAAGCACAAGCCCTTGTAGTGATGAAGTGCATCCAAAGACGACCATGTAGGCATATTTTGTGTGTGTACAAATATTTTTTAATTAATTTAGGACTTTACGTATATTTTCTAAATATATGATTATTTGTACAAAATTGGTATTATTATTATTAATTAGTGTTTTATAATATTTGTATAATTTTTTGAGCCAGATAAAGAGTATGCAGGTTAGGTTCACCAAAATCACTCTTGGTTTATATTTTTGTTGTTCTTGTGATTAATATTAAGGTTATTGTTTTTACAATAAATAAAATTATTTATTATTATTTTAAATGAGTTTAGCTATATATATATAAATTCCTATAGAAAGGCCCTATACTAGTAATATATAATATTAAGATATTAATTAGACTTTATAAAGAATTATATATATATATATATATATATATATATAATATATATATATATAAAATATATATATATATATAAAATAAAGAAAAACAAAAAGGAAACACAAATAGCCAAGCCCAGGCCAAATGGCCCAAGCCCAGCCGAGATCTCTCCCCGATTCACCCTTAAACCCGATGCTATGCGTGACAATATATAGGGAAACCGAGAGAGGAACTCCTCAAACCCTAAACGAAAACCTGCTGCCACGCCACCCCCTCTCCATCGGCGGCCACCGTGATCCCGCGTGCCGTCGGGGGGGGGGGGGCAGCCGCCGCTGGCCGAAAAGGCCGTGCGCACGAGCGGGTTGCGACAGCATCCACAGCACAGTAACAGTGAGCGGCAGTGAATAGGCCGACTTCGCGGTGTTGGCTCTCGACAATCGCTCGATCGTTTCACGAGCCATTTGCTTGGGTATGTCCCCAATCCATACGAGTTTATTTTCTTTCAATTAGATCGAATTTATATGCTTTATATTGGCCAGAAGATCGACTCAAAGTTTGATGAAATCTGTTCAAAAATAGAATATGAATCCAGTCCCAACATCAGTTTTGGAAGGCTATTTCTCGCCGATCCTTCCTCTGTTTCAAAATTGTGTTTGAACAGCGTCATAGAAAACCTAACTGAGATAGAAACCCCATCATTAGTTCTAATGGTTTATACAGTAAGATAATAGGGTTGAAAATCGAGAAGAAAAAAAACATGATAATTGTATTTGAAAAACTAGAAAAGTCTCCGCTACGACGTGCATCCCGCCAAACCGGGCGACGTGGTCGTGAATTGAAAGCATCAAAAGGTGTGTATCGACTTTGCGTACGTGTGGGCTTTGACAGAATTCAAATTGGTCGCGTGTGCGCGACGAATTTGATGCGTATCCATCGAAATTCACCGTATCGGCCTATTTGCAAAATTTTCAATTACTTTGTGCACGTTCGTCAAATCAAAATAAAAATTGTGCCAACAGGACCGTATCATTTTTTTGGTCCTGTATGCCAAGTTTGGTCTGATTCTGAGACAGTTGACCGGATCGCCATTTTGCGGGCCCCACGATCCGACTCAACGGATAAAATTGTGCACGGCCCACCGAAATCCAACTTTGGACATACCATTGGGTTCGTCTCGTCAAATTGAATCTGTAGACATATAGTTTGACGATTTTAGAGACCATAGACTCTGGCACATTTTTTGGTGCAAAACGAGTCCAACGACAGATATCGTTGTAACCCAAAATTATCGTTTTGCCCATGTGTCTAGAATTGGACTTATGGGTAGCCCATACTAGCTATTTTGATTATTCCAGAAATGTTGGAAATGACTATTTCAGCATCCGAGGACAGTTGCAGGAGTTCAGCTTTCGCGAACATTTGATCTGACAGGTTATTTAGACGTGGTTGAGTCTACACCAGGCAAGTAGACCTTGCCAAACTTTACAGTACTTACATGCTTTTATATTTCCATTCCTTCTTGCTTGGTTACATATTCCTCTTGTTTCATGTTATGGTTACTTTCTAGTTTCACGTGCACGTAGATTTTCACTTTTCTTTCTATACTACTTGTTCTACCTCTCCTATCTTATTCATGTCTAGTGATAGTATTGATATGTTTGTGCCATGTTTTCCCTGACCTGTTTGACATGTACTTGACTTGGACATGACTAGATAGACTTGACTTCCTAGTAACTTAGGATAGAATATTTTATTAGTCATGGCTATCATATATTGTTAGTGCCTCCCCGGGCTACGATAGAGAACCTGTTATAGGACTGTTAGTACCTCCCCGGGCTACGATTTTAGCCACGATTAATATTATATTCTCATGACATATCACCATCTGTAGAGTCCCCTTACGTGTCATCCTTTTCTCTACTTGTTATTCCTATTTTCTTGCATTTTTATTACTGTACAGTAGGCATGTATATTATGTATCTTGCTAGTCCTCTGAGGATCTGGTGATCTCTCCAGGTATTAGATGAAGGTATGGTAAACTGATGGAGGATGATTGCTACACCAAGACTGCAGGTATATTTAGTTGATGTTTCATTTTTCTCTTCTGTAATTCGATTTTGTCCTATATTTGATTCTTGCCTGCATTATAGCCTAGTCTTGTACAAGCTTCTATTTTCCTCTAGCTTGTTCATGATAAATGTGTTATTGGGGCTCCACTCTAACATATTTATCTATTCTAGAATCAGTGTATTATGGTCTGATCGGCCTTACTGCACTTGATTCGTTATTGTTACCGATATTTAGTGGATTGAGATATACTTGGTCTAGAATAACCAAACAGCTTAAACATATTTGAGCTGGACTGGAGTCTTCTTGATGCGTAGCTGGCATGTATACGTATCCTAGTCCTACGTATTTTAGGGCTGGGGCGTTACAGCGGCGCAAGCTGAGACGAAGGCTCCCCGGATGTGACTCCAATGGGTCGGATCATGAGTTCGACAGTATGGGTTGCAAAGATTCCCATTGGTCATGACCATTTCCACCAACTGTCGTAGCGTATCAAGTTTCCCCTGCTGCATCTTGAATTATGCTTCAAATCGGGCTTCAAATTGGGCATGTCGCCTTTCAGACTGCAGGCACAGCTTCTCGCTTTCTTGTTAGAATACTGCGGCCTGCCTCTGCTGTATTTCGAGCATATGCATCATCCGCTCCATAGGATTGTCGGAAGGTCCAGCTTCGAAAGGCATCCTCCCCATTGGGTTGACGGTAGGCTCGGCTTCGGAACTACTCGAGCCGCTGGAAGCGCTCACCTCGCCCTCTGCCCGAGGTTCCGCAACTCCTGGGAAAAAAGACAACTCTCGTTAGTTTCAAAAAATGTCTTGGGTTCAGCGTATGGAACAACTCATCTCATCGACACGAGGTCAACGGTTCGAGACTCGAGACTAGAAGCCGAGGACGTAAAGCCGTGCTTTGATACCATTCTGTCACGTCTCGTTTCCGAAGAATCGATAGTCGTCCCCCGAGCGCAATACCATGCGAACCTAGGTTACGATCACATAAGGCATAGTCATAGGGTAATCTGAAACACAACATCTAAGAGAGAAAGAGAGCGCAGACAAATTGAACACCACATTGAGACAGAAATTTTTTGCATTTTATTGATAATAGACATCATTTACAGACTCTATTACAATGTGCCGTACGGGCTTTACAACATGACTCGACTACAAAAGGATTGCCGATGAGATAGACGTTCCATACATACATCCCTCATTTACGACAAAAGTATTCCAGCCACCTGGATTGGAGGGAGGCCGAGACATGTTTCTTGGATTGTTGCAGAGAGTCTTCAAAAGTGGTGCGACGGGAGTCTTCAACGCATAATTGAAGCTTCAAAACACGAACGTCGCCTTGATCAGTTGGCGCATTCTTCTTGATTCCTAGAACCTGCGAAGCGAGAGGGTCAACACGATCACATATACTGGCGAGTGGCTAATTAAATCTAAGCTCTGCATTTGGTTCAAGCAGTTTTATAAAACACGTTAGCTATTTGGAGATCATTCTAACTATCCTGATCAATTTGCATGTTAATATATTTTGAGGCAAGCATATGAAATTGTATACATTGAGCAGCTACCAAGTTTATTCCTTGTCACGTGCATTAGTTCAAGAAGTAAAAGGGTATGAAGGTCATCGGCAATGTCAAGCCATCGCGGACTATAGCTGGGTTAGACGATGACCCTTTCGCGGCGCGTAGCGAGCCCTATGCAAAAGTTTTTGAATCACCCGTGCCGATTCATTGCTGGAGCTTGCTATAACTCGTTCCTCCCAGGTCGAATCGATTCCTTGGCCTAGGCAACCATTCGAGAAAAATACACCTTTTGCACAAGTTGTCCAATGACTGTTTTTGCAGGCCATGAAATAATTTTTTCTTTTTTTAGAACCTTTTATTTTCTCTTTATGGTGTGAAACTTACATTTTCAGAGTAAATTAGTCTAATTGATGCAGCTATTCCGAGTTGCCTCTAGCAAGTGTTTCGTGAAGAATCATGCCTCAATTCATTGATTTTACACTATGGAGACAAGCATTGTCTTTGTGTTTCATGATTGATTTTGAAACAGAGGGTCGAGGTGAAGGAGGTCATCCACTCACCTTAGTCTTTGCTTCAGGCGAGGGACTGGTTGATTACTTAGACGTCCCATATACGATCACTTGCAATCGCATAAGCAACTGATTAGAACACTGTGTTATTCAAGGAATTCGATATGGATGCGAAGTTCAAAAATGCAAGCCATGAAAACCATCAAAAATATTCACGAAAATGCATTCACGAAAACCAAAGCCAAAGCCAAAGTAAGTACAACATGAAAAGCAGAGCAACATGAATCTCACAACTCAGCCGCAGAGTCAATTCTCGAGGTGCAAACCGCTAAATATGGGACTTGTGTAACACCCAGTTTTCCAAATGAGGATATTTTTGAAATTTTGTATTTATAAATATTATTTAATTATATTTATTTCATATTATGATTTTTGGTGATTTTTAATTATTTTAAACTATTTAAAACTGTTTTAAGTCATGGCTTGTGATTTTGAGGTCTTGCTAGTATAACTTGAGAGACTGTCTGACCTAGAGCCTGACCATGTCATTAGGATAATTTATTATTATTTTTGAGCATGAGGGTATTTTGGTCATTTTAGGATTTATTTGAATTATTATGATTTATGAGAATTTGTGTGAATTTAATATTAATTAAATATTGTTATGTGTTATGTTAGTCTTGACTAGCTGTGACTTAAGAGACTGACCGAGATTTTGACCTCGACTTGGTGACCTAGTTAACATGGTATGGACCCTAGTTTAACTTAAGTCAACTCAAGTTAGGACACTTAGGATCAAGTTTGAAGTAGGAGGATTGGTGAATTGGTCCATAGGCTTGAGACCTAGAAATTGGTTCCATGACTAGTGCAACTTGGCCCATAGCCATTAGACTAAGCCCTAACCCTAATTTTCCACTTTTTAACCAGCCACTAAGGCTCCCCCTTCCCTATAAATAGTCTCTTCCTTGTTCTTGCCTCTTTTATTATTATTTTTTCAAGATTTGAAGAAAGAGGTAAGGAGACAACTTCCCCAATCCATAACTTCCTCATTTCAATTCCTTTTTAACTCTAGTTTCTTGCATTAGAGCCTAATTTCCTCCTATTTTCTGATTGTGGAATTTAATCCCAGCCTTGGGACAATTTGGGAGCTTTTGGATAGCAAGGAGGAATCCTCCATTTGAAGCTTTTTCAAGCTTTTTGCACATATAGGTAAAATCCTTTAAATTGCATTAATATTTCGTTTTCTTTACATTTAGGGCTAGATATAGGAGTCCCCTAGCTGTCCCCAAAATTTGGATGGATTTCGTGTCCGTTTGGTGTCCTTATCGGACACGTATCGGTCTATGTATTCATGTGTTTGTTGAAATGCCTCAATAGATTGAATGTTAATATTTTTCAAAACAAATTACATATTTGGTTTGCGTATGAGATGTAGATTACGGATCTAGGGGACTGAGTCATTTTTGATATGATTTTGTGTTGGTTTTAGGGCTTGGACACGCTGTACGACACTGTCGTACAGTGCCCTGCTGCTCGACGTGTCGTGTGCGCTGGACACAACATGTTTTGATATGATATTTAAGGGAAAGGTGCGGGCTATCACTGACACCTTGCACATGAAATTTGAGGCCAAACCATCGAGTGGTTTGTGAGAAATCTCACTCGCACCGGTCGATGCCTGTCGTGCATGCACGTGTAAACCCTATTGATACGTGTCTCGTGCTCAGGACACGAGACCCGTGGACACCTCGTGTCAAGTCCAGTGTGTAGCACTAGTGTTGGGCTATACGTGGGTATGACCACGAGGCGTGTCGAGTTTGGTGTCATGCTCACGAGACCCAGACACACGCGCACCACACTGTGTTACTGTCCTTCCTCTGTATTCAGTCTTTTTTAGATAGTTCAGAGTTAATGTTATTTAAATTGTTAAAATTATGTAAGTTGGTGTTCATTTAATGATGTGTGATGTATATGACTGCTTGGGAATGATTTTTCATTGGCTTGGTCGAGGATTGCATGGTTGATTGTCCTAAATATCCTGAAAATTTCTGATACATGCTGATATAGGTTGTTCACTGTTCTCAAATGTTTTTTTTAATGTTCAATTCGATTTAAAAAGGGGTTTACATTTATACCTGACATTTAGTTTTGTTTTCCAAATTGATGTCATGATTTACATTGGGTTTTATATGGTTTCGATTTGGTTCGATTTTCCTGAACTGTATGGATGTTTCATTGGGTTGGTTTCAGCCAATACAATTTTCCTCGAATGGTTTGATTGATTCATGTTTCATTTCCTTGGTATTGACTGTACACCCAATCCTAGTTTCCTTCTTCCTGATACAATGTAGATGGACACTGAATTCCTGAGTTTCAAATGTTAACTGTATTGATTTTGATATGTATATTATTCAGTTTAGGAACAGATGAAATGGGTAGCTAACTGATGTGAAGAAGACTTAGTAGCCAGGTTTTGATGAATTGTTCACTGTCACACACTTGTTTCAACTATCTGTACACACACATTGACTGAAATGGAACCCCCATTCCCTTTTTTCCCACATTGATAACCTGGGAACCGAGTTTGAAACACAATGTTTCCCAGTTGAGTATCAGTTGTTGATATATCTGTGTTGAGTTTAGATAGGGATTCGGAAAAGAGCTGTTTTTCTGAAATTGTATGTATAGTGATATTATATATATATATATATATATATATATATATATATATATATATATATATATATATATATATATATATATATATATATATAAAATATATATATATATATATATATATATATATATTATATATATATATATATATATATATTGGGTGAGTATATATATATATATAAATTTTGGATATTATCTACCTATATATGTTCCCTTTTTTTTGTGGATTGGGTGTGGGTTCATATAGGGTCATGTATATGTTAGTGTTGGTATCATAGAGGGGGACTGTGAGTTGGAGGGCCATAGACAGGAACTATACTGCCTAAGCCTTGGCTTGGCCTGGCTTTTGCAGTGTAGCAGCAAATAGCAGCTGCATTAGCACTGAGATCATCCTTGGCCCTGCATTGCAGTGACCAGTGGCAGGATACTGCTTGCTGCCTTATTTTGCCTACTTGGCAAGCAAGCAACAGCAAGCCTTAGCAATGCAGCAGGCATGCTTTGCCCTGCCTTGACTTTGCATTACAATGGCTTGGCATGGCAAGGTGTGGGCTAGAGGGTTTAGCCAGGATGATCATGTTCCTGCAGGTAACATAGGGCTTGGGCCAATGGTAGGAAGCTAAGGATATGGGTTTGGTGTGTGGGGATTTTGTAAGAGTGAGGTTAGTTCATGTTGGAGTTTTGGAAAGAGAGTGGTGTTAAGTAGTGTTAGGATATCATGTATCCTAGTTAGTCTCAAATGTTGAGAGGGGGAATATATGTTAGAGAGTTTAATAAGTTAATATGCTAGCATGTGAGGATGTGAGTTGTTAGGATATTGAGTTGTGGCAATTAGTTAGTTAGATGGGGGTGTTAGTATATGAATAGTAGAATGTTAGATAGGAAGTAAATGTATCCTTAGAGTGTGTGTGTGGTAGAGGATATATCTATGAGTATTAAATTGGTATTTACCTATTAGCCTAGCAAGATGGTTAGACCTATAGCTAAGGTTGTGATGATTAATGGCTTGATATAGTGTTGGGTAAGTTATTATATATATACATTATAAGGTATAGCATAGAGACAGGTTAGAGCCTAGGCTGAGTATGGTATCACAAGTTTGCACTTCAGGAAAGTAGATAATAGAAAGATAGGTTACAGTCTATGTGAGGGATATGGTTGATAGCACAATACCCAGTTAACTAATTTAGACTAAATGAGACTAGATTGAACCAAGTTTGACCAATAGTGGACCATTTGGCTAGGATTGACCAAATTGACTTTATTGACCTAGTTTGACTAGAGTATTGACTTGGGTTGACCCAGAGTTGACCAAGTTGACTCGGCCTAGTTTGACCTAGACAGTTGACCAGGTTTGATTTAGAGTTGACTTTGACCTAGATTGGCCTAGAAATCATGTAAATGCATCGTAAACTTCATCTGTCTTATTTTAAACACATTATAACCTATATTTCTCTATTTAGGACATTATGACTCTGTTGCATACATCTGATATTACACTACTCTTTTCAGAGTATCAGCGAGTACATTCTCTGATAGTTCTCTCATTTATTTATCAATTATTGTACTTCAGTTCTAGTTAGTTGTATGCGATTCTCTGTTACAACACGTATGGTTATTCTGGATTCATGTATACGACACACATTTATTGTCTGGCCTCTATTACTGGAATCATTCTGGAATCATTTTCTGGTATCATCATTTTCTGGCTGGACTCATCTTGAATCATTGTGTCGGATTTCTGGATTCACTTGCTGGGAGGGGAAATACTAGAGTAAGACATGTAGACATACCCCAATTCTAGAATCACCCCTATGCTGGAATCTAACTGGAATGATTGCCATCTCACACCCGGCCAGGTGTGTGATGTGTCGGATTACCTATAGCCGCTTACATGTCGATCTCGGTATTTTAAAACACACTGCTAGAGTATAGGCTGGACTCACCCTGGATTCATTGATCACTATAACTGGAATCGTCCCTTACTAGATTCATCTTGTATTAGATTCGTCTTGTACTGGACTTACATTGGAGTTGCACTTGTCTACATTACTGTCTAGACTTATATCATATTACCCTGGTTCAGCTAGTTCTATTTTTACAGTCTATATTGTCATGATTCTTCTCTTGTTTAGTTACTTACTTTTCTTGCAATTATCTGTCTTTCTTAACATCACCTGAATATAAACTGCCATGTTCATCAATACAACTGTCTATAACTGCTTTATAGTTCTCTGTCATTTACTTGGATTTTTTAGATGAGATTGTGTCCGTTCCTGTCCTGACTGGACCTGTTGTAAATTTTACATATGACTTCCCTGAGGACACGTGCCCTACATATTACTGACCAGGAGATGGCTTAGCTACCTATGGCCCCGACACTCAGGAGTGATCGAAAGATTAGCTAGTTGTTTTATTTAGCTTTCATGTTTTAGAATTGGAGTTGTATATAAGTTGAGTTATGTAGTTGAGATTGTCAGATTATATTATTTAGTTGTTGGTTTTATTTCTGTTATTTAGTCTTAGTTATGATCTTCTGTGCTATCATATCGTGCTTAGACTGTGATTGAGATAACATTATATCTATACTTGTCCTCCGTTCGGAGTTGATATTTTGACAAGTATATTATATAATTACGTGATTGGTTGGTTAGATAGTGACCTAGAACAGCGTTCTACCGCCGACACTGCGGCGTAGGCTGGGCGCTGTTACGTACTCGTACCCTCACAGTGGGTGCGGGTCGTGATACGTTTTTAGTGGTGGCCCATGCAGGTCGAGAGTCGCATTAGTACGATATCGTGGTAGTACGACGACTTAGTTGTACTGCTGCGAGCCTACGATAGGATTGAGAGATAGGCTTTAACGGAGAGGCACTCAATCACAGTTAGGAAAAAATTCTACTTCAATTCATGACATCTATACATCTTGCTGATTTGTCTTCCTTGAAAATTTACTGTCCTTCCTTGATTTATCGCTTCTATCTCAGTATTAATTCCTTGTTTGATCTGTCTCCAGGATGGTTGAGACAAGATCACATCGCCAGGGCCAGGGGGACGCCGATGAGAGGTCTGCCACCTCTCATACTCAGCAGCCAGCCCCTGGTACCGCAGCCCCAGTCATGCTAGCTGGGGTAGGCATTTCAGCTGCGTTCGGAGGTGCCCCTCCACCAGCAGCAGGGGGTATGCCTCCACCAGTTCGGTGGCAGGACCCAGTCATCCCAGAGGTGCCCAGTCATCCCAGAGGTGCCTTTCCAGCAGTCGCCGCCTACAGGATACGTGGACGCGGCACAGATGTTCGCCTACTTTCAGCAGTTTATGGAGGTGCAGCAGGACCGGCAGGCCAGGAGCATGGAGTTGGCCCTTACGACAGTCGCAGCTCGACTAGCAGTCCAGCAGTCGAAGACACCTGGGATAGAGCAGTTCCAGAAGATGAGCCCCAGAGACTTCCTGGGGACGGAGAGGATTTTTATATGCTGACGAGTGGATCGAGCATATAGAGGAGATCTTCCGCCTGGCCCGAATACCGGCAGATCTCCAGATAGGGGCAGCAGCTAGCCGGATGCGAGATCTTGCTCGCACCTGGTATCAGTCAGACCCCAGGGTGGGGATAGCTGGACAGACCTGGAAGGAGTTCAAGGGCTTCTTCAAGAAGAAGTTCTTTCCAGATGCAGCGCTCCGAGCCTTGGAGTCGCAGTTTAAGAGCTTACTTCAGGGGAGCCTGTCAGTAGAAGAGTACGCTGGGGAGTTCGGCCGGCTCGACAGATTCGTAGAGGGCTTGAGCGAGACGGCGAAGGCCCAGAGGTTCCGAAAGGGTCTGGTCAAGGAAGTCAAGTCCTTGACCAAGGGCAACAGGGATGCCACTTTCGAGGAGATTTTGACGGGAGCTTTATTGGCTGAGGACGATCTTGAGCTGAAGCTTAAGAGGGGACGGGACGCTCACGGTATCAGCAGCAGCGGAGGCCAGGCCAAGAGGCCTCATGTGCAGATTCAGCAGACACAGGCACCAGTGGGAGTTCAGCAGGTGCAGCATCAGTATCGGGGTCAGGACCCGAAGGCGATCAATTGTTCCTACTACAAGAAGCCGGGACACATCTGGGAGCAGTACAGGAAGAGGTTGAAGGTTTGCTATTTCTGTGGGTCAGCTGCCCACCAGAAGATAGATTGTCCCATTGCACCTCCTTTTGTGGGGGCTAGACCACCTGTAGCTCAGCACTAGAGGGGTGGAGCTTTTGCGATGGCAGCCGAGGAGACTGACGTTGTAGGTGATGGATTAGCAGGTTTGACCTTCTTATTCTTCCTCCCCACTTTTATGTGTGATTTTCCTTAGTACCTGCCAGGATGTTGCTTGTGATTTCTAGATAGTGTAGCTACCCTGTTCGAGACTGTGGAATTACGACCAGTAGGATTGTGTTGCTTCGACTTTGATTGATTGGGGGTTGACCTAGTAGGGGTACGATCATCTTAATTTCGAGGACGAAATTTTTCTAAGGGGGATAGGATTGTAACACCCAGTTTTCCAGATGAGGATATTTTTAAAATTTTGTATTTATAAATATTATTTAATTGTATTTATTTTACATTATGATTTTTGGTGATTTTTAATTATTTTAAACTATTTAAAACTATTTTAAGTCATGGCTTGTGATTTTGAGGTCTTGCTAGTGTAACTTGAGAGACTGTCTGACCTAGAGCCTGACCATGTCATTAGGATAATTTATTATTACTTTTGAGCATGAGGGTATTTTGGTCATTTTAGGATTTATTTGAATTTATTATGATTTATGGGAATTTGTGTGAATTTAATATTAATTAAATATTGCTATGTGTTATGTTAGTCTTGACTAGCTGTGACTTAAGAGACTGTCCGAGATTTTGACCTCGACTTGGTGACCTAGTTAACATGGTATGGACCCTAGTTTAACTTAATTCAACTCAAGTTAGGACACTTATGATCAAGTTTGAAGTAGGAGGATTGGTGAATTGGTCCATAGGCTTGAGACCTAGAAATTGGTTCCATGACTAGTACAACTTGGCCCATAGCCATTAGACTAAGCCCTAACCCTAATTTTCCACTTTTTAACCAGCTACTAGGGCTCCTCCTTCCCTATAAATAGTCTCTTCCTTGTGCTTGCCTCTTTTATTATTATTTTTTCAAGCTTTGAAGAAAGAGGTAAGGAGCCATCTTCCCCAATCCATAACTTCCTTATTTCAATTCTTTTTAACTCTAGTTTCTTGCATTAGAGCCTAATTTTCTCCTATTTTCTGATTGTGGAATTTAACCCCAGCCTTGGGACAATTTGGGAGCTTTTGGATAGCAAGGAGGAATCCCTCATTTGAAACTTTTCCAAGCTTTTTGCACATATAGGTAAAATCCTTTAAATTGCATTAATATTTCGTTTTTTTTTTGCATTTAGGGCTAGATCTAGGAGTCCCCTAACTGTCCCCGAAATTTGGGTGGATTTCGTATCCGTTTGGTGTCCGTATCGGACACGTATCGGTCTATGTATTCATGTGTTTGTTGAAATGCCTCAATGGATTGAATGTTAATGTTTTTCAAAACAAATTACATATTTGGATTGCTTATGAGATGTAGATTACGGATGTAGGTGACTGAGTCATTTTTGATGTGATTTTGTGTCGGTTTTAGGGCTTGGACACGCTGCACGACACTGTCGTGCAGTGCCCTGCTGCTCGACGTGTCGTGTGCGCTGGACACGACACGTTTTGACATGATATTTTAGGGGAGGGTGCGGGCTATCACTGACACCTTGCACACGAAATTTGAGGCCAAACCATCGAGTGGTTTGTGAGAAATCTCACTCGCACCGGTCGATGCCTGTCGTGCACGCACGTGTAAACCCCATTGATACGTGTCTCGTGCTCAGGACATAAGACCCGTGGACACCTCGTGTCGAGTCCAGTGTGTAGCCCTAGTGTTGGGCTACACGTGGGTATGACCACGAGGCGTGTCGAGTTTGGTGTCATGCTCACGAGACCCGGACACACGCGCACCACACTGTGTTACTGTCCTTCCTCTGTGTTCAGTCTTTTTTAGATAGTTCAGAGTTAATGTTATTTAAATTGTTAAAATTATGTAAGTTAGTGTTCATTTAATGATGTGTGATGTATATGACTGCTTGGGAATGATTTTTCATTGGCTTGGTCGAGGATTGCATGGTTGATTGTCCTAAATATCCTAAAAATTTCTGATACATGCTGACATAGGTTGTTCACTGTTCTCAAATGTTTTTTTTTTAAATGTTCAATTCGATTTAAAAAGGGGTTTACATTTATACCTGACATTTAGTTTTGTTTTCCAAATTGATTTCATGATTTACATTGGGTTTTATATGGTTTCGATTTGGTTCGATTTTTCTGAACTGTATGGATGTTTCATTGGGTTGGTTTCAGCCAATGCAATTTTCCTCGAATGGTTTGATTGATTCATGTTTCATTTCCTTGGTATTGACTGTACACCCAATCCTAGTTTCCTTCTTCCTGATACAATGTAGATGGACACTGAATTCCTGAGTTTCAAATGTTAACTGTATTGATTTTGATATGTATATTGTTCAGTTTAGGAGATGATGCGGAACTACCATGGCGACGGTCATGCGGAACTACCATGGCGACGGTTGTGCGGAAGTACCAGAAGGAGATGATGCGATAGCTTTCGTTCCTTATGAAAAAAAATAAAGGTTTACTTTTTATATGAATTCAAGTGCGAAACCCTCGTTTCTTCAAGTTCCTGATGTCAAATTTGTTCCATCAAAATACAATTTTGACCACCAGTGTAGATTTTTTTTCCGAGCAAATTGATGAATGTATTTCTTATGAATTGTTCAGTTATTGTTTTGATTATATGTAAATCTATACGAGCAAGAACGGACAGTCCAAAATGTGGGCAGTGTTGTGTCGTACATGTATCATCACATATTGGACATAACCCGATACTCCAAAATATATTAGGCAGGACACCGCAATATGTGCGGAGTCTGTGTTGTTGTGTCTTTTTGGTGTTGTGTCGGATCTGTGGTGCAACATAGAGTATCTAATGTTCATATGTTCCTAATTTCTTAGCAGCATCCTTATTGTTGTGTCATACTAGGGAGTGTCCATTAACTGTTCGATGGAGTTCTTGAGTGCCCATTAACTGTTTGGTGAAATTCCTCAGTGCCCATTAACTACTCTTTTGGACCCTTTTGCATGTAGGTCCTCAAATGTAGAATAGTTTGACTTAGCTCCCAAATTCACTAACAATTTTATTTTATTTTTGTAATGAAAGATGCTATTAGCCTTGACTCCTAAGCAAATAACAAGTATTTGAGGACTATAACAAGTTTTTTAGTCCTTTTTCCTATAGCGCTCATTAACTATTCAATGAAATGCTTGAATGCTAGTGTAACAGACGATGTTGGCAGTGATCAAGCTGGAAGTCATTATGTCGTCGGCTGACTCGCCTGACCAGGGATGCGTCGGTGTCGACTTCCACATGCCCCCGATTTGCTCTCCCACCGTGAGACCCGGGAGGCCCGCCGAGGCCGCACCCGTGATCTTGAAGCAGCTTTCAGATGTTATAATGAGGTTTGCTATTTGCTTCTTACGACTTCACCCACTTGTTGTTGTGTTTATCCTATTGAAGTTGGAATGGAATGTGTACTAAATACTTGCTTCTATATGTACCATTTTATGATTAATGGGCCTAAAAGAACCTTGCTTTTATGTAGAATTTTCAACCACGGATTTTCAAATTTTTTTGCTTCCATCAGGATGGGTCAAATGTGAAGCAGGAGTTAGCATCATGATAGGTCCAAGCTTAATCTTTGTGAAGATGTTTGATTGCCTCTAAGTAGTGCTCCTGCATCATTTGTTGTAACACTTGCAACATTTCCAACGCTTGGTTGGCCAGAGCTAGTGCCAATTACTGCAACACTCGAAGGTGGCATTGACATGAGCGAAGAGCTTTAGTTTTCCATCTATATTAAAAATTAAAATCCAGTTGCCTTGTTTTCTTATTTAATAGAGTAATCTGAATATTGTCTTTTTGTCATTTAAGAGATAAGTAATTTGAAGTGCCTTTTTTTTTCTTATTTAACATAATATTTGATATCACTATCAAAATAAAATCACAGTAAAGAGGAAAAGGGGAGTTATATATGGTTATTACATATCAAGGAGACAAAATTGGTCACCCTTATGAAAAATTGAGTGGAGTACCATTCACCAACCAAATCATATATGGAAACTATGAAGAGAAAGATGACACCTTTAGTTGAATTCAGCTTATGCATACTTATTTTAAGATTGAATCCACTTTACTATCTTCTTCCTTTTCTTGTATTGTTCACCTGCATACAAAGAATCTAATCCTAGACCATTTGTATTATTATTTTATATCGGTCGCATAACTCATGCATTATATACTTTATATTAATGGAGGTTCGTTTAAAATATTTTGACCGCTCTTAAAATTATGTAGAAGAATATGGGGTATTTTTCTCAAATTACTAATCCTTTGCCATAGTGACTTGACTCCCTTTTACTTCAACAAGGATGTTGATATCCTTAATGAATTAAAAATTTGTCATTCCTATTTTGTTATTAGTTATTATCTGTTGCATGTTTCTAGCTTACTTTGTTTATATTCTTTTTTAAGTTTGGGATAAGTGTTATTTCTCAGTCACCTTAATTTTTTTACTTGGTGCAGATTGCAGAAAGGAGGAAACTTGTTTCTTCTATAAAAAGTAGTGATATTAGCACAGAATGGGATACTTCAGATGAAAGTGATAATTCTTTCACTACAATGGATCAGAGTTCACCTAGAGGAGCGTTTGAAACAAAATATAGCAGTGGCAACATCTCTAACAAATCCACTGATACAGCTGATATTTTATCAGTAAACCCACCTCTTAGTGATCGTAGAAAATCATTTTATGAAGAGAAAAGGATTGATAAACAACCCGCCAAGCACTTCATTGCAAATGCTCATGGATTGCCAAGAGAAGCAAGTTTAGGAGCAGCTCAGTCTGAGATTTTGTCACCAAGTATTTCAAAAGTCTCTGAACCTTATGGTGATGAGGAGGATCAGGACTTGAATAAATCAGATGAAGAGGGTGTAGGTGTCAAACACGATGCATCAATAGTGGAAGGAAATGAAAGTCCTTTAGTGGGACCAAATGTCATACTGGTAACTGCAGAATGTGCACCGTAATCCAAAACAGGTATACTTTTAGCCGTAACTTTTGGTACGTACTCCTGTGTTTAGTTTTTTGTGTGTGATGAGAATCTGAAAACTCTCTATGCTTGTAAGAGCTAAAATTACTTGAACAGCTAAATAGGTTTCTATAGACTTAAATAGGTTTCATGGGAAAGTCTCCCCTTGCCCAAAGTTGCTTCCAAGAATATCCAAAAAAATTAGTTTTCATTCGGAAATTTGATGTTGTGCATGGTTGGAGAAAATTGTGAACTCACTGCTCAGAAGAGTATCTATGGGTTTGTTAGGACAATCTCTTTATTTTTTGGACTAACTATTTTGTTATAGAATTCATCCATTCAAATTGATCAACACCATGGATACACATTATCTGAGGATAATTAGGTCAACACATTGAAATCCATAAACCTGAGTGCTTATGCATCTGTTCTGTAGTTTCCTTTCTCATTGGCCTCTAAGGATAGAAGCCACAGGCTGAGAGGGGGCGCAAAGTGTAAGTTTTCTGGTTTGCTGAAATATAATTATGTTTGCCTATTATTCGTGTAAGTTCATTTATAATATCAACTACTAAATTGGTTGTCTAGTTGGTAATTTGATGGGATTTTAACTTTAGATGTCTTGCGCTCAATTTTTTCTAGCCTCATTTGTTTATTTGATAATTGACGGTTTCTTCTATTGTAGTTCTTTGTCGACGGATGATCCATTGCAAATCCATTTGACGAAAGAACCTTTGGTGGAGGAATACAGTATTACAGCTTCAGTAAGCTTTCCTCCCACAAACCTACTTTTTATAGTAGCATACCATATCTAAATATCTAATTATCTTTTTCCAAGTAGGTTTGGAAGCTTACTCCATGTGATTTATGTGAGATCGCTAGGAATTCAGTTTACCAGTCTGGCTTTTCACATGCTCTCAAGGTATGTAAATAATGTCTTATTTCAGGTTTAGACATGGATGTTCTGTAAACTGATACCTGATGATATAGTATAATGTATATATACTATGTTTATTTTGATAAGTGAACACTCATTATTGTTGGGTTGACTTCCACTGATACCCTATGGGTATTTGCTTGTGTGAACTATCCAAATTACTATAAAATTCAAATTTCAGTGCTTTCTTGCATACATCTCTTTCACAAGTGGAACTTCTTTGGGAGTTTGTACTGCTTTATTGCACATTGATCTTATCGCACAACTGTCCTTTTTTTAATCATGGATAACGTAGCTTTATGAAGTAGTCGACGATTTTATATTTCTTGTTTTCCTTTAGACCATAGACCTTGGTTTTACAGTTTACTGTTGCTGCTAACTTTTTGAGAACAAGTTGCTTCGGTCACATCCGGAGTATGTACTGTGATGAATCTTGCTCTTGTTTGTATGCATCGGTCACATCCGGATAAATGAAAAGGAAAATGAACCACCTGATACGACAGGAGCCTACAATCTAAAGTATCTACATAAGCTGAGCTATCATACTAACCAATATTAGCAACTTGTTACTCGTTTTCAATTCTGATAGTAGTCTCTCAACTACACATGCAAGGGACAAATTGATATCCTCATACTTCTTGATTTCCATGTATCTACTACTAATGAAAAGGAAAATGGACACATGTCAATATTTTGCTAAGTGGATTGCCTACTTTGTGCTTGCTTTTCAGGAAAGTATCCTGTTGTATGACTGACATTGAAGCAGCAATACTGGTCTCCACATATACAAGTGAGTTCTTGAATGTCTCTTTTTTGTGCTTGCTTTTAGCATGTTTTTTCTATTACATATAATGATAGCATGTTCAATGCTGGGTAAATTTTTGCTAGTGGCCAAAATTTTTGCTAGTGGCTAAAATTTTGTTCTTGTGGGGTTAAAGTATATATACTATTAGCTCTTATGTTTTTTATAATTTAATGTGACAATTGCCGTAACCGTTGCTGTTTATCAAATGTATGAAAACATCATTCATTCTGCCACAGTTTTGCAATCAAAGATGACTCCGAGGAAAATTTGGAGATCCAGATATTGTTTGAAATTTGACTTTTGTGTTTAATGAACATTTACTTGGCGGGAATTTTCTTTGAATGAAAAGTGGTACTTTTATGATTGGTTTCAAGGGCTTTGGATAATTTGATAGGAATGAACGAATAGAGCTCGATGTGAAGTTGGCATTATCCTTAAAGAGAACTTCTTTGTCTCGGGATTCATAATTTTCTAATCCCATTTCAGTCCAAAGTTATCATAGGATTAAACTGCATAGGATTCCTTACAAATGTCAATCGTCTACACAACAATGAATGAATCTATCTTCCTCTCTTGGCCCACTAGTTCCACAATCAAAAGCTGCTTTAAATTTTTTTATGTTTCTTAAATTAATATCAGACTGAAAACTATATAATTCCACGCAGTTCTTATTTTCGAACCAACATAATATTGCATGTGCAAAGTAACTGGGTTAGCTAAGAAATAATCTAGGAGGCTACAAATTACTAAACATAATAGTAGACTGCGAGAGGAGAAAGAGGTTCTTGCTTTCTCTTGTGTTAATCCAGAAAGATGTGCATATGGGCTCTTGACAACAAAAAATGTTATGATACAATGTTATGATATGATTTGCCCTTTCCTGCAATACAATTGTTCTATTAATCTCCAACTGGAATTTTTTTACATTATCTTGGCAGTAGACTGAATGTTTCCTGCAGAATTGTGTGTAGGTAAATTGTATAAGGTGTCTAGGTAAATTATATCAGGTGCAGCAGTATCTTGAGGCAACTGTATCAGTCTGCAGGAGGGAAGGGAAACTGTATGCACATGTGACCATGCATGTTAAAGTCTCTGCATTGTACCACAACTCGGCGTATGGTGAAGGGTGAGGGTTAGATACTTAGGCATGGTGAAATTTCTATGTTGAAACTCTGTTGACTAGGATAGAAATTTATACTGCATTCTCTATTTCACAGTTTCAATCTTCATATATCTGTTACTCTACTTACACAATTGTTACTAGATATCATATATGTCTACTTGTCGAAGCCTCTCTTTTTCGTGTATATATTCCATATATAATATGAACATTGAATATAATCTCAACATGTGAAATATCTATTTTTATTTGGAAAGTTGGAATAGATTTGCAGAGTTACTCTTCGTTCTTTTTTGATCCTTTTTTTTCCACTAATTTTTTTTAACCTTTCAACTTTGCAGGCCCAATGACCATCCCAATAATGGAAGAGTTTGATCACAAAGCGATGGAAAGTTAGCTACGGGGAAGAAAGAGATCGAGGAAAAGATCTCATATTATTTTCACATCACTAGAATATTTTGTTAGCATCGTAGTCTAGTAAAATTGTATTAAACATAATACAATATTATTATGTAATACATTTTGACTAATAATTATTAGTGATATGCGGATTTATCTTTATCTATTTTGTGTGTACTTATGCTATTGACATTTGTTTATTTCTATTTTATAATCAGTTTTAGTTTTATAAAATCTTAAGAGGGTTAAAAGTTATTTATCTATATATAAATTCAGATTATAGGTAATGGTATTTTAAAGAATATGGGCAATTGATAGGAATTCATATTTCTACCATTCCAATATTGGAACACATTTTATCCGTTCCAGTATGAATGCACAAATTAATTTGGACTGTTCCTTATTAGGAATACTTTATTGGTGTTCCAACACTGGCACACATATAATGTGTTCTAAAAATTATCTTTTGTAATCCTTTATTAGGAACGCTTTAAAGTTGTTCCAACACTGGCACGCATATAAAGCGTTCCTATACGGTCCTTAGGAATACTTTTATTCCTTTCCAAGAATTTGGTAGCCCAAAAATAGGCACGGAATAAAGGTGTTCCAAAAAATATTTGGAACATAATTTCTCCGTTCCAAAAGGACCATTTTGTTGTAGCAACGTATGACTCTACATAAGCTAATCTGAGGCTTAATAGTTGTGTTGTAAGTCACGCATCTCTATCCCACAATATGCATGAACATGCCACGTGGGAATGACCAGCTACGTATTCAACCAGACACTAGTCCGACTCGAATACGTATAAGTTGTAAAGATTAGAACAATTGTCCAAAATATTTATAATATGCATCCACAATTCTAACTAAATTAATATGAAACTAATAGAAAAATAACTGCGAAAGATAGAGTGAGAAGGCATCACCAGCCGATACCTGAATCCCAAAAAAATAGCTCCAAATATCATGTCATATCTCAGCAAATACCTGAAAGAAAACCAGGTACTCAGAGGGACGTAGCAAGATACGTAATATACATGCCGAAATAAAGTACAATATATAACATGTGAAGGAAGTAACAAGTGATCCAGGAAACATGTAATCAAGGAAAAATCAGGTGATCTACTAATACTACTACTAGACAGACTATCTAGTCTGTGTGAAATGCACTTGAGGACAATGTTCGACGAATGAAGCTCTCTCTAAGGGATACATGTGCAGTGCTTTGTGTCACCAGCTACAGCAATATCAAATCATAAAATAAAACAAGCTACAAGTAGCCCCTCCGCCTTGTGACTGTCCTCCCTACCTAATGATACTGTCCATGTCGCATCCACGATACGTCAAGTCTAATTCTAACAAATGATAAGTCCAGAAGTCAAGTTAAACATGTACACATGAAAATCCATCATCAAGTAAACATCCAGAAATTATAAACGTGTCACCTATATGCCATGCAGTACAAATATGTGTGTCGTGTCTAAGTGTCAGCAAGTATAATCACGATAGTATAGTGGTAATGACCAGGAGAAGCATGTAATAGTATATCCAGAGTGAACGACTGATAAGGAATACAAGCATGATACTGTAAATCAAATAGATAAGATATACTTGCCTGAGGTTCGGTAGTAGGATCCGATCAGGTCTAACCCTTCTAAATGTGGTATGGCCCACAAAAATCTACCAACCCAAACAAACAACAAAGTATCATCACACATACATCCATATATAGAGGTAAAGTCCCTTTAAGGTTTTATTTAAGAAAATAGTTTTCTTTTATAATTTTGAAAACTCCTTCTTCATGGCAAGATCACCTATTATGGTTATCTTATATAAATCATAATAATAAAGATACTTGAGCTCGCATAAATTTATATATATATATATATATATATATATATATATATATATATATATATATATATATATATATATATATATATATATATATATATATATATATTTTGTGTTGAGCTCGACCTCGCCAACGAACCCCCCAAAATGATCGAGATAGAGCTTGGAGATCAGACGATCAGACAACCGCTGGTGTTTGACAACAACATTGTTTACTGCCAACATTGCCAGATGAGCGGCCATTTTTTGCCGCGATGCTTCCGGGCCCACCCGGATCTCAAGAAACCTAGACCCCCCAAAACCCAAGATCCGGCTGCGTCCGCCACCCAACGCCCTACCTCGCCTGACTTGCCCCACAGCCCCCTCCGCCCGACAGGAACCCATCCTCAGCAAAGCACTAGATCCCACACCCCGTCAGACTCCACCATCGTTCCCTTCAACCCCCCTCCATCACCCTCTCTAACTCCTTTTGCATACTCGACGTAGATAACACCCCCGAGAGCCCTGTGCGCACACCTCAGATCAGGTTCTTCCCGAATCAGACAACATCCACCAGGCCGAGCCGAACGTTTCCCGTGTTGCCGTGCTGATGTTCGACAGCTTATCCACCCTCCCAATCTCCTGCACCATTCGCACCGACATTGCCTCCCTTGAGATCTCCCCCATCACTTCCCTCAAGCCCTTGGGCACCAGCCCCAAACACCCCCTACCTCCATTAGTGACCTCGTGCTCTCCCGCGTGCTGCTCGTCGGAGCCTCTGACCCTTGCCAGATTGTCGAGGGGACAGTGCAGCCCCCGGTTATCCCGGCCCTCTCTCCCGTTTCTGCCGATGCCCCGCCTGTCCCGTGCTCCCCCCTTACAGGCAGGTTCTGGCAAGCCCAGGAAGCAGGGTTCTTAGATCGCAACAACCCTCTGTGTGCTCTTGGAGACGTCAAAGCTGCGGATTCCTTCACTGTGGCCACCGAACGTCTCTCATCACCCATTGGTTTGGCTGAGGACAGTAACGTCCACACAAACTCCACCAACAAATCCTCCTCGAAAAAGAAGAAGAAAAATAAGAAAAAGAATCCGCAAGCGGCTATGACCACAAGGTCAGCTGCCAAGCTCAACTACCACTCCTCCCATCTAATGTTTAACATTCTCTCGTGGAACGTGAAAGGCATAGCCAATAAACCGACGCAGAATAGAATCCTCAGCCTTAAGAAAATCCACAAAATCGACATTCTTGTGATCATCGAACCCAAAGTCCCTAAAAAAGGATCACCGGTATCCGTCTTCAACTTGGTTTCGCGACCGCGTTGGCTGGCAGACACGACATCTGGATTCTCACCAGTACTGACATCAAATCAGGTATGGTTCAGGACTCCAGCCAAGCCCTCTCCTTCTAGGTGGAACACCCTCAACTTCGGAACAGAACCCTCATCTCTGCCGTCCACGGCAGCTGCGTCCTCCAGGAGCAAAAACTCCTCTGGGCTGATCTGCTCGACACCCACCTCTCCCTCCAGAACCTCCCGTGGATGTGTTTAGGCGACTTCAACACCATCTCTTGCAGTGCCGAAAAGTCCGGAGGGCGTCCGCCGCATCTTCCTGCCATGGACGATTTCAACAACTTCACCCTCAACGCTCACCTCACCCATCTCCCTTTTTCCGGTAGCACTTTCACCTGGTGCAACATGCAGGAAGGCGCCCGACGTCAATTCTCCCGCCTGGACCGTGCACTCATCAACAGCAAGTGGGAGGACATGGGGCTCATCTCCAGCCTCTCTTACCTCAACACTACTGAGTCCGATCACTCACCCCTTCTCATCGAGATCAACAGCAGCTCACACCGCATAAAGAAACCTTTCCGATTCCTGGATTTCTGGAGACATCATCCTAGTTTCAAAACTAAGGTGGCATCCGCTTGGTTTTCAGTGAACGCGACGGACCCACTGTATAGAGTTGCAGCCAGACTGCATGCCACGAGCAAGGCCCTATCCAGATGGAGCAAGGCCGCCTTCGGCAACATCTTTCAGGAGATCAAAAATACAGAGGATGATGTCACCCGCACTGAGATCTCCTACATTGCTAACAGATCCCCCGAAGCGCGGACCGCGCTTAACTTAGCCAGAGCTATCCTCAAGTCCAGGATTAAAGTCGAAACGGAATTCTGGAAACAAAAAGCTAGACTTAGATGGGATAACGAAGGGGACCGTAACTCCAGCTTTTTCCACGCCTGTGTTAAAGGCCGCAGACAACAGCTCAACCTTCATCGCATCTCCGATGACGATGGCAACCAGCTGACGACCCAGCAAAAGATTCAAGAGGCTGCGACTAACTTCTACTCCAATCTCTTCACCAAAGATGCGATCGTCACGGACGATGGGGTGCTTGCGATGATCCCCAGCATCGTCACCGTGCACGAGAACGAACATCTCCTTTCGCTCCCTTCCGCCGTCGAGGTCCAGACTGCAGTTTGGGACCTTGATGCGCACTGCGCCTCCGGGCCTGACGGCTTCAGCGGGGTTTTTTACAGACAATGCTGGAACATCATCAGCCAAGACTTTTGTGAGGCATCGGTTGCATTCGTTCAAGGAGCTAGATACCCTAAAACCTTATCCAAGGCTAACCTCATCCTCATCCCCAAAAAAGACAACCCAGAAACCTTCAAAGACTTCCGTCCCATAAGCCTCTGCAACTTTGCCAACAAAATCATCACGAAAATCATCGCTAACCGGATGAAGGATCTCCTGCCCAAAATTATATCCGAGGAGCAGAGCGGTTTTGTGAAAGGGCGCAACATCGTGGATAATATCCTGCTTGTCCAGGAGATGGCCACCTGTATGAAATTTCCTGCTAGAGGGGGTAACATCGCCATTAAGCTGGACATGGAGAAAGCCTACGACCGCCTGGACTGGCAATTCATGATATGGGTATTCCGGGCTTTTGGCTTCTCTGAACCATGGATAGACATCATCTTCAGGTCCATCAACAATTCCTGGTTCTCCACCGTCATCAACGGCTAGGCTGAGGGCTTCTTCACCTCTAGTCGTGGCGTCCGCCAAGGGGACCCTTTTTTCGCAACTATCTTCATCATCACTGCTGAGGCCCTCAGCAGAAACCTTAAGAGCATGCCCAATACCCTATGATTCCATCACTTTCATACCACCATCGGTTGCCCTATCATCACCCACCTTGCTTACGCTGACGATGTCCTCATTTTTTTCTCGGGCGATACCGGCTCCATCGAGGTGGTCCTTCACACACTGAACAGGTACACCTCTTATTCCGGACAAAGAGTCAACAACAACAAAAGCGTCATCTATATCCATCACAAAATAGACAGGACTCACTCCGCGATGCTCTCCAACTTGACTTCCTTTGACATCGCTTACTCCCCTTTCACCTACTTAGGGTGTCCTCTGGTCTACGGCAAGGTCAACTCGGGCCTCTTCGAGTACATGGTCAGCGCCATCAGGAAAAGGATCGTCGGATGGCACAACGATACCCTCTCTCCTGGAGGCAAGCTGATTCTGATTAATCACGTCCTTTCCTCCATTCCAATCTACACCTTGGCGGTCTGTAACCCCCCCAAAAAGGTCCTCACTTCGCTTGAATCCATCTTCGCAAGCTTCTAATGGGGCCACAGCAATGGCAAAGATAAGCACCACTGGGCCAGCTGGACCACTATGGCCAAACCTACCTCCGAGGGCGGTCTGGGATTCAGCAGATTGGAACACATCATCATCGCTTTCTCCATGAAGCAATGGTGGAAGCTGCACACTGACAATTCTATCTGGACTCGCTTTATGTAAGCGAGATACTTCAGATATTCCCACCCTGGGACGGCCTTAGTCAATAACCGTTCGTCGACATCCTGGAGACGCATCATCCAAGGCCGCCAGCTTGCTGACCCCCTCATCCATATCCGGCTGGGCAATGGGTCCTTATCAATGAGCCACGATCGTTGGCTGGGTGGTGTCCTCTGGCACCATCCCGAGTCACCCCACGGGAGGGCCAGATTCGTGAGCTTTGTGATCCTTCGTCCGGATGTATCTGGGAGCGTGTCAGGATCTGCCTTGGTCCAGCGGCTGCCGCCCATCTCGCCACTACGAATATTCGCCTTTCCGACACTCCGGACATCCCGAGATGGACCCCAAACCTGGACGACCAGTTCTCGCTGCATTCCGTCAGGTCAGTCGTCCACGGCAGCGGGACCCCATCAACCCTCATCGCCCCTTTCTAGCACGCGTGTATCCCTATCAAATGGTCGATCCTTATATGGCGTGCTCACTTCTGGAAGCTTCCCACGACGACGCCATCACCAAGTTCGGCTATAACCTAACATCGAGATGCCATTGCTGCACCTCCCCTCAAGCCGAATCAGCAGAACACATCCTCACCTCCGGCGATCTGGCCACGTATATTTGGGCCAACCTCAATATCCTCTTCAGGAAGGTTCCCATCCCTAGGGGCTTCAACAATCTCCTGTCCAGCTGGGGCGCATCCCACGGACATCAGATCGTCGTAGCCGCGGGTATTTGGGTCCTCTGGAAGAACAGAAACAAGTTCCGTTACGAGGGCCGCCAGCTTACTTCACCCCAATTGTACAGGAAAGTCATCAGATAGATTCTTAAGACCCGGAGGTGCTGCTCGCACTCCTCGCAAAAGTTATGGAAGACCCTAGTTTAGTCTTTATCTTCTGTTTTCTGTTTTGCCGGCTCGCCTAGCCGTTTCTTTTTCTTGTCAGCGCTAGGCGCTCTTCTTGTATAGGCTTCGGCATTTTGTGCCTGATACATCAATAATATTCACCCATTTTCTTAAAATATATATATATATATATGGGAAGGGATATTACACCAAACTTATTGCATCAATTGTTGCACCAAACAATCTCAACCACACATTTATTTCTATCATGTGGTTATACAGCATTCCATAAAGTTGTTGCCACGTCATCATGCTTTATAACCACATGATTGAAATAAATGTGTGGTTGAGATTGTTTGGTGCAATAATTGATGCAATAAGTTTGGTGCAATATCCCTTCCCTATATATATATATATATATATATATATATATATATATATATATATATATATATGTATATATATATACCAACACATTTATATATAACCATATTTAATTTATATAAAATCAATACACTTATTCCAAATGAAAGGAGGAAAAAGAAGATATTTCACCTGTTATTAGGTTACTGGTGATGGCTTATTTCTCCTATACACAGAGTTCTCCAAAAATGAGCTCGGTGTCGCTATGCCGTCGCTGGTCAGTCGCTAAGATGCTCATTATTGCCAGATTAAATTGTCTCAGCTTTGATCAAACTTGTCAATATATATATATATATACAATTACAGTCACATAAATTACAGTAAATACAACTCCAATATATACAGAATTAGACCCAGTACCAATATATAAACAAATAAACTCCAATAAATGCATAAATAAACTCCAATAGTCGTAATATAGTACATATCTACAAATTTGTTCAATAATACATAAATTCCGTCAAGTTCATACAAACTCATCGATCAAATACAACCCAAAAAAAAATCAAACTGATGGTGGAGGAGGTGGCGGAGGCATAGTCGACCGTCCGCATGCATATATCTGTCCCAAGACCAAAGTGACGATCCGCTGTACGTCATGGGCAGGAGCGTCTGGAAGAGCTGACGGCATGACAAGAGGCGCTATAGTCGTCGAAAGAGCCGATGTAGTAGGCGCTGTGGTCGGAGGAGGAGTCGTTGCCGGAGGTGTAGCTCCCCTTTCCAGAGAATTTTTCTTGAAATATTTTTTTGATTTAAATAGTGATTTTAGAATTTTATAAATGATTATTTAGTTAATTATTACGGTAGATGATTTTTAATCATGATTAAATTCGGAGTACCAAATGACTAGGAATCATGGCACGGATAGTACAGTGGCATGCTTTGACTAGTGGTTAGCCATGGTAGGGGAATGCCGAGCCATAGAAGTGTCCTAACTAGAAAAACCAGGTCAAGTTATATCATGACCATTATAAATAAGTTTAATTAATTATTATTATATTTATTGACTTTGTAGGAACCCGGTTGTACCGAACTAGTCCGGACCGGACCCTAACCAAGTCCTAGCCCTAGTAGTCGGGTAGTACGTGTAGAGACGACCATATTGAGGGACGTTGTATTGGCAGTGTTACTTTAGTGATTTAGGAAGCAATTTTAGAATCGGTGGATATATATATATATATATATATATATATATATAAATATATATATATATATTAATGAGCTTGCTATTAAAAATAGTATTTTAGTTGATAATATAGTAAATAAGTTCTTTAATAAATATTTTGAATATTATGGAGAGTAACTAGGTTATATATATACTTGTACATGTGTCTATGTATAGAAGAGTATTTATAATATACGAAAATTAGGATTTTGTAATGCCTGTGGTTCGTATCACGTATTCTTGGAATACGTGTACGTATTTTATTGCATGATTTCCTGGCTTGGCATTTCCTTCTTGACTTGGTCTATTTCTGGTTCGGGTTGGTTGGTTCGGCCTGGCTTGGTTTTGCTTGGGTTCATGATGAACCCTTGGATGAACCTCATACCTACCACCACCATTTGTATTTATTAGCCCATTCTTTTCTCTCTCTCTTCATTAACATCATCTTCTTCTTCCTCATTACTTCTTACCTACCAAAGAGAGAAGAGAGAGGTCTAGGCAAGTGCAACTTGCTTCATGGAGAAACTCTAATTTTATTGCTTCATTCTCTTTCTTACAGCATTTTAACTAACTTTAGAACTTGGCATTTTCACTTTCCATGGCTAGATTCTTCTAGATCTAAGTTTACTTTATTTTCGGATTTCTTGGGTTTTGATCTACTTAATCTTGTTATTTCTGTGTTTTGATGGTTCCATGTTGTAGAGAATTTCGTTCTACCCCATTTTGACCTATGGAAGTTCGGATTTGGGCTCCGGATGATGGAGTTGTGGAACTTAAGAACTTGGCTCTCATGGTGTTCTTCCTCTCAGAAATTTAGAGAAGATGAACTGTGCTTAGACTTGACTTGACCGCATGACAATTCATGCGGCAAGTGATTCGGCCGTATGAGACTCTCAGTCGCATAGGCTGGATCTCACTTCCTGAGCCGCATGGGCTCGTTCCCCTGAACCGCATGCGCCCATCTCCTTGAGCCGCATGAACTCTAGCACTTGCGGACCGCATAGGCCCTGATCCTCGAGCCGCATGAGAACCCCTAGACCCTGGCCGCATGGACTTCTTAATCCGGGCCGCATGACCCTGATTAATCCCAGCCGCATATGCATCCTTTATTTCCTGAGCCGCATGGGTTTCTTCTGAACCGTATGCGCCCACATTCCCCTGAGCCGCATATGCACCCTTCACACCCTACCGCATAAGCAGCCATGTTGACCCAGCCGCATGGGCTTCTAAAAGCCGCATGCGCCTCCTTCTATACCCAGCCGCATGATACTACACTTCCCAGCCGCCTGGACCTGAACTCCTTCTTAGCCGTATGGGCTTTTCCCTTATCAGTCGCATGCGCCTGATACCATCCAGCCGCATGGGCTGTTCCCTTTCGAGCCGTATGAGATCCATCCTGGCCGTATATGCTTTAGCCGCATGGCTACTCTATAGCCCTGTATATTGATATTTTATTAGATATTTTACGTCCATTTTGTATCCTTACGCCTTTTGTCGTGAACTTGATAATCATGGATTTGTTTAATATGTTTGGAAATGATACCTGAGTATGACACGATAGTGACCCGTAGTGGTGCACTCTTGACAAGAAAACCTGACATGACCTGATAGTGGCCCGTCGTGGCGTACTCCTGACAAGTACACTTGACATGATAACCTGACGTTATATATCTGATAAGCTGTTGCGACGGCTACCTGACATGACATGACCTGTATAAATTACATGGACACCGTGGGCGATTGTGCTTGTACAAATAAACCAGTCCTGTCTTGCATCATGTCTAGGAAGGAAGCTCCTGAGTACCACGGTCAGGAGTACCTATTGAAATGGACTAAGGTTAATAACTAGATTAACACATTAGTCATGAAGAGATTTCCCCAGCTACAGGCAATCCCGTTACCTGGGCGCGTCTGGGATCTGTAGCCTGCCGTCGAGTAGGGCATATTTTCAGCACACTGTCATGTGTTGCACTCTTCAAGCTACTTAAGGGTACATGTGTTTCCTGGACGATGTACCCACCTGAATTCAACCTTAATCTTTCGTCCTGGGTAACCTGGATGGTCTGCAGGGCTTGTGGCTGTGGAATAATCTCACTGTATCTTGTTAGTAATTAGGCTTGTGACAACCCTAGTTAGTTAAAGTATCAAGCCGTAACTCTTGCTTGGCCGTGAAATGATTGGATGGAGTCTAACCAGTCTAGTCTTGCCCTGATCCTGTTCCAGATTATTGAATGACCAGAATGCTTGTATTTATTTTACCGATAAATGGTGAGAATTCCAAGTTCTGTTCAGACGAAGGGTTACAACCCCGGTCTTTGTTTGGTTTACGGGTTGTAACCTGGTTATCTGAATCGTTCCATGGTTATCTCGTCGTATATCATCCTGATGTATTTTCTTTATTTCCAGTTCTTACTTTTATTATATCGTGTGCTGATTGCTGGTTTTAGTTCCTAAGTGAAGCTTCCTTTGTGGCACTTGCTCTTTCTGGGGTCTGACCTAGCTGGTTTTGTATGGCCAGATTTCGGAGCAGCTCCAGAGGATCCACCGCTTTTCCAGCCCGATGGTGAACACCAGACGTAACCCGGGCGACGAGTGGGTTTATTTTTGCTCTCCCACTTTATTGTAAAAATATTCTTTTGAGGCGTTTAGCCGACGAGCACCTGTTTAGCTCGATTGTACTTTACTTACTGTCTGCCTACGGGCTGTAACATGATTGACAGATCCTAGGGTTGATCATGTATGACTAAACTCTTGCTTGTCCTCACTTTTTGTAACGACTAGCTTCATGATCAGCTGAATATGTAATATTTGGGACGCCTTATTATTGTATATTTAATGATCATACATCTTATAACATTTACTTACTTGCTTGTGATTGAGACAATAGGCTTGTTCATGACCATAGGAGACTGTTGGCTTATAGTAAACCCTCATGTATCTAGACAGCCGTGACCGTATAGCGAGATGGAATCTATTTCAATATACGTAGCTGGCTATGTCTGCCCCCGCTCTCCAGTATTCTGGTTCTAGGGCGTGACAGATTTATACATATATGTATATATTAACGTAACTGTATTTTATTATGTGAATTTTGGAATTAGGAATTGGACTCCAATATTAATATTACTTAATACTTTATTGCTTGTATTTGTATTTATGGTATATGTGCGTATGTCAATTTACGTATATATATATATATATATATATATAGGAATATATCTAATTAAATGGTATTTATGGAATAAAATGTATATATCATTATATAAGTATATATGCTTGTGTATATGTTTATAAATAAATAAATATATAAATATATATATATATATATATATATATATATATATATATATATATATATATATATATATATATATATATATATATATATATATATGTGTGTGTATACATACATATATATATATATATATATATATATATATATATATATATATATATATAGACACACACACATATATATATATATATATATATATATATATATATATATATATATATATATATATATATATATATATATGTGTGTGTGTCTATATATATATATATATATATATATATATATATATATATATATATATATATATAAAATATATATATATATATGTGTGTGTCTATATATATATATATATATATATATATATATATATATATATATATATATATATATATATATATATATATAAAATATATATATATATATATATATATATATATATATATATATATATATATATATATATATATGTCCGGCGCTCCTAGCGTAAGTGGCAGGAGGGGGGGCTCTCGGCGGGGAGACCCGGGATCGAGCCCCCCCTCCCGCACAAGTCGGCTGGGTGGCGTGGCCACGGGCTTGTGTGCGGGTGACCGGACACCAAAAAAAAAAAATATATATATATATATATATATATATATATATTTTTTTTAAATATATATATATATATATATTGTGTATATGTGTAGATGTATACATAAATAAATATAGATATACATGCATGTATAAGTGTATATATATATATATATATGTATATAGATACCTAGGTATTTATATGTATATGTGTATATAGAGTTTTATATATAATAATAGGAAGAGGAAGCAAATAAAGGAATACAAAAACCCAGCCCAATATCAGCCAAACCGAGCCCACAGAGGCCCAGCCCGAGCCAGCATAGCCCAGGCCCAAGGCCAGCCGCAGGCAGCCCAAGCTTTTCCCCCACAGAGCAATCCTCCAAACAAGCCAGCAGCCCGAGCCTAAGTTTTTAGCATCAGAGGGTTCATATATATCGTGTATATATATAGAGAGGGAGAGAACCGAGAGTCATCGAAACCCTAAACCGCTCAACCACAGCGCCGCCCCAGGCGTCGCGCACGCCTGTATGATGCCGGCGACCGGCTAGAGCGCCACCGCGCGCGAACGGCCGCGCGAACACAGCAGCGCATGCGTGCGCGCAGAATAGTGAACGACAGCCGCGCGCTCAACTTCGCGCGATGTTTCCCGTCTACTCGATCGTCCGTTTCACGAACGGATTTCGCAGGTACGAAGCCAATACAACCAAATTTACATCCCAGTGGATAGATTTTGTTATAAACGAATACACTGCTCAGAGATTCGATGAAAACTTCATCGAAAATCTGTCCAAAAGCAGGACAGTAACCCGTCCCAACACCCAGGTTGGAAGGCGTTTCCTCGCCAATCCTTCGACTTTTCCAAAATTGTACTTGAATAGGTCTAGTGACAACCTATACGAGATTGAAACCCCATTTTTACTTTCATTTATAATGGTTCAAACAGAAAGATATTTGTTCGTGAAAATCGGGAAAAACCCGATAAAACTGTTTTACAAAAACTAGAAAATTCTTCGACTTGACTTGTGTCCCGCCAATCCGGGCGACGTGGTCGCGAACCGAAAGCATCAAAAGCTGTGTAATGGCTTCGTGGTCGTGTGGGCTTTGACGGAATTCAAATTGGTCGCGTGTGCGCGACGAATTTGATGCGTATCCGTCAAAATTTACCGTATCATGCACTTTGCAGATTTCTCAATTACTTTATGCACGCTCGTCAGATCGAGACGAAACTTACGCCATCAGGACCGTATCATTTTTCTATTCCTGTATGCCAAGTTTGGTCCGATTCTGAGACAGTTGATAAAATTACCGTATCGCGGGCCCCCTCCGGTCCAACTCAACGGGTGATTTTTTGCACGGCCCGCCGAAATCCAAAATTGGACATACCGTTGGGTTCGTATCGAAAAACTGGATCCGTAGACATGTAGTTTGACGACTTTAGAGACCATTGACTTTGGCACGCTTTTTGGTACAAAGCGGGTCCAACGGCGGACATCATTTTTGCCCGAAATTACCGTTTTGCCTCTGTGTCCAGAATTGGACTTAAGAATAGGCAATCGTAGCTAATTTGACAATTCTGAGACTGTTGGCATTGTCTGTTTCAGCTTTCGGAGACAGTTGTTATGATTTGGACCTTATGGCTTAGCAGTGGACTAGATTGTTATTGGATCTGCGTGCAACCTCCAGGCAAGATACCTTGCCTTCCTCTACAGTTTATTTACATGCATATTTATATTATTATACAATTTTATTAGTTGATTATTTATATGTGATTTGTATATCATACCTGCTAGTTTATATATAGCCTTGTTTATAATTAGCTTTATAGTTCATATTGGATTGGTTTTCTCGTGTATCGTGATTGGATCGTGTCGTGTCGTGTCATCTCTTGTACTTGGACTGAGTCGCATCGTGTCATAGAATGAATAAGTTATATCGGAACTGGTGTACCTTGAAATTCTTGAAGCTAACCTGCGAGTCCACATTAGGGGCGAGGGTTAGTAGTTAAGCTAACTTGCGAGCCCACACTAGGGGCGAGAGTTAGTAAGCTAATCTGCGAGTCCACATTAGGGATGAGGGTTAGTAGTTAAGCTAACTTGTGAGCCCACACTAGGGGCGAGTGTTAGTAAGCTAATCTGCGAGTCCACATTCGGGACGAGGGTTAGTAGTTAAGCTAACTTGCGAGCCCACACCAGGGACGAGAGTTAGTAAGCTAATCTGTGAGTCCACACCAGGGACGAGGGTTAGTAGTTATATGTCTACACCTGCGAGTCCACACAAGGGACGAGGGTGATGCTAGCCTGCGAGTCCACACCAGGGACGAGGGTTAGTAGTATATGGTTCACACCTGCGAGTCCACACTAGGGACGAGGGTGATGCTAGCTTGCGAGCCCACACTAGGGGCGAGGGCTAGTAGTTGTTCAAACCAGCGAGTCCACACTAGGGACGAGGGTTTGAGTATTCGATTGGTTATCCATTGACATTGTGATATCGTATTCTCCTGTTCATCCCCAGCAGTTCGTTTAGGCGTAGTGGTTCTTCCAGTTGTGTATAGTCGTATTTTCATGCTGATTGGTCTTTTCCTATTATTTCTTGTATTTTTTTATTGCACGATAAACTGCTAGATAGGCATATTTTTATTTATCTTGCTATGTCCCCTGAGGACCTGATGATCTCTTCAGGTTAGTTATTGCGTGGAGTTCGTTAGCAGCTCTGGATGGCAGACATGACGATACGCTTGCGGGATTCAGGTATCGTTATTGTGTTTATTATCCGCTCGTGCTTTTATACCTTATCATGAGATATCCTGTTTCTTGATTCCATTTTAGACTCTTGTTATTTTCTTTAGAGTCTTATCGGGCATTTATGCTAGTGGGCTGCAGACCACGACCCATAGTGTTCATTCATGTTTCATATTCTTATTGTGGATTGAGATATAGATTTGTTTGCCATGATTTGGCAGTATACCATAGCCTTGACAGCGTTTACGTATTCGAGTCGGGCTGGTGTCCGTTCGATTCGTAGCTGGGCTTGCTCACGGACTCGCGTCCGAAAAGCGGGTGTGGATCGTGACAAATTTTTTTTGGTGGCCCATGCAGGTCAGAGCATATCGTATCGGTTACGTAATTGTACTGATACGAGCCTGCGCAACTGACTAAACCTTAGAAATCTCAATCCACTCTGCCTTGAAAATTCTCCTAGAAATTTCTCCACGTCCTTGAAAATTCCATATTTGCTCTCGATTATACTCCCTTACTTTCCATACCGTTGATTCTTGTCCCTTCCTATTTTGGAGTGACGAACGATCGTGCTGTCTAAGATCTATCAGAAATCCTTAAATTATAGTATATATTGCTTGACTAGTGAATATTGGTTGTTTGTAGATATGAGAGGTTATAGATAACATATGTCCTAGATATTTTGGTAAAATTATTAGTCACCGGTTAGGAGATTATAAGATTTTATTGACCTGTGTTCCAAGGGAATAGTGTGACCTAAGGTGGGTAAGTCCTTGAGATTTCGAAAATACCAAATGGCTAGAGAATGGCAATAAAATATTTTGAGAAATTAAGTTTGAGGAGATTAAGATAATAGTAGACCTTGATTTTAAGAGATAGTCATGAATTAGAATTTCGATGACGAAATTATTTTTAAGGTGGGTAGATTTGTAGCTCCCCTTCCCGGAGAATTTTTCTCGAAATATTTTATTGATTTAAATAGTGATTTTAGAATTTTATAAATGATTATTTAGTTAATTATTACGGTAGATAATTTTTAATCATGATTAAATTTGGAGTACCAAATGACTAGGAATCATGGCACGGATACTGCAGTGGCATGCTTTGACGAGTGGTTAGCCATGGTAGGGGAATGCAGAGCCATAGGAGTGTCCTAACTAGAAAAACTAGGCCAAGTTATAGCATGACCATTATAAATAAGTTTAATTAATTATTATTATATTTATTGACTTTGCAGGAACCCGGTTGTACCGAACTAGTCCGAACCGGACCCTGACCAAGTCCTAGCCCTAGTAGTCGGGTAGTACGTGTAGAGACGACCATATTGAGGTACGTTGTATTGGCAGTATTACTTTAGTGATTTAGGAAGCAATTTTGGAACGAGGGTTAGTAAGCTAATCTGCGAGTCCACATTAGGGACGAGGGTTAGTAGTTAAGCTAACTTGCGAGCCCACACCAGGGGCAAGAGTTAGTAAGCTAATCTGCGAGTCCACACCAGGGACGAGGGTTAGTAGTTATATGTCTACACCTGCGAGTCCACACAAGTGACGAGGGTGATGCTAGCCTGCGAGTCCACACCAGGGACGAGGGTTAGTAGTATATGGTTCACACCTGCGAGTCCACACTAGGGACGAGGGTGATGCTAGCTTGCGAGCCCATACTAGGGGCGAGGGCTAGTAGTTGTTCAAACCTGCGAGTCCACACTAGGGACGAAGGTTTGAGTATTCGATTGGTTATCCATTGACATTATGATATCGTGTTCTCCTGTTCATCCCCAGCAGTTCGTTTAGGCATAGTGGTTCTTCCAGTTGTGTATAGTCGTATTTTCGTGCTGATTGGTCTTTTCCTATTATTTCCTGTATTTTCTTTATTGCACGATAAACTGCTAGATAGGCATGTTTTTATGTATCTTGCTATGTCCCCTGAGGACCTGATGATCTCTTCAGGCTAGTTATTACGTGGAGTTCGTTAGCAGCTCTAGATGACAGACATGACGATACGCTTGCGGGATTCAGGTATTGTTATTGTGTTTATTATCCACTCGTACTTTCATACCTTATCATGAGATATCCTGTTTCTTGATTCCGTTTTAAACTCTTGTTATTTTCTTTAGAGTCTTATCGGATATTTATGCTAGTGGGCTGCAGACCATGACCCATAGTGTTCATTCATGTTTCATATTCTTATTGTGGATTGAGATATAGATTTGTTTGCCATGATTTGGCAGTATACCATAGCCTTGACAGCGTTTACGTATTCGAGTCGGGCTGGTGTCCATTCGATACGTAGCTAGGCTTGCTCACGGACTCGCGTCCGAAAAGTGGGTGCGAGTCGTGACAGAAGGCGCTGAGGTCGAAGCTGGAGCTGGTACAATGGCAGCAAGAATCAGACCTGCTGTGTTCAAAACTCCTATCACCTGGGTTATCTGACCTTGTAGGCCCACCAAAATCTGTGTAATCTGCCGTAAAGTGTTGGTGTCGACAGTATCGTTGGTCTGTGTATCTACAGGTGGAGGTGGAGGTGGAGATAGAGTAGCTCTGAAATAATTGGACGGCTGGGATGCCAACGAACCGGTACCGTAGGCGCTGCCCCATTTCGCTCTACCGACGGCTTGTATCCACAAGTCGTTCGTCACAGCCGGCGTCATGGCTGACTAGTCCTAGCTCCCCCCTCGGCAGTCCATCCCTCACCGACTCGACTCTCTAGTCTCATATGTCTTCTATATTTATATAGGTGAATAGATTTAGAGTTAATATTCATATTTTAGTTACTATTAAGTATTGTTATGGTTAGTTCTCATACGTAATCCATTATAATGCTACTTAGGGTTATGATTTAGAGTTAATATTCATATTAGAGTTAGGACTAACTATTTAGGTAAACTAAATGTAGTTAAGTACGTAAAGACAAAGAAGAATTGTAATTAGATATAGGACTCGGAAAACTTACATAGGCTTTGGTCGTCCGATCATGTATGAGCTTCCCATCCTTCTTTCGCTTATGGATACGCTCAAAAACTTTAGGAAAGTCGATGACGTTCGGGTCTCCGCCTGACCTGGAGACCTCCTCGCACTGTAACAATTAAACATCAATTTATAACCAAACATTAAATTTAAACAATTAAAGAAATAAAAAATAAGAATACTCACCAGCCGTCGATAATGCTCTAAAATTGGGATGGATCCACCCGTGTGGTTACCACTCTTAGTCCGGGCAGCCTTTGCCTTCTTGCACCTGGCCCTATAGGCCAGAGTGTCCATCTTATTCTTCATCGCCACCAGAATTCCTCCTTCAACCACTCCTTGCGAAGAGTGCTGTTTAGTGTAGCCAACGCCTTCTGTTCGTTGACCATATCCCTCAACCTCTTATTAGTGATGGACTTGTAGCACTTCCGGATCGCCTGATCTCTGTGCGCCGGCCACCAGTACAACTTCTGCAACTAACAACAAATAAAAACAAATAAGCAAATATTTAAGAAATGCTGTAAACAAAGACGGTATTGTTTAGGCATACCCCAAGCATCTTGAGCCAAATGAATCATCTATTAAGTAGAATGTCCCCAAAGTTCAGATAGGGGCCATGTAATTTACAATGCATCAAGTCGCCCAAATCTCTACCAGTCTGGAGCAAAAAATACTGGAATTAACAAAATAATGTACCATTAGAAAATAAAAAAAGTATGACTAAATGTATATAATAACAATTATATACTTATATCGCTCCATCGGCCCACAGCTATGGAAGAGTGATGTTCGCTGGTCGCTCTAGTAGAGCAGGAGGATCTGCAAATTTGGGTCGACGTATGTACACTCCACGGTCCACCAAAAGGCTAGAATATGGATTCGTCGCAGTGGGAGTGACAGGTGTAGTCTCCAGCATCGAAGATGGAGCACCAGCACCTGTAGGAGGAGAGGTTGAAAGAATATCAGGGCTAGCTCTTCCGATCGATGAACGAGTGAACGGCGGAGATAATCCATCCTCCTCATCAAACAAATCATCCTCGTTAACTCCTCTGCGATCTGCAGCAGGAGTACTAGGAGGAGTAGGAATGCAGGACCCAGATCCTTGACGTCGTGTATAGCCTCGACCCGCCATATGCAAATCTGAAAGAAATAAAAAATAATGTGATGATACAAATAATCAATACAAATCTAATAAAAATTTAAAAATGGTGTTTTGACACTACAAAAATTAACAGATTAGCGACGGCCTAATCCGTCGGCAAATAGATTTAGCGATGGACTGCCAGCGGATTTTGGCTGAAATAATCCGTCGGAAAATAATCCGTCGCTAAATATATCCATCGCTAAGTTGTCGCCATTCGACGACTTAGTGACGGATTACTGTCAGTACGATTCATTTATAATTAGCGACGATTAGCCGACGATTTTTCGTCAATTCAAGTATCAGGAAGTTAGTGATACTACGTATCACCGTCGGACATGTCCGTCGGTAATATGTCGGTAAATGCGTATTAGAGAGTTTCTGATACACAAAATTCGTCGCCAATCCGTTGCTAATAGTCACTAATACTCGACGGATTTGCGACGGATTTAAGGCAGAATATCCGTCACTTCGGTTCTGGAAATCTTTCATGTTTCCAGAACCTTGGCGATAGATAATCCGTCGCTAATCCATCGTCCATTGTCGCTACGTTGTCGCCAGTTAGTCGCGGTATTGGCGACGGATTATCCGTCGCTAAATACTTACCGACTACTAGCGACGGAATTGCAGCAGATAACCCGTCGCTTAGCTTCTGGAAATATTTCATATTTTCAGAACCTTATCGACGGATAATCCGTCGCTTGGTAGTCGCCATCCATCGCTAACTGTAAATTCTCCAATTAGCGACGAATATTCCATCGCTTAGCCGTCGTTTTCCATCGCTTGGTAGTCGTTAGTCTGTCGCTAACTGGAAAACTTTTGATTTTTTAACATAAAACAGAGCATTCCCTGTTCATACAACATATGAAACATCAAAACATCATAATATGCATCACACATCACACAAACCAACAAACCAATATACATCACACACCAATATATAAACATCCATCACAAATACATCACACAAACCAACATACATCACACACCAATATACAAATATCCATTACAAACTAATATCCAAACATTCACTATTATCCAAAACATTCATCAAAAACTAATATCCACGTGATAATATCCAAAATTCACAAATATTCAACATTTAAAAACATTTCAAACCATTCAAATACAATACATCAATGAGAAGAAGGAGGTGGATCGTCCGCTGGTGGTACTCCCTGCTGCGCCCGACAATAATACTCCTCCACCATGTATGCCGGCAGGGTATCAAAGACATGGTTTGGAAGATGGCATAGCTATTATGGCGACATCATTTCAAGGAGTGTCGTCACAACAGGAGGCGGCGCCAGAGAGGCAGCAGGGTCAAAAGAAAGACGCCCGACGGAAGAAGGACCGGGAATATCCGAATCACCGGGAGCAGTAGTAGACGGACCGGAAGCAGAAGAACTGGGAGCAGATGGACCGAGAGCAGAAGATCCGGGAGAAGACGGACCGAGAGCAGAAGAACCGAGAGCAGTATAAGGATGCAGATAGTACGTGGTCATATGATCCCGCAAGGACGACACCGCCTCAGTCAGATTTGCAAGTTGTGTCCTCACATCATCACCTGTCGGGGTCGTGGGAGGAGGAGGCGGAGACAGTAGAAATCTCGGAATCGACGCCTGCAACGATGCCAGGGAGCCGCATCCATAGAGGCGCCCTTTCCTAAATTCATCGACGGTATCTACGAACATGTCGTCGTAGCGAGCAGCCATAGAAGAGGACGCCTGGGCGGGCGTCGTTTTGCCGATATCCTCGCCAGCAGGGGCTAAACCCGCCTAAGGTCCTCACGATACACAGTCTATCCAATGAATGTGTTTATACTATAAGTTTTTCTAAGTTATAATCTAAATCCTATGTTAGCATATGTTATAGTCTGAATCCTATGTTTACCTAATTAAGTTAACAATACTTATAATTCTAACATAAATCTCATAAACGTAAGTACTTACATCAGTCTTCTGGGCCCTCATATCGACGAAGCTCCCGTCCTGTCGCCTCTTGTGCATATACTAGAATACATCGTGCATGCTGACCGATTCTGCCTCTTTTCTTTCCTTTACCGCCTGTTGGTCTACATACGAAATATTCGTAGAATTTAATTAACTTCGTATATTAATAGTACCGAATTAGATAGTGGAATAAATTTGCGGTATCTCACCAGATCTGCACGCGTTGCTGCGTAGGGCCTTGAACCCCCGTATGCAGACCCGCGGCCCGTCGATTCGCCTTCGCTTTCTTCGATTTCTGCTTGTACGTAGGAGTATCCATCTTCTCCAAGATCTGCTCATAATACTCCTGTCGGATCCAATCCTTCTTCAAATGTGCCAAGCGAAGGTCATACACCGCATCCCGTATCTTCTTCTCGGCGGCGCTTCTATAGGTCCTGCGGATCGCCTCCTCGCGATAGGGGGGCCACCAGAACGTCCTCTGACATACAAATTCAATTATCATGTAATTAAAAAAATAGTAGATTAAAAAGTAATCAATAATTAACCACAAGATATATATATACTCTCATCTCATCGTTCCAGATGTATTACAAGTCCAGGGGCACCTCAGAAAAATTGAGGTAGGGGCCATGGTAGTTATCTCGGATAATGCGCCATAAATCCTGACATCATCCCACGGAAAAAAACTACAAAGAAGCAACGACTGGATTATTAACTTGAATAAATGAAACAAATTTAATAAATTAACTTAAATTAACTTACGATTCACCCGCGGGCTATAGCTTTCGTCAGAACTCGTCCATCGGCCTCTCTGGTGGCATTAGAGGATTCGCGGCTCCGCGCATGTACTCACTAGTAACCAGATGTAACTGAGTCCGGGGGTACTCTGGGGCCTACCGTGTAGTAACTGGTGGATCTGCTAGCAGAACAGATCTTTCAGTGGATGGAGTCGCAGGCCTCGACGAAGGTGATGATAGCTCCGGGGTAGATCGACGGCAGGATGAGTCTGTGCCCGGGGTACTCTTCGGGTCGGGATCGCTAGATGGGGTCACATCCCGGGAATGTTGAAGGCGACCACGACCACTATCACCGGCACCACCACCACGACCATGCCTACGACCAAGACCACCAGCACCAACACCACCACCAGCACCACGACTAGCACCACCACCATGACGAGTGCTAGCCACCATGACCTGTAAATAGAACACATAAACATAATCAACAATATAGAAGTATAAATAAATATAAAATTAAACTAAAATATATATATACCACCAGTAGGGCGACGAGTGCCGCCACGACGAAAAGGACTAGGAGTGCCATCTGCAAAAAAAATCATACAATAAGTAGATGATCGAACAACAAAAGCATGAACTGAAATAAGAATGCAGAAGTTTAAATTGAATTCACTAAGTTAGTTGTAAGTGCTTTTATGAGGTTAAACTAAATTCACTAAGTTAATTAGTAGAAAGTGTTTTTATGAGGTAAAAGTAAATTCACTAAGTTAATTGGAAGTGTTTTTAATATATACCGATATTTAATCTAATCATCGTCATCGTCTTCGTCCTCGTCCTCGGCGTCATCTTCATCCTCATCCTCATCGTCGACTTCATCTGTATCCTCATCCTCATCAAGTTCTTCTTCTTCTTCTTCTTCTTCTTCTTCTTCTTCTTCTTCTTCTTCTTCTTCTTCGGCCTCAATACTTGGTTTAGGTCCTAAAAATCAAGTTGCATTTATCAACTAAACAGAGGAAATTAAATTACGTACTATTCAAATGGACTGCACAGGAGGCAGATTATGCTACTATTCAAATGCGCAAGCTGAACAGCACTACCACTCAAGCGCGCTATGCTGACGTAGCAATACCATCATTACCTGACAAAAATCCAATCTTCTGACAGCTGACAGCCCAATAAATGAGGAGTCCTTTCGTTTCTTGTGCAGTACAGCGCTCGAGGACAGCTTTACAGCCAGCATAGTATGATAGCTCAACTTCAGCGCAGTTTGACCAAGCCCGAGTCTCAGCGCAGTCTGATGCTAGTGCTTTTCAAGTGGCGCAATCCATCAAGATAACTGACATTTATTACGTGGCTTACATGCCATCAATTGTTCACCATGTGGCAACCGCCTGTACACGACCATGCGTATTTCAATCAAATAATGCCACGCGTCTAATACAGTTGGCCCACGATCGAGTAACTGCCAGCGTAGTTTGCTGCTTGCGCAGTCTGTTGCTAGCGCAGTTCATCATGCGCAATCCAGAATAACTATAAATTAGTTATTTCTAAAACTCTATAAATAGAGTTTCAAGTCCTTTATTAAGGAGATCAGATCATTATTATCATCAGATATCAGGAGATCTTGTCCAAGTGCTGCTACATTCTTCAGAGGCTATCGTCTTCAAAGTTCACATCGTCCAAGGGATAAAACGATCGTCTTCAGATCGGATTCTTATAGTTGTACTTTTCCAGAATTCAATTGTAATCTTCTTACAAAGTTTGTGAAATAAAGGATTTTGTTTTTGCAAACAAAATGACGACTCTGCTGGAGACGACTTTCTCCTCCGACGAGGAAGTGACAACTCAATGTGACGTTACGTCTATCGGAAAGACGCAGAAGACGCTGGTTGTGAAGGTCAACCAGACTGCCTACGAGGCGATGATCAACTCTGGGGCTACTCGTCGTACTGCAACCTCTGCCAAGAGCAAGGTTCATTCAGTGTGGACTCCAAAGTCCTCTGCACAGTCCTCTGCGCAATCATCTGCGCAACCTGCTGTATCTGCTGCCAAGGAACCAGTAGCAACTTCTGCTGTTTTGTAACACACTGCTCTTTCTGCCACAGCACAACCCACTTCCTATGCTACTCTGGCAAAGTGCAAGACTCCTCTTCCCCTGGCGCAGTTGGCGACCTCCTTCCCTCCTGCACAATCTACTATTACTGCAACCAGAGTACAACTTAAACATTCTGAAGCCAGGACTCCTGCTGCACAAACTACAGTTTCTGTGGCCAAAAGGCCATCTGCCAAAGCTCCCCAAGCGCAATCAGCCAATGCGCCTATTGTCCCTTCAACCTCTGTGCAAGCTGTTCCAGTACAGTCTAATAGGGATAGTCCTTTGGCTAATCTCTCTTCTTCTCACAGCAAGGGAAAAAACTCTGCTCCTCTTCCCAAGCACCCTGTTGCTCCAGCACAATCCACTGGGGGTAGTCTCTTGACTGTTCCTTCTCCTCCTCAGAACAAAGAAAAAGGCCCGTTGGTCTTTTCTCGAACTTCCTCGTTCCATGACTTGGAAGACAACAGAGGGAAATGCTTTTTAGCCAACCCTTCTTCACAAAACAAGGGAAAAGGTCCTTTGGTCTTTTCTCAGTCTTCTCCGATTTTTACCATAGAAGATCCATCTGAACGTGCCTCGGCACCAATCAGTACAAGAACTCTCTCAAACAAGAGCTCTTCTCTCCCTGCCAAAGGGAAATGTACTGATCAAAGAGTTATTCTGCCTACTCTGGTAGCGAAACTCCAAGATCTCCCAACTCTCCGAATATCCCGCTCAAAACAGGGAAAATTACTGGTGTCTGAGACAGAAACCCCTGGAGGTGAATTTGCTGATCTACGGACTTATCTCAATAGACCAGCTTCTATAAAATGCAAGCAGCCAATGCCGAAGTTCAACCTACATCAGAGGTAAATTTCCAGAATAAAAAATCCTGACACCTATGCTAATGAAGTGAGTACTTCTCTATATACTCAAGGGACAAAACATCTGAAGAACCGAAACCATGTTCCGAATGTGGTCAAAGAATATATCCCTCAGACTTCTTCTCGTCCCGTCATTATTCCTGACCTCCGAGAGCACCTTAAGCAAAAATGGGACAACATCTCAATACCTCCAGTTCAACCACTTGAACATCATTGTAATCATAAGGTTGTCATCAAGTGCTGTTGCCAGACAACAAAACGATCTATTTTCGATCGTCTGAATTTTGCAACTTCTGAACCAATGTCAGAAGATGAAGACGAAGTGTTGTATGCTTTCGTCAACATGGCTTATCGAGACACTGGGGGGAGAAAGTGCTCCAAACATGGCAAGCCTCGCTGGCCCAGCCAGCGGTACTTAGATTTACTCCAAGAATCTTCTGAAGGAGTATTTCGACATACCCGATCCCGAAGTCGAGACACAATGGGGCATGGGAATCTTCTCCACGATCCCTTTGGTCATCTCCCTATTTCGTATTCAGGAGATGATTCCTTCTCTGATTATGATGCATACAGCAAAAGTTCTGAACAGACAGTATCTTCTACTGTACCTAGAGAAGTGACAGCTTATGTTGTCACTGAAGACCCAGACTCTTCTAGTTCAACAAATCAAGAATAACAAATAGCTGCACTGGAGGATAAGCTGAAGACCATGGCTGAAATGGTTGCAAGTATGCAGTCTATCATCGTGGCTCAACATACAGTACCACCGATCGTACCTGCTGCAAATCCTGAGATTATAGCCTCGTCGGTACCTGTCAATACAGGTCTGGGGGTAGTATCTCCTCAAATACCCCCTATACAAATTCAACCCACACCCAGTCAGTCAGCAGCTGGGGGTAGCACTTACCATGCTGTTCCTCCTCCTAACACTCAGCCTGCTCCTTCTTCATCATTGAAGGATGCTAATGAAGATGTCAAACTCTTGCGCACTCAATTTTAGGCTTTTAAAGAGAAGGACAATTTACAAAGATTGGGGATCAAACAACCCTATCCGGTTGAATGGAAAGAAGTCCCATTTCCTCCAAAGTACAAAATCCCTACAATTTTGTTGTTTGACGGTAGCACTTCTTCGAGTCAGTTCATTAACCACTTTGAAGTAATGACTGTTCAACTTTAGCCAAATGATGCCCTTCTTACTAGGGTATTCGTCGGCTGTTTAGCTGGTGTAGCATACGATTGGTGCAGGAGCTTACCTGATGGCTGTATCACCTCTTTCTCGGGTTTGAAACAAATCTTCTTAGAGCGATTCTACGAGGGAATCAACGACATGACCATGTCGACCCTCAACAAGATCAAACAAAGACATAATAAAACTGCTGAGAGTTTCATTGAAAGATTCTGCCGAGAAGCATTAAAGATGCCTCTTGGAACTCCAGCCGTTGTCACTATAGATACCTGTAAGGCAAATCTTTTGCCTATCATCAGCATGTGGATGGGGTCAACTCAATTTCAAGACTGGCCATCATTCATTTTCAATGCTAAAGCAGCTAAAGTTAAGACTGGCCATCATTCCTATTTACAGGAATTTCCCAAAACTCAAGAAAACCCTGCTTCTTCTTCTGAGTCCGCTCCAGTGCAACCTGCTTCTACTGAGGGCATCCCTGCTGTGTCTTCACCGATTTTAGAAACCATTCCCCCTAATCCGACAGCAGCCGACAAAGGCAAACAACAAGTCCGCTTTGACAAGCCTTTGAAGAAGTCATCCCCTTCTGGACTTGAGAAACCATACAATTTTGATATTTTCGCTCAACTAGCTAATACACCGGCTAGGCTGTCGATCTTTGAGCTCTTGCGCCTCTCCAAAGGGACTCGAGAAACCCTGAGTGAAGCTCCCATATAGGCAAACACCTGCTTAACTTTTCTAAAGAAGCCAGAATCAGAGCCTGTCTCTTGCCTCTACTGTCATAGTGTGTTGGAGTTAATTCCAAATATTACCTTCACACAGGATGATATGCTGATGGAAGACAATAGGCATGACCGTCCTCTATACTATACAGGATACATCGACACGATGAAGGTCGATCGTATTCTGATAGATACCGGGTCAGCACTCAGCATCATGCTGAAGACAATATTAGATGCACTGAAGATCCCAGTACATAGTCTTTCTAGCACAATCACCACCATCCTAGGGTTCAACCAGGAAAAAAGTGAGCCTCTGGGCAAGATTCGCCTAAAACTCCAAATAGGCAATCTTCGCACAAAGGTGACCTTCTATATTATAGATAACCATGGTTGCTCTTACAATGCTCTTTTGGGGAGACCATTCCTTCATGAATACAACATTGTTCCTTCAACTCTCCATCAATGTTTCAAGTACGTTGATGACAATGGAGAGGTTCAAAAAGAGGTGGCAGATCTCTACCCTTTTAAAGGTATCGAAGCATATTGTAATGATGCTCGTATATATAAAGATAAGTTCATGAAGGTAGTGCTGGCTTTAGATACTGAAGAAGAACAAGAAGCAGTGCCCAATGATACTCTCATCATACCTGTTAAAGGGCATGTTTCTCATCCTCAGACCTCCAAACCACTGGCTATTCACTTGCCAGTCCGGAAGCAACTAACCGATGGTGGTCAAGATAAAAGGGAGCTCACCTCTTCTGAGCCACTTGTTATCGACCTACGTCGTAACAAGGATAAAAGGCAGCTCACCTATTCTGAGCCACTTATTATCGATTTATCTCGTAACAAGGATAAAAGGGAGCTCATCTCCTCTGTGCCACTTGTTATTGACCTTCGTTGTAGCAAGCCTCCTCCACGTTCTTCTTCTCTCCCTCTTATAATCAATCTGACCAAGCCTGCTAAGGCTAAAGGTCCTGTTGTAAATACAGATGTACAAATCAATGAAAAAGCATCTCATTTCCTGTATACTAATGTCATTTATCATACTAAATGCTATTTAGATATGTTAGATAGCTTTCAGTCATTTATAATGGGAGTTGTACAGTCTCTTCAAACAGAGGTCTTACTCGAACACCCAGATGATTTATACTTTGTTGTCCCTTCTCGAAAGAGAGGCGAGAGTCCAATACTTTTTAGTAAAGGGCCAGAACAAAAATTCAACTATACGGATGATAGCAAAAATAACGATTTGGGACGTCTCCAACTTCGTCGTTATAGTCAACAATCAAAAGACATCATCCGAAAGATGGGTTATGACTTCAAGAATGGCCTCAACTATGGTAAGAGTAGACGAACTCCTATCCGTACGGCCGTTTCGAAAGGAAAATCAGAGATGTACTATAGCAGGACAAAAATAGGCCTCGGATATGCTTCACCTCCAGTCTTATCTCCAGCAGCTTCCGAGTCTGATTGCGAGAAGCGCTCTAACTCTTCTGATTCCAGATCTTAGAATTCTGACACCAGTATTGGCCAAGTTTATCGATTGATTGTATCTTCTAACATGGTCTCCGTTGAACTTCCAGAAGGTTATGACGAAGATATCGAAGAAAATCCCGAAACAGATCCTTGGGCTCAATGAATGGACACCCAACGGGAACTTTGATTTGAACAACGAGAACCTCCTGCCGAAGATCAATTGGTCCAAATTGACGTAGGAGAAAATGGGTCACCTCGTCCAATATTCATCAGCAAGAATCTTCCCGAGGCGGATAAGCAAGAATTAGTTCTTCTTATTCGAGAATACATTGATGTCTTTGCCTGGAGTTATGAAGACATGCCAGGTTTAGATCCTAAAGTTGCTACTCATAAACTGAATATTTTTCCTAATGCAAAGCCAGTTAAACAGTAGCAAAGGCGATTTAAGCCAGAAATGATGGATGCAATCGATGATGAAGTTAAAAAGCTCATAGCTTGTGGCTTTATTCGAGAAGAACAACATCCAGATTGGGTAACCAACGTTGTCCCAGTCTTGAAGAAAAATAGCAAAGTTCGAGTTTGCATCGACTTCTGGGATCTTAATGAAGCCTGTCCAAAAGATGAGTTTCCTCTCCCTATTACAGATGTCATGATTGACAACACTTACGGGTTCGAAAGGATATCCTTCATGGATGGATTCTCTGGATACAATCAGATTCGGATGAATCCTGAAGATGAAAAACACACTTCTTTCCATACTCCTTGCGGAGTCTACTGCTACATAGTGATGCCATTTGGTCTCAAGAACGCTGGTTCAACTTACCAACGAGCTATGAGTACCATCTTTCGAGATCATCTGCGCAAGACTGTCGAATGCTATGTCGACGATATTGCTGTCAAGAGCCATCTAAAGGAAGATCACATCCAGGATTTAAGAGCTATCTTCAATCTAATGCGCCAATATCAGCTGAAAATGAATCCTACCAAGTCATTCTTGGGTATCTCTAGTGGTAAATTTCTCGGGTTCGTCATTACCTCCAAAGGTATACACGTGGATCCCGAGAAGATCAAAGCCATTCAAGAGATGCGTCCTCCACACAACTTAAAAGAGCTACGAGGATTCCAAGGTCGACTTGCGTACATCAGGCGATTCATTTTAAATTTGTCTGGACGCTGCAAACCATTTTCCCAGTTAATGAAGAAGGGTGTATCTTTCATTTGGACTGAAGAATGTCAATGAGCATTTGACGACATAAAACAATATCTCATGAACCCGTCGGTCTTGGTGCCACCAATCTCGGGCATACCATTCTTAATGTATGTCCGTGCTATGGACCATTCATTGGGTGCTTTACTTGTCCAGAAGAACAAAGAAGGCCATGAACAAGCCATCTACTATCTTAGTCGTACTATGATTGGTGCTGAACACCGTTATAGTCTGGTTGAAAAAGAATGCTTAGCTCTTATGTTTATTATTCAAAAGACAAGGCATTACATCATTGGACAAACTATTCACGTCATCTTTCGAGTTAATCCTCTTCGGGTACTGATGAAGAAGCCAAGTATACTCAATTCTCGATTGGCTACATGGGACATTCTGCTAGCCCAATATGACATGCTTTATGTTCCACAAAAATCTGTTAAGGGTCAAGCACTGGCGGACTTCTTAGCGGCTCATCCTATTCCAGAAACATCTAAACTTTTCGATGAAATTTCAGACGAGACATTGGAATCAAGTATGATCTCTGAAGAATTTCCTACCTGGTGTTTATTCCTCGACGGAGCATCCAGGATCGGGCCGAATGGTGCCATCGTCGCAGGAGTTGGGGTTGTTCTTGTTTCTCCAGACGGGTCAACTATCCAAAAAGCCTATTCCCTAGATGAACCCTGCTCCAACAACGTAGCAGAATACAATGCTCTACTCATTGGCCTTCAATTAGCTAAACAACTAGACGTCGAATATCTTGAAGTCTATGGCGACTCCAAGCTGGTTGTTAATCAGGTTAGAGGAACCTATGAAGTTCGTCATCAAGATCTAGTGCCTTATCATGAAGCGGCAATCAATATGGCTACATCATTTAAAGCCTTTTTCATCGAATATGTCCGCCGAGCTTGCAACATTGAGACAGATGCTTTGGCCAATCTTGCAGCAGTCTTAGCTATATCTGTCAAAAGACAACAGGTAGTGGTTGTCTCTAATCGGGAATTGTTTTGTATCGAAAACAATCACAATATTGAGTTCAGTAATTTTACTGAGGCCAATATTATCAGTGAAGATTGGAGAACTCCCTTCATCAACTTCGTAGTCCATGATATACTTCCTGAAGATCCCAAGGAGGCTACAAGTATTCATCGACGGTCTCCGCAATTCTACTACAATCAGACTACTAAGACTCTCTACCGGCGGACTTATGACGGTCTTTTTTTACGCTGTCTTGCTGGTGATGAAGCAAAGCAAATGTTACGTGAAGCTCACGATGGTGTTTGCGGAGCACATCAACCTGGCCCTAAACTACAAGACCGTATCCGACGCATGGGTTACTACTGGCCTTCTATGGTATCGGATGCCATCGAATATGCAAGGAAATGTCGAGCTTGTCAAATCCACGCATATTTTATTCACCAGCCGTCAGAATTTCTGCATCCAACTGCTGCTTCCTGGCCTTTTGAAGCTTAGGGCATGGATATTATAGGTCCTATCAATCTCCTTCTTCTAATGGACATCGGTTCATACTAGCTATAACCGATTACTTCTCCAAATGGGCTAAAGCTATACCTCTGGCTGAAGTCAAGACCAGTAGCGTCATCAACTTTGTCAAACACTATGTCATCTATAGATTTGGTGTACCTCGAAGGATCATTCACGACAATGGACCACAGTTCATTAGCCAAAAGTTTGCCAGGTTTTGTGACGATCATCGGATTGACAATGTCGCTTCGACAGCTTACAATCCTGCTGCTAATGGTTTAGCTGAAGCATTTAACAAGACTATTATCAAACTCCTTAAGAAGTTTGTATCTACTAACAAAAGGAATTGGAGTGAGAAACTTGGAGAATGTTTATGGGCTTACCGCACTACGGTCCGTAACCCTACAGGCTGTACACCTTTTTCTCTTGTATATGGTTGTGAAGCAGTTCTACCTTTGGAACTTCAGATCCGATCCCTGTGGATTGCCATTGCCAACGAGCTTACTACAGAGAACAACGACCTCCTTCGACTTCAAGAATTAGAAGCGCTCGACGAGAAACGGTTATTGGCTCAACAACATATTAAGTTATATCAAGCCCGAATCTCAAAAGCTTTTAATCGTAAAGTTAAGGTCAAAGTTTTTCAGAAAGGAGAACTGGTTCTAACCGTCATACGTCCTATGACCATGACTCATATGAGCAACGGCAAATTCGATACGAAGTGGGAAGGTCCATATATTGTGAACAAAGTCTTCTCAAATGGAGCCTATCAACTTACAGAGTTGGACGGTCGAGTTGCAATGATGCCTATCAATGGCAAATTTCTTAAAAAGTACTATGTATGAATGTAAAAGGAATTTCTTGTAAATACCACAAAACAGTTCATAAATAAAATTTTATTTTATTTCATCATAAATGGTGTTACAAGATATCATGGACGAGAATCACTATCGTCCTTCTTGAAGACAGGACGAGGACCACTACTGTCATTTTCAAAAATGTAATTGGCAAAAAAGCTGAGAGCATCCTTGCTCGAACCCACCAGAAATTTGCAAGCGGCCATCCTCATGGCTTCCTCCTCGTCCGTCGTCCCTGGTTCAAGTAGGAAGTCCAAGATATCCCACGGTGGCTTGGGTGCAGACGAACATTCGTTCGCCTTTGTCTGCTTGGGTTGTGTCATCTCGACTGGAGGTTCCTCCGTGGTTTCTTCAACCTTCGGGACAATCTCAGCCTTCTTGGATGCATCTTCAGACGATATTTTTGTGTTGAAGAGTGAAAGTGATCATTCCATTTCAATTTCTGTTCTATTTATAGGCAGAGATTCTCAAAACATCGAAGCGACGCGTTCTTCGCAACATTCATTACATTTATCCGACGGTTCGCCCGTTCATTATATTTATCCGACGGTTCGCCCGTTTATTACATTCATCCGACGGTTCGCCCGTTCATTACATTCATCCAACGGTTTGCCCGTTTATTATATTCATCCGACGGTTCGCCCGTTTATTACATTCATCCGACGGTTCGCCCGTTCATTACATTCATCCGACGGTTCGCCCGTTCATTACATTCATCCGACGGTTCGCCCGTTCATTATATTCATTCGACGGTTCGCCCGTTCATTACATTCATCCGACGGTTCGCCCGTTCATTATATTCATCCGACGGTTCACCCATTTATTTGACGGTTCACCCGTTCATTTGACAGTTCACCCGTTCATTACATCCATTCGACGGTTCGCCCGTTCATTACCATTCATCTGACGGTTCACCCGTTCATTCAATTCATCTGACGGTTCATCCGTTCATTCCAACGATTCATTTCGTTCATACATTTTGACGATTCATCCGTTTATTTATATCAGCAACTTATTACGTATTTATTACCTATGATTAAGTTGTCTAGCGAAATAATGATATTCAACGAATTATATTCTGCCATATCCACATTACCTCTGAGCAGATATAATGAATATAATTATTTTTTAAATCAAGAAATATATCATGTCCTGAACCTCTGAATATATTTTCCATCACTATTATTTATATCCTTAATGGGATATGCAAAAAATAATAGAGCCACAAAAATAATGTCTTTTCATTGATCAAAATAAAAGGCATTACAAAAAGACATATCATAAAAGAGAAAATACAAAAAATTTCTTATTCAGCTAGAGGTGTCATCAAACTAGCTATCTGCTGCTTCAATGCTTGAAGTCGTCCATCATGCGAATCCAACACCTGCCTTCTAGCTTCCGCCATTCCAGATTTATCGTCGAAAGATGGCAAGGTCACTAGGCGGCGAGCAATTTCATCTTGATGGAAAATGACAAACTCATTCTCCTCGTGGATTAGAATGTCTAGTTGCTGAACGGCAGCTTCATGCTGTGTCGTCTCTTCCTCAAGAGCAAGCTGAACGATTTTCAACTCTTCCTGAAGACGAGCAAACTCTGCTTTTAGCTCAGTAACCTTCCTTTCTTTTTCTCCAGCAGCAGACGCTAATGTCTCCATCCGGGAATCATATTCTGAAGCCTTTGTGGCATAAGTGTCAAAAAAAGTTTGGAAAGCAGCTTTTGTGACTTTAGCTTCGCGAGTCATCCGTTCAAACTCAGCATTTACTAGGGACTCTACTTCTCCCCGATTAAGATCTTTGTAGATCTTAATTGATGCCTCCAGCTCATCCAATATGTGTTCAAGATAAGCGGCTTGAGCTTCATCGCCTTGACTTCGGATAGCACCTATCAGATAAGTAGTTGGGGTTCTAACGGTGATGAAACCAACATTCTCTCTTTCCATTACCCTTTCTACTAAGGGTCCTAAGGAAGTAAAGAAGAGGTTGGTGAAGGAACCAATTATAAATCTGTTAGTAGCCGCTGCGCCAGGTGTAGCAACTACTCATGTGGAAGTTGAAGCAGCAGATGCTTGTACAGGTGGACGTTCAGCTTCTTGAACATGAATTGAGGTCTCTCTAGACAAGGGAGCCATGGTGGAGCTAGTGGCCCCTCCCAGATATTCCTCTGCGAAATTAAATAAACACCATCAGTTTGCTGTCATTAGCGACTATCAAAAAGTATCAAAAATAAGGGCAAGCTTACCATTGCTGGGTTTAGTGACGAGTTTGTCGTCTGTTTACATAGGTTGCAGCCTAACAGAGGTAGCTTCAGACATTACTGTCTGACTACTTCCTGCTTCGGAGCCGCCTGAAAAATGTCGGCTGCTGCTAGCTATTGCTGTTGTTGGCACTATATCAGTGCATACTAGAGGAATTGAAAAAGATTGAATTTCTGCATAAATGAAAGATAAGATGTCAGTCATTTAATATATAAAAGAAGATTATCAATATTAGCCAATACCTCTTGGATCAGTGATAGTAGCTTCCTCCGGTGCTATGTCATTAACAACATTCTTTTCTTGGGATGCATGAGCATGAGCATCCTCTTCCGGATTTGGAGTATCATCAACAGTCTCTGCTGATGTTTCTTCATCATCCTCCGTAACTTTTTCTCGGGCTTCCTCGCTATCATTTGCGGCGACCGGGTCTATGCCATAATGAAAACTGAAGTCACGGCCTTCTAGAGCCTCAATCATTAATTTGTCTTCTTCAGCACGAAGTGATCTTGGAGAATCTGGAAGATGGGCAGTTTTCGGTGCAAGTGTAGGAGATCGCAATACGTCGAGAGACGTTTCTGACTCATTGATTGGAATCAGAGTTACAGTCGCCTCTCTTATTTTTGCAGCTTCATCCTCTGTCTCCGCGATCTCCTCTCTTGTCTCTACACCCTCGTCCCTCTTCTCTGCACTGGAAGATTCCTGTCTGGGCTCAAGGGAAGGTGTAGGAGACGACATCATAACTCCGACGATCGCACTTGTCAGGACCGATGCCAGGATAGGTTTTGGAGGAGTGACTACTTTCTTTCTTCTGAAGACTATTTTCTTTCTGTGTAGAAGTCTCTCCGGGCTCTCTACGTCTATAGCATGTTCTTGTCTTTGAATGGAGGTCAGGGTCGTTGCCTCTTCTCTCTGAATTGACTCAGCCTGTTATCGAGATTGCGACCGGGTAGTGACCCTTTCCGATGATTCAAAAACAATCTTCTTCTTAGAGATTGGAGAAGAAGGTTCTTCGGCCTTCCTCTTCTTCTCCTTGGCCGAAGATCATACAACTTTTAGGAAGACGCGCAGCGGCTCATAGACTTCTTCGGGGAAGTTAGCTTCCCTCGAAGCTTCTAATGGTGCATCGGTCGGCTCATGCTCCTCATCATTACCAGGAAGCACCAGAACAGGTGCTCCTTTCTTAAATCGAGTCGCAGTTGCGAAACTGTCTGCCAGATTGAAGCTTTCAGCAAAAGTGTTTGCTGATGTGTAGAAGATCGAGTACGTATACAGCATACGAGGACCTCGATCATTTCTAGACGGCATCGAGAACGTCGTCCTGGTGTCCCGAGCATTGTAATATGTCCAAGCCCGGGCTCCATCAATTAAAAACCTTTTTTCTTGTAGGCATGTGATAGCATTACCTACATGGAACTGGTCATAACCGAATTGGCGTACAAAACGGCTGGGAAGATAAGGCTCGAGATAGCATTCATCCTCGAACCGGTATACCAAGTGTGATGGCTGGATTGTCCTTAGCCAATCGAAAGCTGTGTGGCCCAAAGGCTGCATCCTTCCGGAGTCCACAAGGTTTGTAGACATATGCTCATAACCGACCGGAGGGGTAACGCAGTAGAAGCTCCATCCTCTACCGAGATTCAGTGCGCGTCGACAATCTCTTAAAGTGGTGTAAATCCACTTGCATCCAGAAAATCTTCTCAAAAAGCTGCCATCCACTGCCCCCATATCCGGATTCATTAGTGAAGGATGGTGTAGAAGCAGCCATCCGAACAAGTATGTATATGACAGTTCTAGCCGGGGAAAGTGTCCTTTCTCGCCTTTCCCTTTAATCATTGAATCGACGAAGAGGCAAAGGCCGGCGTTCACTCTGTATGTCATTGCTGACAGCAGATCCATCCGGTAGACGAAGACCAGATGGACAGCAGCAAAAAGTACACCGCGGTGGAAGCGATCGACTGTACTGGCCACAGGGACGGCGTATCGTCGGAGCCAGTAAGTGAGAAAACCCGCCAACTGGGCCTCCTTCGACATGGGCCTATAGCCCATCCTCATGTAACTCTCAATAATGTCATCTTTCTTAAGAGGGGGATATTGAAGATCATCATCGATCTTGATATCCATATCTCCATGTGTCTCCATTAGCACTATCACTTCAGTATTGCTGAGTGGTCGAAAAAAGTTAGGATTGCAGTTTTCGTGCTCCTTGGTCTTCTTCTCAATGATGTGGTTGAGGAAGAGATATGGCAACCATTTAGTGGAGTAGCAGGTGCCAGATGTGCCACTCTTGTAATATAGAGAGCAAATCTTATAGTGATAGAGGAGCTCTTCAAAGACAGATACCATATCAGCATTCTCCTCACGCAGTTTGTCCAATTCATAGTTTGTTGGGACAAACTTTTCATAGGGGATATCCCCCATTGGCAGGCTGGAGATGTACTTCATCTCGTGCAAAGCTAACCCGACCTCTCCGCGGGGTGTCATGAACGTCCCGGTTCTATAGTTGTATCTCTCGATTAATGCGAGAAATATATGAGGATTGGGGGGAAAGCCATAAATAGTGGCATACACTGCTTAGTATAGATTAATCGCCTTAAGCCGCTCTTCATATTGGACCAAAATCCAATTGGCTATACAGATCCATCTCTTGTTATCCGGGTTCACGAGGCCTGTCAGCCGCAACTCCTGATCCGGATACCTTCTTTCTACCTTCGTAAACTCATTTACGAATATCGGAGTTCTTACTGGTAGCAGCAAGGAAGAATCTTCTGGCGGGATACAGCCAGGCTTTAGTCCTCTAAGCAAGGAGCTATGGCGCTCAGAGGAACTATAGAATATATTCTTGTTATCAGACACCTTCTTGACACAGATGTTCCCTGTTCGGGCTTGCTGAAGTGGAGTTATATCCCATTCCATTCTTCTCAGATAGCTTGCAAAAGCATATCGAGATAGAGGAAGACATCTAGAGATCTCCGGCAGAAGGATTGTCTTCTCGCCCCTCTGGATAAGTCTATGTTCCATTCGAGGTCTTGGCTGAGAGTTTTTGTCAAAGGCCTCACCAAACAAGAACAACGGCTTCTTATGGGTAACTGTGTCAGCAGTCTAAAGAGGCTGCCCATTCATCAGACACAGTAAAGTCTCATTGTCCTATGCAATCAATACGGCTTACCGAGATGACGGTAAGGCGTACTGAGGGAATGTCACATGAGATAGATCTTCCTTATATTCAGGTTCAGCCATGGATCCTGCAAAGACCTCATAGTTGGGGTCTTCCCTGAGGTTAACTGCATCAAATAAAGAAAACAAGGATCAGTACATACAAAAGCAAAATTCTACAAAAGATCATCAATTTGCGCAAGTTATCAGATTGCGCCAACACAGTCAGCTTGCGTAAATTGTCAGATTGCGCCAACACAGTCAGCTTGCGCACATTATCAGATTGTGCCAGCACAGTCAGCTTGCACAAGTTATCAGTTTGCGCTAACAATACTTGCGCAAGACATCAGTTTGCGCTAACACAACTGACTTGCACAAAACGATGGATTGCGTCGAATATTTTGTCAGTATTTTCCATCCGATTGCGTAAGAGTATAGTTTTCATAAAAATGAAAACTATTGTGAATGCAACTGAAATCCTAAACAGGATGGCGTAAATACCATCAATCTCTAAAAAGAGAGAGGTATGAAGGTCTGAAAATATCAAGAACCCTAAAAAGGGTTTCGATCTCCGTTCATCATTTACCTTGCAATACTGGATGACCTGTTTCATGATGAGAAATTCGAGGTACAATCCGAGTCGAAGGCTCGGCGGGGGCCTTGCCCTTCTCAGTGGCTGTACGCTTGGGAGCCATCGCTATCGTCGGCGGGAAGAAGAAGAAGTAGTCGGAGAAGGAACGAAAGCTTTTGTCTCTTGAACAGTCGAAAAACAAGTAAAGGATGAAAGAAAGAAAAAAAAGAAACTATTTATTATTTTTCAAGTGTAACGGCCACCTCCGATTGTGCCACAAAAGTCGGAGCTAATTCTTCCAAACGCGGAGTCAAAGCACAACCTGCGCAACTTGATTTTAAATTCAAAATTCAAAGTATTTCGAAACTTTGAATATTTTCAAATTTCGAAAACTTTGAAGGGGGTCTTGTAGGTCCTAAAAATCAAGTTGAATTTATCAAATAAACAGAGGAAATTAAATTGCGCACTATTCAAATGGTCCGTACAGGAGGCAGATTGTGCTACTATTCAAACGCGCAAGCTGAACTGTGCTACCACTCAAGCGCGCTATGCTGACGTGGCAATGCCATCATTACCTGACAAAAATCCGATCTTCTGACAGCTGACAGCCCAATAAACGAGGAGTCCTTTCGTTTCTTGTGCAGCATAGCGCTCGAGGACAGCTGTACAGCTAGCACAGTATGATAGCTCAACTTCAGCACAGCTTGACCAAGCACGAGTCTCAGCACAGTCTGATGCTAGCACTTTTCAAGTGGCATAATCTATCAAGATAACTGACATTTATTATGTGGCTTACATGCCATTAATTGCTCGCCACGTGGCTACCGCTTATACACGACCATGCGTATTTCAATCAAATAATGCCACGCGTCTAATACAGTTGGCCCACGATCGAGTAACTGCCAGCGCAGTTCGCTATTTGCGCAGTCTGTTGCTAGCGCAGTTCATCATGCGCAATCCAGAATAACTATAAATTAGTTATTTCTAGAACTCTATAAATAGAGTTTCAAGTCCTTCATTAAGGAGATCAGATCATTATTATCATCAGAGGTCAGGAGTTCTTATCCAAGTGCTACTGCATTCTTCAGAGGCTTTCGTCTTCAAAGTTCACATCGTCCAAGGGATAAAACGATCGCCTTCAGATCGGATTCCTATAGTTGTACTTTTCCAGAATTCAATTGTAATCTTCTTACAAAGTTTGTGAAATAAAGGACTTTTGTTTTTGCAAACACTTGGGACAAGATGCCTCTTTCTCCCCTGGTTGACAGCTAGGTCTTGTGTATCAACCTCTTCCTCTCCTCTATTTTTCTCAACAATATCTTTAACATCCATGGTATCCGACTGTTGTCCCAAGTATTGGAACTTTTCGATCTGGTCCTCTTGGTATGCTAGGTCTCCAACGTTGAATGTATTTCTAGATTTAATCTTGCATACTGCCCACCAATCAAATCAATCTCTACGACGCCTTGGGTAGCTTGTATAGTAGACTTGAACGGCCTGACTTGCTATCGCAAACGTGTCGGACCCTCTATATCTCCTGTGATGATTTATATCGACGAATCCAAATTGTTTATCGATTCTCCAACCGATATTTGGTGTCGTATCGAACCATTCACATTTGAACATCACAATGTGCATATCATATGGGGCAGTATATTGTAAATCTACAATATCCTGAAGCACTCCATAATAGTCAAAGTGCGGCTCGTCGTCATAGATGGTGCCTCTTATACAAACACCAGAATCCTTGGTACTGATGCCGTCATTGAAAAATTTGGCATTTATAGCATTCTGAGCTGCCTTAAACTTGAAGCCATTAACGACATAGCCTGGCCAAGTCTTTGCATGCTTCTTCGATCCCAATGCCAAATAATGAATGCTCTCATTTGTGAGTGCTGTTCCAGGCAATAAAACCTGTAAACAAATATTAATAGTTTAAATATTTTAGATGCATATATTTTAATGATAGCCATATAACATATTATCTCAGTTACTTACGTATTTGTGAAACCAGGACGGAAAGGTACAATCAACCTCTCTTTGAAGTCCCTCATCGGTAATATCGGGTGTACTCATTTTGACTTCATCTGTAAATACACTGTTAGAGAAAATAAAAATAAGTGTAGTCACTTACTTCACCAAATTAAAGATTATAACGAGTGTAAGTGTATTCACTTACTTCTCCAAATCTTTCACTTCTTGTATGTCATAATTTAACAAGACATATCGGTGAGCGGCATCATACTCATCGTCAGTTAACCACCGTTTCTTACTAGTTCCAATAGGCTTGTCCCTTACATTGAATATACCTCCATCCTCAACGTCTTCATCATTCCTTTGAGGTCTATTTTGACTTGTCTGGACCTGAGTATCAAAATAAATGGAACAGAAGTTTGATACATCCTCGATAAGATATGCTTCGCATATCGAAGCCTCTATATGAGCCTTGTTGCCAACTTTTTCTTTAGATGGTGTAGGTACCTAGAGACAAATTATCTTAAGAATTAAAAATGAATTATAAAATCCAATTAAATTCTACTTAATTATATCGATATTTATTTACCTTTCAAATGGGTACACCCATCGATAATGAACAGATGCGTCGACACGGGCTTCGTATGCTAGATGAATCGGTAGATGTTCCATGCTGTCGAAGAAGCCCGAAAGAAATATTTTCTCTAACTTGCAAATTATTAAGACAATCTTCTCCTCAAGTTCAAGCATATGTTGCACCATCAACTTAGTTGAACAAATATCCCTGAAGAATATAGATAGCTCGGCCAACGGAACCCATACAGTAAAAGGCAACAACTCTCTCAAAGCAATGGACAGTAATCTTTCCATAAACATGTGGCAGATGTGACCCTTCATTCCCGTTAGCTTACGTTCATTCAGGTCAACGCATCTAGACAAATTCGACACTTAGCCATCGGGAAATCTTAAAGTAGATATCCACTTGCAGATTATTAATCTATCTTTCTTGATTAATGTGTATTACGTTATCGGCTTAGTTAATTATCCACCAGCTCCCCTTTGTATCAAGTTTAGATAAGGACGCTTGTATATTTCGGCTATATCTTGTCTTGCTTTTGGATTGTCCTTCGTCTTTTCTTTAATATCCATGATGGTATTGAAGATATTATCGAAAATATTTTTTTTCGATATGCATGACATCAAGATTATGCTTTATAAGATTATCTTTCCAATAAGGCAAGTCCCAGAAGATAATCCATTTGGTCCAGTTACGGCTTTGTCTAAACCCCTCGACACGATTATTCGATGGATCTTCCATTACGGTGGGCAAATCCTTTACAACTTTCCAAATATCGTATCCCGACAATCTGGCAGGCGGATGAGAAAATTCTTGTTTTCCAGCTCTGAATGCGTCATTGTTCTTTCTCCAAGGATGACTCGTGGGCAAAAATTGACGGTGACAGTCAAAGAAAGAAGTTTTTCCTCCATGCTGTTTGCAAAAACAAAAGTTTTATTACAAACTTAGAAAAGTGTACAAGAGTACAATTTGAATTCTAGGGAAGCACAACTGTAGGAATCTGATCAGAAAATGATCACTTTATCCCTTGGACTATATGAACTTGAAGTCTAGAGCCTCTGGAGAATACAGCAGCAATTTTGCAAGAGTTTCTGATCTCTGTGTTCCTTCAACAATGATTGGAAACTCTATTTATAGAGTTCTAGAAATAACTATTTTAGCAGTTATTCTGATGTGCGCGAGGCTGGATTGCGCCACATTGGGTTGCGCCAACCTTATGTTGTGCCAACTTTCATTCAGTTATTCAATTGTGTACTAACTGTATTTAGACGCGTGGCATCATGTGATTGAGATGCGTGTGGCTGTGTACAGAGTAGTGGACACGTTTTGAAAGATTAGTAGAATGTGCGCCACGTCATCCTGCTTTAGAATAAAAGTTGTCTTAACTTTATCAGGTTGCGCGAGCTTCAGTCAACAAGTCAAACTGCGCCTGATTGGGTTGCGCCTAGATACTTGGCAGCTTTTGAATTCATAAAAATAATTTATCCAGATTGTGCCTCGGCGCAACTAAAGGATTGTTTAGATTTAGCCTAGGCGCAACTCACAAGATGTGCAGGACAGATGTCAATTAAATCTCCTCGAGCGGCACATTTTGAGGGATTTGAAGAGATTTTTTTCGTTTATTGTGCTGTCAGTTGTCAGTGCTGTCAGGCAATGATGGCTTTTAATGTCAGACGCCACGTAGGCTTAGGTGCAATATAGATTGGGTGCAGTCTGATGTCAGGCACAACATAATCAATGGTGCAGCTTGAGTTTTGGGGTGCAATTTGATGTCTGGGTAGTAAAATCATGGCGCAGCTTGATTTTTAGGCTCTACAAGACCCCCTTCAAAGTTTTTGAAACTTAAGAGTACTTCAAAATTTTGAAATACTTTGAATTATGATAATGACTGAGTCAAGTTGTACGCAATCTGTTGTAAACTGTTACTATTTTCTATGCACAATTTATGGTGACTGTTAAGATTCAGTCTTTTAGGCTATAAATAACCCTTGATTAGCCGACTTAAATTCTTTACTTCTGCTTTAATCCTTTGATAGAATTCTTCGAGCTCTTACCTTCTTCTCTCAGACTATCTCTGTGACATAATGGCCCCCAAGAAGACTGTCGCCAGCAAAGGGAAAGGCGTCGCCACCTCATCGACCCATGTCCCGTCGGCTCGTGCACCACAGTATACGCCGCCTTCCTCTCGACGAGAGACGGCCAACCTAGCACTGGAAGGTGATTAAGGACGATCACTGGAACATGTTCGATCCTCAGATTGACTTGTGCCCCTCTTTTTAGAGTGTGGCGCATCACGAACTTTGTGCCACCCCTTCTTAGGGTGTGGTTGCTTTAATTTGAACACTATTCATTCTTACGAATTATGTTGCACATGCTGTTATACAACTTATCTTTTTATGCAATCAAAAATATTGCATAATTAAGTTTTGAGGCACAATCCAGTATGTGGCGCACCCTGAGATATAGCGCAACTTAAGTTTTGCGCAACACAATATGTGGCGCAACTCAAGTTGTCGCGCAACTCAGGATGTGGCGCAACTCAGGATGTGGCGCAACTGAATTGTTAGCGTAACCTAAGATGCTTTGTGCAACTTAACAATTTATCCAACTTTAATTGTTTTACTCTTTGTAAAGTTTGCACATTTCTGCTGCCTCTAACTTTCTTGTTCATGTATTTCTTTGTAGTTGATCTTAGGGAAGACCCAAATGTCGAAAGATTTGCTTTAACATTCAATGTCTTAGAGTATAGAGAGAATTTGTCTCATGTCAAGTTCCCTCAGTATGACGGTCCTGAAGCACGAAGAACTCTTCTTATGGCTCAAGAGAACCAGACTCTGTTGAACCTAATGAACGGAGAGCCTCTTGAAAGTCTGGACACTGTAGTCCATAAGAAACATGCCTTTTTGTTTGGGGATGCCATCAAAAGGACTTCCCAGCCTAAGACCAAAAAAGAGCATAGAATCTTCACGAAAGAGGATAAGCCATATACCTTACAGAGATATCAAGATCTATGGCGTTATCCCAATACACTTTTGCTAGTTATCCCAGAAGGATGTCTTGGGATCTGACTCCCATTCAACAAGCGAGAGTCGGCAGGATCTGTTATAAACTAGGTCCAAAGAACAGGGACTTTTTTATAGTACCTTTGAAAAGTACAGTACACATTTAAGAGGTTTGAGGCCAAGCTGCATCCATCCCGAAGATTCTTCATTGCTTCTTCTGGTCAGAATACCCATCTTTGCCAATACTTTTGCAAAAGCTGAAGGAAGATATCCAGACCACGGTATGCGTATGACATATCTGGTCAACCCAGACATGAAGTGCTGGAGCAGTTTGTGTATCTGGATTTTAGAGGAATTCAAGGACCAGCTCCTCAATTTGGGTCTCTGTAATGCCATATGTACTACAGTATATGGCATTCGCCCAAACGCACACATGTTCTTGGCTCTGGTAGAGATACAATAAAAGTACCGGGACTCATGACTCCCCATGGAGAAATGGGGTTCGCTCTTCACGAGATGGAGTATCTGTCTCGCCTACCAATGGGTGATAATCCCTATGAAGAGTATATACCTACTAACAATGAATTGGATGGCACGGCAGAGGAGAACCCTCAAATGATCGCAGTTTTCCAAGAACTACTATGTCATTATAAGATCTATTCACTCTATTATAAAAGCGCAACCGCAGGGACTTGTTACACCACCAATGGATGTCGTATCTTTTCTTGGGTCATGCACGAGAGGACAAGCCGCTGGAAAATCAAGGGTGTACTCCTCGTTTGTTTGAACCCTTCAATAGGAGAGACATGCGATATTTGATGGAACAACATGGCCATAGAGATGTCACGCTGGATGAGGATTTACCTCCGTTCAAGGCCGGCAACACTCTCCAGAGCTACCTTAGACAAGGTTACAAGCCTATGTCTCAAGAAGCCCAGTTAGCGGGTTTTCTCTCTTTATGGCTACGGCACTTTATAGTTCTGGGAGCCAGTGTAGTCGACCGATTCCATCGAGGCATGTTGTTTGCTGCAACACGTCATGTCTTCGAATATAAGATGGATCTTTTATCGGCTATGACTTGCCGCATGAATGCAGGACTGCGTTCTTTTGTACAGACTATGCTAAACGACAAAGCATCGAGGCAGGATTTCCCTCGTACAGAAATGCCATACACCTACCTGTTCGGGTGGTTATTGCTCTACCATCCTTGCCTGATGAACCCTTATATGGGAGCTGTTGATGGAGTCTTCATCGAACGCTTCTCCAATGCTCACTAGCAATATACTGCACTTTCAGAGTGTAGATTTGCCTTGAACCGAGGATCAGGATGGAATTTTCAGTGCGTGGGGCCACCTCATGGATATGAAGCTATGCCTCCACAAATGATGGACTTAGCTGAAGGATCACTCCGTTTAAGCCAAACTACCTTTTCGTGGCTGCAGGCGATCCGTCCCTCCCATCTGGTCTATATATTTGAAGAGGAGTGTTATCTGGAACCGTACTTGCCGAGTAGATTTGCATGACAGTTCAGATATGACCAACTTCATGTAGGTAACGCCACCACGTGCCAGCAGGCCAAGGGTTACCTTATTGATGAAGCTAGGGTGTGGAGTTATTTCAACGCCTGGGGCACAAAAGCTATAATTTCTATGCCCAACGATCTTGCACAAGGCCCGCGTATGTTATATACATACGCAAACTTCTATACTTCAGCAAACACATTTGCTAAAAACTTCCATCATGCACACAGCTTTGCAACTGAAAGGAGATCCAAACAAGGAAAACATACTCTTCAGTCTTTCCGGGATGTAGAAGACAAAGATCCTACTAATACGCCACTGGAGGCATCAATTTTAATGAACTATGCTGATCAGGTCCAAGATCCTTTGGATGTGTCTATAAAAGTCAGGAAAGAGAAATCCCCTATTAAGGGTTTGAAGAAGAGAAAGACTAAGGAGACGACAGAACCTCCTCAGCAAGATAATAGACCCGATTCTCCCAGGGCTCCAAGGAAGAAGAGAAGGACAACACTGGTTATCAATGAGCCAACGACCATGAGAACAACACGTTCTCAATTAAAACAGCTGCTTCTCAGCTCTTCCTCTGGAGAGAAGGACATTACTCCTTCTTCTATTCAGAAGCAGGGGGGATTATAGAAGGGGCACATCCACTTCTTTGATCAATCCGGAGAGTGATCACACTAGAGCTGTTACAGAGCCGGTCGCATCATCTCACAGAGAGGTCAGGAGGAAGTTGGTAATCACTGAAGATATCCCATCTCAAGAAGGTAATACCAAAATTGTGATACTTTAATATATCAATTTTTCTATTAAAAATGTACATTAAATTGATCTTTTTCTTTACATTGGTTACTTCAGTAGATGTCCAGCCTTCTACTGCTACCGTAGAAGCTTCAAGTTTAGAGACTAGAACTGTACGTATTCCCATAAATGTACTTAGTGCTACGGGGATAACAGTTCCATCTCTGACTCCTATGAGTCCAGAAGCCACTTCTCCAAAACAGGATTTACCTCCACAAGATCCTCCACAAGCTCAAGAGTCTACCCATTCCGGAGATACGATGATCGAAGCTCTAGCTGGTTGTGACTTTGGTGACGAAACATATGATGATTGGGATAACATTACTAAAGAAAAACAGACTTTAGTGAATACATCATCACCTCAGAAACCTCCAGCCAACGAATAACCTTCAACTACTGAAGATGAAGAGAATGTGGTTATCGATGATGAACAGATCAATCATCATGAGATCGATGAACCCATAACCACTGAAGAACTTGAAAGATCTGGGATGGCAACAGGATTAGTAGTTCAAACTCCAATAACTCTGCCACTTTAGACTGAATCAGGAGCTGGCAGTAGTCAAGCTATGTCTACAGAGACTTTGTCGAAGCTTCAGTCGGAGACAGTCAAAGCTGTTGAGACTCCTCATGATGTATCCATCTCAGGTAAATTTCTAAATATGATCAATTTGTCATAGCGCCTTCAGCATTATATGTTATCAACATAAATGACATATGTGATTTACAGAAGCACCGACTGGAACTGTAGCAGGGGAGGAAAGCTCTTCTCATATTAGCGCTCAAGATGAATACCTCTACCTGCTGAAACTGTGAAGACTTCTGCAGACATAGTAGCCACTCCTGGAGCCATTGCAACTAGCAAGTTTGTGCTGGCCTCCTTTACGAGAGTCTTCTTTACGTCTCTGGAGCCTCTAGTTTATAGAGTGATGGAAAGAAAGAATGTCCCTTTCAGCACTATAAGAACTCCCTCTACATTTTTGATTGGAGGTATCCGAAGCCAAGGAGACGATGCTCAGGCTACATTTTTGCAGCATATTTTTGATGAGCTAGAAAGCTCAATTAAAGCTTACAAGGAATTGAAAAGAGGAGACATTGAGCCACTAGTAAACACGGAATATGAAATTATGGCTCAAGAAGCAGAAACTAGTAAAGCCAATTTTGAAGCATTTTTTGCTGGCGTTTACTAGACAATCCTCCGAGTTAGACATCCAAATCTCTAATGCAACTGTTATTGCTGAGAGTCACAAGACTAAAACTACAGAGGAAGAGAAAAAGACTGCTGATCTGGAAGCCAAAATTGCTCAACTTTAAGCAGAACTCCAGACTGTCTAGCAGAATGTAGAACAAGAAAATCAATTGCACCAATCTGTTATTGATCAGGTAGAGGCTCTGAAGGACCAGAAGAAGGAATTTGAATATTTTCAAAATAAAGAACTAACACGTCCAACTGCTGCTCTTCAACCTTTCGATCCTGAATCAGGACGAGTTGAAGCCAGACAGAGAGTGCTAAATTCTCGTGATGAAAGAGTTTAAGTTCTAAAGATGCGAATTGTAGAACTGATCACCTATCCTTCAGAATAGCATGAGCAAATTTTGTTGTCTTTTTCCATTACCATGTATCCTTTTTTGAGATAAAAAAGAAATGAAATTTTTTTGTGTGATTTTTATTACTTGTTGCATATCTTATTGTAGATATAAGTAGGTAGAATCGAAAATATATTCAGAGGTACTGGACATGATATATTTTTTGATTTAGAAAATAATAATATTCATTATATATGCTCAGAGGTAATGTGGGCGTGGCAGAATATAAAGTTTTAGTAATACTGTTATTTCAATAGACAACTTTATCAGAGGTAATATGGACGTGACAAGTTGCTGATGTAAATAATCGGAATTCAGAGGTGTGGAGGACGTGAATTCATATTATTATTTTTTTTTAAAAAGACAATAAATGCCAAATGAATGATAAGCCAAAGAAAGTGAATGAATGAACAATCACTTCGGTTTTTGAGGAAAAGATGCTGAATGACCGAAAGTTGTCTCGATTCTCGAGGAAGAGAATGAATGAACAGTCATAAATGAATGAACAGTTGGACCCCTTTCAAAAAGTTGCATCAGTTCTCGAAACCGACTATCTAGTCGTTCTATCTATAAATAGAGCAAAACTTTCGTAGATATCGTCAATTTCTTTTCTTTCTGTATAAAATGTCTTCCAAAGATTTGCTTACTCCGAAGATTGAAGGAAAGACCGAGACGCCTCCTGCTGAGCCTCCGGTGCCTCCTCAGAAAGAAAGGGGTGAAGGCTCAACTACTCCTACACCAGGACAAGACTTGATTGCCAAGCTAGCGGAGCCTGGGAAGACTGCTGAAGAAGAGGCAGTGAGGATGGCTGCTTGTGAGTTCCTAGTACGTTCAGACAATGAGATGTTTGAACTGTTGGCAAACTTTGTATTTAATCATGAAGGATCGGGGCCTCCTCCTCGTCCTTAATATTATGTAATTCCATTCTGCTTTTTGAATAAAATGAACTTACATTATTTCTATGAAATGAAGTACATTTTGCTTTTATACATAATATTTCTTGACAAATTTGCCATTGATAGGCATCATAGCAACTCTTCAATCCATATCTGTTAATTGATAGGCTCCATTTGAGAAAATCTTATTTACCACATATGGACCTTCCCATTTCGTCTCGAACTTGCCTTTACTCATATGAGTCATAGTCATAGGATGTCTGACTGTAAGAATTAGCTCGCCTTCCTGAAATGTTCGCACTCTGACTTTGCGATTGAAAGCTTTTGAAATTCGGGCTTGATAAAGTTTGATTTGTTGTTGGGCCAGTAGCCTTTTTTCGTCGAGCGCCTCCAATTCTTGAAGTCGAAGACGATCATTATTTTCTGTAGTAAGCTCATTAGCAATGGTAATTCTCAAGGACGGGTTTTGAATTTCCAACGGTAAAACAGTTTTGCATCCATATACCAGGAAAAAGGGTTTGCAACCTGTAGGATTACGGACCGTAGTGCGATAAGTCCAAAGACATTCTCCAAGTTTATCACTCCAATTACGCTTCTTAATATAAACAAACTTTTTAAGGAGTTTGATAATAGTTTTGTTGAATGCTTCAGCTAACCCGTTAGCTGCAGGATTATAGGCCGTAGAAGCAACATTATTGATTCTGTTGTCATGTTGTCATCACAGAACCTATTAAACTTCTGGCTGACGAATTGTGGCCCATTATCATGGATGATTCAGTGAGGGACACCAAATCTGTATATCACATGATGTTTGATGAAGTTGATGACACTACTAGTCTTTACTTTAGCTAAAAGTATAGCTTCAGCCCACTTAGAGAAATAATCGGTTATAGCCAAAATGAACCGATGTCCTTTAGATGAAGGAGGATTGATAGGGCCAATTATATCCATGCCACAAGCTTTGAAAGGCTATGAGACAGCAGTCAGGTGAAGAAATTTTGACAGTTGGTGAATAAAATCTGCATGAATCTGACATGCACGGCATTTTCTTGCATAGGCAATGGCATCTGATACCATAGAGGGCCAGTAGTAGCCCATATGTCGGATACGATCCTATAATTTAGGACCAGACTGATGTGCTCCACAAACACCATCATGAGCCTCGCATAATATCTGCTTTGCTTCATCACCAGCAAGACATCTCAAAAGTAATCCATCAAAAGTTCTTCGATAGAGAGTTTTAGTAGTATGATTATAATAAAATCGAAGCGATCGGCGACGAATACTTGTAGCTTCCTTAGGATCTTCTGGCAATATGTCATGTACTGCAAAATCAATGAAAGGTGCTCTCCAGTCCTTGCTAATGATATTGACTTCAATTGAATTACTGAATTCAATGTTATGGTTATTCTCAACACAAAATAGTTCTCTATTAGATACAACAACCATTTGTTGTCTTTTGATTGGAATTGCCAATATCGCAGCTAGGTTAGCTAAGGCATCAGCTTCTGTATTGCATGTGCGACGTACATGTTCGATAAAGAATTCTTTGAATGAAGAAGCTATTCTAATTTCTACTTCATGATATGGTACCAGATCTTGATGTCGAACTTCATATATGCCTCTAACCTGATTAACAATCAGTTTAGAATCACCATATACTTCGAGATATTCAATATCCAATTTTTTGGCTAATTAAAGTCCGATGAGCAAAGCATTGTATTCTGCTACATTGTTGGAGCATGGTTCGTCTAAGGAATAAGCCCTCTGAATAGCTAATCCATCTGGTGAAATGAGAACAATTCCCACTCCAGCAACAAGAGTACCTCCAGGTCCAATTCTAGAAGCTCCGTTAAAGAACAACTGCCAAGTAAGAAATTCTTCTGAAATCATATTTGATTCCAATGTTTCGTCTGGAATCTCGTCATAGAGTTTAGATGTTTCAGGGACTGGATGAGCTGCTAAGAAGTCAGCAAGTGCTTGGCCTTTCACAGACTTTTGAGGAACATACACCATATCATATTGTGCTAATAATATGGCCCATATAGCAAGCCTGGAATTGAGTGTACTTGGTTTCTTCATTAAGACCTGCAGAGGATTGACTCGGGACATAACATGAATGGTTTGGCTGGTGATATAATGACTTGTCTTTTGAACATCGAACATTAAGGCTAAGCATTCTTTCTCCACCGGACTATAACGATGTTCACCTCCAATATCTTCCTCTGATATGGTGTTTGAGAAAAGACCAAAGGGTGCTTTCCTTTATTTTGTAGAGGGTAAGCTAAGAAGCATTTTCCTCTGTTTTTTTGTGGGACCATCTTAGGCACAGGTTGCGCCAGTTAAGGAAGTGTAACAGGACCTTTTCCTTTGTTCTGTCAAGTTTTGGCACTAGAATATTGTTTCTCCAAGTTCAGAACTGGAGAATTGGAGGAAGGAATAGCCAAAAGACTAGATCCCTTGGGTTGCGCCAGAACAGCAGACTGCGCCTGAATAACTGATTGCTTGGGTTGCGCCACAATAATATGGGCTACTGGTTGCACCCTAGCAATATAGGCTAATGGTTGTGCCTTGGCAACAACATGAGTAGACTGCATCTTAGCAACAGCATGAACAGACTGCGCCTTGGCAGCAAATGGAGTAGTGGACTGCGCCTTGGCAGTAGGAAGAGTAGACTGCGTACGAGCAGCAGTGAGAGTAAGTTGCGCACGGGCAACAGGAACAGGAAGAGTGGGCTGCGTGCAGGCGGTAGAAGCAGACTGCACCTGAGCCACAGAGGCAAATTATGCCTTGGCAGGAAAAGCAGGTTGCGCCAGGGCAACAGCAACTATAGAAGACTTAGAAGTCCAGACAGTTTTATTCTTAGTGACAGCCACAATGTGCTTGTTGCTCTTCTTGTTGATCATATCTTCATAGGCTGTCTGGTTGACTTGAACAACCAGAGTCTTCTGTATCTTGTCGATCGACGCAGCATCACATTGAGTTGTCGCCTTCTCATCGGAGGAGAAAGTCGTCCCCAGCAGAGTCTCCATTTTGTTATGCAAAAACAAAAGTTTTATAACAAACTTAGAAAAGTGTACAAGAGTACAATTTGAATTTTGGAGAAGTATAACTGTAGGAATCTAATCAGAAGACGATCACTTTATCCCTTGGACTATGTGAACTTGAAGACTAGAGCCTCTGGAGAATACAGCAGCAATTTAGCAAGAGTTCCTGATCTCTGTGTTCCTTCAACAATGATTGGAAACTCTATTTATAGAGTTCTAGAAATAAATATTTTAGTAGTTATTCTGATGTGCGCGAGGCTGGATTGCGCGACATTGGGTTGCGCCAAACTTATGTTGTGCCAACTTTCATTCAGTTATTCAATTGTGTACTAACTGTATTTAGACGCGTAGCGTTATGTGATTGAGTTACGTGTGGTTGTGTACAGAGTAGTGGACATTTTTTGAGAGATTAGTGGCATGTGCGCCACGTCATCCTGTTTTAGAATAAAAGTTGTCTCAACTTTAACAGGTTGCGCTAGCTTCAATCAACAAGTCAAACTGCGCCTGATTGGGTTGCATCTAGACACGTGGCAGCTTTTGAATTCATGATAATAATTTATCCAGATTGCGCCTAGGCGCAACTAAGGGATTGTTTAGATTGCACCTAGGCATAACTCACAAGATATGCAGGACAGCTGTCAATTAAATCTCCTCGAACGACATATTTTGTGGGATTCAAAGAGATTTTCTTTGTTTATTGTGCTGTCAGCTGTCAGTGCTGTCAGGAAATGATGGATATTAATGTCAGACGCCACATAGGCTTGGGCGCAATATAGATTGGGCACAGTCTAATGTCAGGCATAACATAATCAATGGTGTAGCTTGAGTTTTGGGGCACAATTTGATTTTTGGGTAGTAAAATCATGGCGCAACTTGATTTTTAGGCTCTACACATGCTTAAGGCGGAATGCCTTACTATTTTCCATGCATAACAGACAAGACATGGTGCCGTGAGTACTCTATCCCGACAACATACCGTATGCTGGAAAATCATTGATTGTCCACATCAGTGAAGCTCTCATCTGAAAGTTCTGTTTCTTGGAAATATCATAGGTCGCGACGTCGATCTCCCACAGCTGTTTCAGCTCATCCACCAACGACTGTAAATATATATCGATGTTCTTCGTCAAATTTTAGGACCGGGTATGATAGCTGTCAAAAACATATAAGGAGTCTTCATATACATCTATGGTGGCAGATTATAAGGGGTAAGAATGAATGACCAGCAGAAGTATTGAGATCCCGACTGCCCGAAAGGGGAAACCGTCAGAACATAGCGCCAGACGTACATTTCTAGGCTCTGCAGCAAAATCTGGATGACACAAATCAAAATGTTTCCATGCCTCTCCATCCGAAGGATGTAAAAATTCTCCATCGTCCTTTGTGCGTTCTTCGTTGTGCCACATCATGTGTTCTGCTATATTCAGAGACATACATCCTCTGCAAGCGCTTTGTGATCGACAAGTATACATATACTTGTAAGGACGTCATTTTCTTGTTAACTTTCCTTTTTCCTGCACTGACTTGTAACGTCCGCAATACAAAAGCTGCAACTTTCTATGTCCTCGTTCTCCTTGTAGTACAATATGCATCCGTTACGACAACAATCTATCTTCTCGTAGCCCAGTCCTAATTGTCAGACCATCATGTTTGACTTGTAGAAGTTTTTTGGCAACTCTTTTGTTTCCTTAGGTAACACCTCCTTGATTAGTTGTGTGATTCGATCATAGCAAGCTTGTGGCAAGTTAAAATCAGATTTTATGTTCAACAACCACATCGTCACTGACAGTACAGAATAAGTCTCACAATCAGGATATAGAGGAGTATCTGTATCCTGAAACATATCATAGAACTCCTTCGCCTCGGGATTAGGATCATCCGGATTAAAATTAGGCCCTGTCGTATCGTACACCATATCTCGTGTAAGGTTCTGCAGGTCTCCATAATCAACAGAGCATCCGTCGCCTTCGATGACAAAATCCTTTGCAGCATTATCATCAAAAGCATAAGTAGCAGCTTTCGCAGCCTGTCTTTTTGCATATAGTTTACTTTGAGATGACCACAAGCCATAATTTCGTACGAAATTCTTACGGGTCAAATGATCTCTCACAGTCACCACTTCTTCGTAATGTCTATTACGACAATTACCACATGGACACTTAATTTTGTTACCGTCCAAATACTGAGCTTTGCTCATGACATTCTTAAGAAATACTTCCACCCCTGCCTGAAAATCGTCACTCATACCTATTTTGCTCTCGTGTTACCATTTGTACATCCATGTACGATCAACGAAGTAACGATCCATCGCAGATTGGATGTGAAAATTAGTATCGTAAGACAAACTAAATAGAATTAGTTCGATACCAATACCGATACTCATAGAAATAGTCTGATATCGATACCGATACTCATAGAAATAGTCCGATACCGATACCGATAATCATAGAAATATTCTGATACCGATATCGATACCGAATCTTAAACTCATAGGATTAATAGCCCGATACTGATACCGATTCTAGGGTTTTAGGGTTAGGGTTAGGGTTAGGGTTAAGGTTTAAGGGTTTTAGGGTTAGGGTTAAGGTTTTAGGGTTAGGGTTAGGGTTAGGATTTAGATACCGATACTCATAGAAATAATCCGATATCGATCCGATACCGATACTTATAGAAATAGTCTGATACCGATACCGATTCAGATACCGCTACTCTGAACTAGTTCGATACCGATACTAATACTCATAGAAATAGTCTGATACCGATACCGATACTCATAGAAATAGTCCGATACCAATACCGATACTCATAGAAATAGTCTGATACCGATACCGATTCTTAAACTCATAGGATTAATAGCCCGATACCGATTTTAGGGTTTTAGGGTTAGGGTTAAGGTTAGGGTCTTAGGGTTAGGGTTAGATTTTAGATACCGATACTCATAGAAATAGTCCGATAACGATACTCATAGAAATAGTCTGATACCGATATCTATACCATGAACTAGTTCGATACCGATACCGATTCTGATACTCAACGAAATTGTCCGATACCGAAGTAAACACATCAAGTTGTTAGATCGACAATAAATAACAATAAGTACTAATCAAACTAGCAAGCAAGCACAAACTAGCAAGCACAAATCACATCAAAAGTAACAATAAGAACTAATCAAACTAGCAAGCACAAATCACATCATAAATAGCCTGATACCAATACGGATACCCAAGACACCCCCACCTCCCGTACCCCCCCCTGACCCCAAGACCCACCACACCCACCGGGCCCCCACCCCCTCCTCTCCCCAACCACCAAGACCCTCCAAGCCCCCTCCCCCCCGACCACCAAGACCCCCCCACCCCGATACACCCCCCTCCTCCCCTCCGACCATTAAGACTCCCCGGCCCCCCTCCACTCCCTTACCCCCCCTTCCGACCTCCCCACCCGCCGACCCCCACCCTAAACCTCCCCCCAGCCCCCATCCCCCTCCTCTCCCCCGACCACCAAGACCCCCCGGCCCCCATCCCTCCGCTCCCCTACCCCCCCTGCGACCTCCCCACCCACCGACCCTCACCCTAAACCCTCCCCCCTCCCCGCGGCCACGATAAACCCCACACGGCCTCCTCCGCCCCTTTACCACCAAGAGAGAGAGTGGGAGAGAGAGATACCTGAGTGAGAGAGAGAGAGAGAGAGCTGTGCGCACGCGAGAGAGAGGAGAGAGGTGAGAGAAACTTTTAGGGGGAATGAAAAATTCTCCCCCCCGTCGCTTGGTTTTAAGTTAGGTTACAGTATTTAGCGACGGATTAGCAACGGATATATCCATCGCCAGGCCGTCGCTATATTCCCGCTAGCTTGCCGACGGATAACCCGTCGCTATGTGGTCGTCAAATTTTGTGACATATTTTTTAGCATTTTCTCGCCAATTATTGACAGCTGGGGTGACGATGTAGCGACGACTTGTTTGTCCATCGCTATATTTTCGACGATGTACTGATGGTTGTGCGACCGAGTTTTACCCTTAAAATTGAAAAAAATTATTGGCTGGAATTCGACGGTAAACCGTCGACATTTAGTCGGGTGTCCGTCGCTATTAGCGAAGGAATATATCCGTCGCTAAAATTTCCTTGCTAATTCACTATATTTTGGTATTATGATACAAATAATCAAAGCAAATCTAATAGAAATAAAAAAATGGTGTGATGATACTCATAAGTAGGTAATGCGTACTAATCTTCTTCATCTTCTTGGTATTCTTCATCTTCTTGGTATTCTTCATCTTTTTTATCTTCATCTTCTTCATTTTCACTATCACTTTCACTTTCACCTTCATCTTCAAATTATTCTTCCTCATCTGATACGTCCATTTCAGACTCCTCCTCTACATGAGGTAAGTCCTCTATATCAAGCTTTTCGTCAACTATATCATCCTCTACAGTAATGTAAACCTCCATATCGTCAAAGTCGGCTAAACTCATATATGTTGGTTGAGGCATGACTACCTCATCCTCCCGGTATGCTTGATCTTCAATATTATATATATTTCTCGCTTTAGTTTTACATACAGCCCACCAATCACGAGTAGTATGACGACGACTAGGATAACTCGTGTAGTACACTTAGACCGTTTTACTAGCCAACACAAATGGTTCGAAACCTATATATCTTTTTTCGTATTTTATATCAATAAATCCAAACTGTTTGTCAATTCTCCATCCTTGCTTGTGTGTTGTGTCGAACCAATCACATTTAGACAGCACAATTTTGGTATCAAAGAGTGATCCAACTCTATAATATCTCTTAGAACACCGTAATAGTCAAATTTTGGATCGGCATCGTAGACTGAACCCCTTACACAAATTTTGGAATTTTTTGTGTAATTAGCCCCCTTATCGACAAATAAATGATTGATAGGCTTATCAGTGGTTCTAAATTTAAATCCATTGATGGTATATCCATTCCAACATTTCTCTCTCTTGCTTGGTACGATAGTTAGTGCTCGAAGTCTTTTGTCGGTCAATTGTGTGCCAGGAAGAAAAATCTAAAACATCATATATCATAACATCATTAGGACAAAGCTCTTTCGTCGATCAATTGAATTTAGAATAGTTAAATAATTTTAATTCTTATATAATTATGGAACTACGACAAAAAAATTTTGTTAACCTCTCCAGCAAGATCATCATCATCAATGCTAGATCTCTTTAACTTTATCTCAACTCTAAAAATCTATGATAATAACGAGAAAAGTTAGAGAATTTTTTACAAGTATATAGCAAAATTGGAGTATGTAGCAAAATTATGTTGCTGCTGACTTCTCTATATCTTCCATCTCCTCCATACCACTATTTAGGCAGATAAACCGATGAGCGACTTCAAACTCATCATCCTCTAACCACCGTAACTTAGAAGCACTTGTAGGGTTGCCACCAACATTGAAGATAGTACAGATTCTACTATTTGGTGAATCGACCTCACCTTTATCATTTCTTGGTGCTCATTCTAGTTTGTTCTGACATGAGTATCGAAGTAGATTGAGCAAAGTTTGAGATCTCCTCAATAATATATGCTTCGCATATCGAAGCTTCTACATGAGCCTTATTGCCCATATTCTTCTTCAGGTAATGTAGATATCTATAAATAATATATTCAATATTAGAATTGTTTGAATAAAATAATTATTAATACTAGATAATTATTTTATACCTCTCAAATAGATACATCCATCGATAATGGACGGGAGCACCGATACATGCTTCGTATGCAAGATGAATCGGCAAATGTTCCATACTATAAAAAAGCTAGAGAGACACATTTTCTAACTTGCACAATGTCAATACAATCTTCTCCACAAGTTCAAACATATGTTGCACCGTCTCTTACTTGAACACAAATCTCTAAAGAATATAGATAACTCGGCCAGCGGACCCCATACTTGAGAAGCCAGCATCTCTCTCAGAGCGATAGAAAGTAAACGCTCCATGAATACGTGGCAATCATGACTCTTCATCCCTATCATCTTGCGTTAGTTGAGATCGACACATCTTGCCAGATTCAAAACGTAACCGTCAGGAAATCTCAACATTGTAATCCAATTATATATATCAATTTATCATCCCTACTCAGTGTAAATGGTGTTGAGGGCTTAACCCAGTTACCATTGGATCTTTGTGTTAGATGCAACTTTGGACGCCTGCAAATAATTTCCAAGTCCTTTCTTGCTTTAGGAATGTCTTTCGTTTCTCCCTTGATATCCATCACCGTATTGAAGATGTTGTCGAATACATTTTTCTCAATATACATGACATCAAGATTGTGTCTTATAAGATTGTCCTTCCAATAAGTTAAGTCCCAAAAAATACTCTGTTTCATCCAATTATGGCTATGTTCGAATCCTTCGAAGTGATGGTCCGATCTCGGATCTACTTTTACAGTCTGCAAATCCTCTACCACTATCCAAACGATATATCAAGTCAATATCAATGGGGGAGGAGTTAGTTCATGTTTACCAGCTCTAAAGACGTCCATGTTCCTTCTTCATGGATGCGACATAGGAAGGAACTGACGATGGCAATAAAAAAAATAAGATTTTCCTCCATTTTGAAGGCGGAATGCCTTACTCTTTTCCATACATATCGGACAAGACATAATACCATGTGTACTCCACCCAGATAACATTCCATATACTAAAAATCATTGATGGTCTACATCAACATTGCTCTCATCTGAAAGTTCTGCTCTATTGATATATCATACGTCTGAACGCCGAACTGCCATAATTGTTTCAACTCGCCCACCAATGGCTGCAAGTAGATATCGATATTCTTCTTTGGATTTTTTGGACCGGGTATGATAAGTTTCAAGAACATATAAGGAGTCTAAATGCACATCCACGGTGGTAGATTATAAGGGTTCAAAATCACTGGCCAATCAGAGTAGTGAGCCCCCGACTGTCTGAAAGAAGTGAATCCATCAGAACATAAAACTAGCTGAATATTCCTAGGCTCCACAGCAAATACAGGATGACATCGATCAAAATGCTTCCATTCTTCTCCATCAGATAGATGAAATAATTCTCCTTCATCTTCCTTTTTCTTTGTTATGCCATATCTTGTGTTCTACAGTATTCGAGGACATATACATCCTCTATAGCCTCTTTGTAATTGGCAAAACTGCATATATTTATAGGGGCGCAACCTTGCTCGTACAGTTAATTTTCCTTTGCCCTGAATGGGCTTGTACGGGTCCTCGTGAAAAAAAAAATGTATCTATCTTTATCTTATTCTCCTTATTGTACAACATGCAGCCATTTTGACAACAATCTATCCTTTCATAGCCTAATCCGAGTTTCCGTATCATCATCTTCGACTTGTAAAAGTTTTCTGGCAAGTCCTTCGCTCCTTTTGGTATTAACTCTCAAACAAACTGAATTATTAGGTCGTAACATTCCTGCGGTAAGTTAAGATCAGACTTGAGGTTCAACAGTCGCATCACCACCAACATGACAGAATGAGAATCACAACCTGGATATAATAGAGTATCGGTATGGCTGAACATATCGTAGAACTCCTTTGCAGCAGGATTCGAATCCTACGGATTAAACATGGACCGGCACAAGCCGCATCAAATACTAACCTATTTACTATTACCCTGTTAGTTAAAGTGAGGAGTAAGTGGATTAGTAGGTACCACTTATCTGGGTTAGGAGACTCATAAAATTATAATAATAATGGTTGGAGGATCACGTCTTCAACGTGATATTTGCAAGACCGCCGGTACCAAGAAGAGCCACTAGAGATAACTATTTATAGTTTTATGATATAGAGGTTACAAATCCAAATTATTTAGACTTGATTATTACTGACTTATTAGGAGACCCTGTAGTGACCTAGCGTATCCCTTAAACTATTCATAGTTACCCTAGCACGGTTCTTTGTTAGTGAGCCTTATTTTAATTTCGATGACGAAATTCTTTTAAGATAGGTAGATTGTAAAGACCTTGATTTTTGGAGATTTTTTTTATTATTCATTTTATACAATTAGATGACTGTATTTATTTTATTGTATTTTCTTGTTAATTATAATTATAGATGTACTTTTCCGTGTCTTTGATTCTTGGAGCAGAAGACTTGCCCATCTCTCGAAACGTCCTTCATAAGTTTTATAGTAGACAGGATGACCTTCAATTTAGTATATCATGTCCCATCCAAACTTGTCCCCTAGCATTCTTTTGGCTTCGCACAATTTTGGGCCAATTTAGGCCATTTGATTATTTACCGTAATTCTAGACCGAACTTCCAATTTGAGTGCAGGACTCGACATCAATCAAAACCAGTTGACTCAATATATGGTTTTGACCCATTTTGAGTCTACGACACATGCTAAGGGTGTGCCACTCAATCGAGTTTCCATGTGCTATTTAATTACGAATGGCACACGAGATTTATTGGTTGACTCTTAGAGTTCGATTTGATTAGAAAATATTTTGGACCCTAACCTAACCAACCCCACCTGGTAGAAAGCCATGTTAGGTTGCCATGACAGTATAATTATTATAGATTTATTTTGGGATATTATACAGTCAAATAGATTTATATAGAATTTTGTATATATATGATTATATTTATAATAGCCTAATATTGTATATAGATATGACCTTAGTCATGGTTAAGTTCTAAGATACATAGCAACTAGGAATTTTGGTACGGTTAGTGTAGTCGTGACTTTGACTAAGTCTATTAGCCATGCTAGGAAAGACCCGGCCATAACATTATCTACTAAGAAACCAGCCAAGTTGTGACTTGACTCCTATAAAAGATTTAATTAGTTTTATTTAATATATTGATTAATTTTGATGATCCGGTTGTACCATATCAGCCCGAACTGGACCCAAACCAAATCCAAGCCCATGTAGGCATTCAGAGGACCAAAGACGACCATGTAGGCATTTTGTATGTGTGCGAATATTTCTTAAATTATTTTAGAATTTGATAGTATATTTCTAATTAATAAATATTTTTACAATATTAGTATTATTATTATTTAAATACTGTGTTCCTATATTTGTACAATTTTTGGACCGAATACGGGTGTGTAATATAAGTTCATTAAAACAACCAATGGGAAATTATTATTATTATTAAAGTTAATTTTTGTGATTAAATAATTATAAATTATTATTATACATCATTATTAGTTGATTCTTATTTGCCAATCGAATTTATATCATAGGTACATATATATTTAAATAGATTAAAACATATGGATAGATAATATTTTTTTTGAGATTTTAATGTGTGTATATATATATATATATATATATATATATATATCTATATATATATATATTATATATATATATATATATTTATTATATAATATATATAAAGGATATAGATTAAGTTTGGAAAAAAAAGAAAAAAAAAAATTTACTGTTCCCTTGCGGGAACAGTAAATCTCCCCAACCCGAGCTCCTAAAGGAGAACCCAAGCCCTTCAATCTCTATATAAATACACATGTATACGAAAATTCGTCGAAAACCTAACGCCACCCAACACCATCCTATCCCCGGTGCGCCGCCTCCAGCCACCTGCGTGCGCCCGGCGATCGCTGGAGACGGCCGGGAACGTGAGAGCACAGCAGTACATAGACAGAGCAACAGCGGTATCAGCTGCAGGCATGGCTACTTCCCAGTTGCGGTTCTTCCAGATCGAACCATCAAATATCGAACCAACTTTTTAGCTACAATCCCGACATAACCCAATAGGAATCCCTCGCAGTAGTTCGTCCTATTACATTCTGAATATACCATGAAAATTCATGGAAAGTCGGAGAAAAAATTAGAAATTATGGAACATAGAAACGGTTGCAAACCCCTATCTTTGAAGGCAGTTTGCGTGCATGATATGGAGAAATTTCGAATCCACTTTAAGATATCTGTAGACAACCAATACCCCTCCAAAACCTTCTTTGTAGATTTTGAATTCATCAACTGAACGATGAGAAAATCAATTTCAAAATAAGAAAAAACTGTTTTGAAAACATTAGAAATTCATCCACACGACGTGCGTCCCGCCAATCCGGGCGACGTGGTCGCGAACCGAAAGTATCGAAAGCTGCATAATGGTTTCGTGGACGTGTGGGCTTTGACGAAATTCAAATTGGTCGCGTATGCGCGACGAATTTGATGCGTATCTGTCAAAATTCACCGTATCGACCTCTGTGCAAATTTCCAAATTACTTTGTGCACGCCCGTCAGATCTAGACGAAACTTGCGCCAATAGGACCGTATCATTTTTCTGGTCTTGTATGCCAAGTTTGGTCTGATTCTGAGACAGTTGATCGGATCGCCGTTTTGTGGGCCCCACGGTCCGATTCAACGGATGATTTTGTGCACGGCCCCTCGGAATCCAAAATTGGACATACCATTGGGTTCGTATCATCAAAACAAATCCGTAGATGTGTAGTTTGACGACTCTAGTGACCATTGACTCTGGCACATTTTTCGGTGCAAAGCGGGTCCAACGGCGGACACCGTTTTGGTCCAAAATTACCGTTTTACCCCTGTGTCCAGAATTGGACTTAAGGACAGGCAAATGTAGCTAATTTGACTATTCTGAGAAAGTTGGTAACATTTATTTCAGCTTTCGGAGACAGTTGTGATGACTTGGACTTTTTGACTTGTTGATTGGCGATATATTGTTGGTTCTCCGTGCAACCCTCTGGCAAGTACACCTTGCCAAACTCTACAGTATTTACATGCATTTCTAGATTGATATTCTTTTCTGTCATACTGATTCTATGTTTATCTTGCTTCCTGTCATAGCTATTTCTAGTTTTACGTGCATGTAGATTGTTACTTTTTCTTTCCATGTTACTTGTTTTATCGTTCTTATCTTTTTCCTGTCTAGTGATTGTATTGTTTTGTCCATGCCATGATCTCTTGACATGTTTGACTTGGACTTGACCTTAGTCTGAATTCCGGTACTGGATTGACTTGACCTGATCGTGATTATTTTCACTTGACCCTGACATGTTATTAGACGTGACTATACCTGACCACCTTGTTCGTGAGCTCCCATCGAGTGCGAATGAGCCTTACTATAGTTAGAGATTCCCCTCGGCTACTGACTATAGGACTATGAGCTCCCATCGGGCTGCGGTTACCCCGACTTACTATTAGTCATGCTTGATAGCACTATCTTTGACAGTATGCCATTTATACGTATTCTTTAGTCTCATATTGTTCCTTGTACCATTTCCTATTTCTTGCATGTTATTTACTGTACAGTAGGCATGTATATTATGTGTCTTGCTAGTCCTCTGAGGACATGGTGATCTCTCCAAGTATTAGTTGATGGCACGGTACACTGATGGATGAGGTTTGCTACACCGAGACTTCAGGTATACCTAGTGTGTTATTATCATAATCTTCCGTATTTCGATTTTGTCCTATATTTGATACTCGTTGTTATAGCTAGTCTTTTACAAGCTTCATTTTTATCTAGCTTGTTCATGATGAATGTGTTATTGGGGATCCACTCTAACATATTTATCTATTCTAGAATCAGTGTATCACGGCCTGATCAGCCTTACTTGCACTTGATTTGTCATACTTATCATTATTATGTGGATTGAGATATAGTTAATCGAGAATAACCATACAGCTTATATGTACTCGAGCTGGGCTGGAGTCCTCTCGATGCGTAGCTGGCATGTATACGTATCCTAGTCCTACGTATTTTGGGACTGGGGCGTTACATGTTTTTTCTGGTGGCCCATGCAGGTCGAGTTAGCCGTTTCGGTTATGTTACTGTACCGAGCGAGCCTGCGACCTGATTAAACCCTTAGGAATCTCAATCCACAACTGCCTTGACAATTCTTTTGGAAATTTCTCTACCGTCCTTGAACTTTGTATTTTCTCTTAATTACTCTTCCTTTGCTTTCTCGTATCATTGCATCTCGTCCCTTCCATTTTCGGAGTGACAAAAAAATCGTACTATATAGGATTTATCAGAAATTCTTAGGTTATAGTGTAAGTTAGTCTGCTTATTGTATTGTGATTGCTTGATAGATAATAGGGATTAGAGGTGCCATACGTCATAGGACATCAAGTATTTGATGAGGTAGTTTAACCAAAGATGGGTAGACGTCCTCAGTATAGAACTAAATATATGATCATGCTAGGTTATGCTCTTATGGTAGTCACTAGATCAAGAATAGAGTGCTAGTTTTAGTACGGAGACTGACCCTCTAAAAGAAGAACCTAAGCATAACCTAACCTAACCTATTTACTATTATACCTTGTTAGTTAAAGTGAGGAGTAAGCGGATTAGTAGGTACCACTTATCTGGGTTAGGAGACTCATAAAATTATAATAATAGTATGATTAGGAGGATCACGTCTTCAACGTGATCTTTGCAAGACCGCCGGGTACCAAGAAGAGCCACTAGAGATAACTATTTATAGTTTTACGATATAGAGGTTACAAATCCAAATTATTTAGACTTGATTATTACTTGACTTATTAGGAGACCCCGTAGTGACCTAGCGTATCCCTTAAACTATTCATAGTTACCCTAGCACGGTTCTTTGTTAGTGAGCCTTATTTTAATTTCGAGGACGAAATTCTTTCAAGGTAGGTACATTGTAAAGACCCTAATTTTTGGGGATTTTTTTATTATTCATTTATATAATTAGATGACTGTATATTTATTTATTGTATTTTCTTGTTAATTATAATTATAGATGTACTTTTTCGTGTCTTTGATTCTTGGAGCATAAGACTTGCCCATCTCTCGAAACGTCCTTCATAAGTTTTGTAGTAGACAGGATGAACTTCAATTTAGTATATCATGTCCCATCCAAACTTGTCCCCTAGCATTCTTTTGGCTTCGCACAATTTTGGGCCAATTTAGGCCATTTGATTATTTACCGTAATTCTAGACCGAACTTCCAATTTGAGTGCAGGACTCGACATCAATCAAAACCAGTTGACTCAATATATGGTTTTGACCCATTTTGAGTCTACGACACACATGCTAAGGGTGTGCCACTCAATCGAGTTTTCATGTGCTATTTAATTGCGAATGGCACACGAGATTTATTGGTTGACTCTTAGAGTTCGATTTGATTAGAAAATATATTTGGACCCTAACCTAACTAACCCTACCTGGTAGAAAGCCATGTTAGGTTATCATGACAGTATAATTATTATGGATTTATTTTGGGATATTGTACAGTCAAATAGATTTATATAGAATTTTGTATATATATGATTATATTTATAATAGCCTAATATTGTATATAGATATGACCTTAGTCATGGTTAAGTTCTAAGATGCATAGCAACTAGGAATTTTGATACGGTTAGTGTAGTCGTGTACTTTGACTAAGTTTATTAGCCATGCTAGGAAAGACCCGGCCATAACATTGTCTCTACTAGGAAAACCATTCAAGTTATGACTTGACTCCTATAAAAGATTTAATTAGTTATTATTTAATATATTGATTTATTTTGATGATCCGGTTGTACCATATCAACCCGAACTGGACCCAAACCAAATCCAAGCCCATGTAGGCATGTAGAGGACCAAAGACGACCATATAGGCATTTTTGTATGTGTGCGAATATTTCTTAAATTATTTTAGAATTTGATAGTATATTTCTAATTAATAAATATTTGTACAATATTAGTATTATTATTATCTAAATACTGTGTTCCTATATTTGTATAATTTTTGGGACCGAATACGGGTGTGTAGTATAAGTTCATTAAAACAACCACTGGGAAATTATTATTATTATTTTTAAAGTTAATTTTTGTGATTAAATAATTATAAATTATTATTAGATATTATTATTAGTTGATTCTTATTTGCTAATCGAATTTATATCATAGGTACATATATATTTAAATAAATTAAAACATATGGATAGATAATATTGATTTTTTTGAGATTTTAATGTGTATATATATATATATATATATATATATATATATATATATATATATATATATATATATATATAAAGGATATAGATTAAGTTTGGAAAGAAAAGAAAAAAAAAGAAATATTTATTGTTCCCTTGCGGGAACAGTAAATCTCCCCAACCCGAGCTCCTAAAGGAGAACCCAAGCCCTTCTTTCTCTATATAAATACACACGCATACGAAAAATTCGTCAAAAACCTAACACCACCCCAACACCATCCTATCCCCGGCGCGCCGCCTCCAGCCACCTGCGTGTGCCACCGGCGATCGCCGGAGACGGCCGGGAACGTGAGAGCACAGCAGCACGTAGACAGAGCAACAGCGGTATCAGCTGCAGGCATGGCTACTTCCCAGTTGCGGTTCTTCCAAATCAAACCATCAAATCTCGAACCAACTTTTTAGGTACAATCCCGACATAACCCTTTAGGAATCCCTTGAAGTAGTTCCTCCTAATACCTGAATATACCATGAAAATTCATGGAAAGTCGGAGAAAAAATTAAAAATTCTGGAACATAGAAACGGTTGCAAACCCCTATCTTTGAAGGCAGTTTGCGTGCAGGATATCAAGAAATTTCGAAATCCACTTTAAGGTATCTGTAGACAACCTATACCCCTCCAAAACCTTCTTTGTAGATTTGAATTCATCAACTGAACGATGAGAAAATCAATTTCCATATAAGAAAAAACTGTTTTCGAAAACATTAGAAATTCATCCACATGACGTGCGTCCCGCCAATCCGGGTGACGTGGTCGCAAACCAAAAGCATCGAAAACTGCGTAATAGTTTCGTGGACGTGTGGGCTTTGACGGAATTCAAATTGGTCGCGTGTGCGCGACGAATTTGATGCGTATCCGTCAAAATTCACCGTATCGACCTCTGTGCAAATTTTCCAATTACTTTGTGTACGCTCGTCAGATCTAGATGAAACTTACGCCAACAGGACCGTATCATTTTTCTGGTCATGCATGCCAAGTTTGATCCAATTCTGAGACAGTTGATCGGATCGCCGTTTTGAGGGCCCCACGGTCCGATTCAACGGACGATTTTTTGCACGGCCCCTCGAAATCCAAAATTGGATATACCGTTGGGTTCGTATCATCAAAACTAATCCGTAGACATGTAGTTTGACGAATTTAGAGATTATTGACTCTGGCACTTTTTTCGGTGCAAAGCGGGTCCAACGGCGGATACCGTTTGGGTCCAAAATTACCGTTTTGCCCCTGTGTCCAGAATTGAACTTAAGGGCATGCAATTCTAGCTAATTTGACTATTCTGAGAATGTTGGTAACATTTATTTCAGCTTTCGGAGACAGTTGTGATGACTTGGACTTTTGATTTGTTGATTGGCGATATATTGTTGGTTCTCCGTGCAACCCTCAGGCAAGTACACCTTGTCAAACTCTACAGTATTTACAAGCATTTCTAGATTGATATTCTTTTCTGTCATATTGATTCCATGTTTATCTTGCTTCCTGTCATGGTTATTTTCAAGTTTTATGTGCACGTAGATTGTTACTTTTTCTTTCCATGTTACTTGTTTTATCTTTCTTATCTTTTTCCTGTCTAGTGATAGTATTGTTTTGTCCATGCCATGATCTCTTGACATGTTTGACTTGGACTTGACCTTAGCCAGAATTTCGATACTGTATTGACTTGACCTGATCGTGATTATTTTTACTTGACCCTGACCTGTTATTAGACGTGACTATACCTGACCACCTTGTTCGTGAGCTCCCATCGAGTATGAATGAGCCTTAATATAGTTAGAGATTCCCCATCGGCTACTGACTATAGGACTGTGAGCTCCCATCGGGCTGCGATTACCCCGACTTACTATTAGTCACGCTTGATAGCACTATCTTTGACGGTATGCCATTTATACGTATTCTTTAGTCTCATATTGTTCCTTGTACCATTTCCTATTTTCTTGCATGTTATTTACTGTACAGTAGGCATGTATATTATGTGTCTTGCTAGTCCTCTGAGGACCTGGTGATCTCTCCAGGTATTAGTTGATGGCACGGTACACTGATGGATGAGGTTTGCTACACCGAGACTTCAGGTATACCTAGTGTGTTATTATCATATCTTCTGTATTTCGATTTTGTCCTATATTTGATACTCGTTGCTATAGCTAGTCTTTTATAAGCTTTATTTTTATCTAGCTTGTTCATGATGAATGTGTTATTGGGGATCCACTCTAACATATTTATCTATTCTAGAATCAGTATATCACGGCCTGATCAGCCTTACTGTACTTGATTTGTCATACTTATTATTATTATATGGATTGAGATATAGTTAATCTAGAATAACCAGACAGCTTATACGTACTCGAGCTGGGCTGGAGTCCTCTCGATGCGTAGCTAGCATGTATACGTATCCTATTCCTACGTATTTTGGGACTGGGGCGTTACAATAAGGTTGGCTACTGGCATATCTCAAAAATTCCTCGATGTCTACCTTGAAATCATCCGTCAAACCAATCTTGCTCTATCATCGATTGCACATCCATGAACGATCAACTAAGTATCGACTCATTGTTCAAACCAATTCTTCACCAAGTACCATATATGTTATAAATACAAGTAAAAAATTAATTTAGTACCTAATTGTAACAACCAAGGTTAACAGTATCAGTATCAAAATTGGTATCAGACCATTCCTATGAGTATCGATATTACAATCGGTATCATACCATTCCTATAAGTATCGATATCGAAATCGGTAATATCGACCATTCCTATGAGTATCGATATCGAAATTGGTATCAGACCATTCCTAGGAGTATAGATATTAAAATCTGTAATATCGAAATCAGTATCATACCATTCTTATGAGTATCGAGAAGGAATCTAGAGAGAGGGGTGTGTGTGTGTGTGTTTTCAATATGAAGCTCTGCTTCACATTTGGTTCTACATTTTGCTCTGGTAGAGGAAGCCATGAGATTCTGATAATGAAGAAAGAAGATGTTTTGAATATGAAGCTATGCTTCACGTTTGGTTCTTAATAGTATCGGCCGTATCGGATTAGTATCGGCCTATCGGTTTGGTATCGACCGTATCAGATTGGTATTAGAATTAGATGTCCTATTGGTATCGGTCGTATCCTTATACTGTATCATATTAATATTGGCCTAATTATCGAAATTGGTCATATCATATCGGTATTGGCCGTATCCTTATAGCGTATCATATCGGTATCGGTCATATCCTTATACCGTATCGGATTAGTATCGGCCTATCGGTTTGGTATCGGCCGTATCAGATTGGTATTGGAATCGGATATCCTATCGGTATCGACCGTATCCTTATACAGTATCATATCGGTATTGGCCTAATTATCGAAATTGGCCGTATTCTATCGGTATCGACCGTATCCTTATAATGTATCATATCGGTATCGGCCGTATCCTTATACCGTATCATATCGGTATTGGCCTTATCGAAATTGGAATTAGATATCCTTATATCATAATCCAATATTAACGGATTCGATATCTTAATGTCCGAAAATATTCGAATATCCGATTCCAATTTCACAAATTTTAATAATTTACGAAAACCTAAAACCCTACCTAGTGCCATGAATCCAAAACCCTAGCTACTCCATTATGTCCGTGTCCGTGTCCAAAACCCTAGCTATAATATTTACATAATTAAATTACAGTGTCATAATTTTTGTGTCCAGTATATGTTAAACACATAATATAAATATGAAAAAAAGTAACAAAATTTAAAAAAGAATTACTCGAGGAGGAGGGGGTCGAGGAGGAGGAATGCTTCGGTCGTAGGGGAAGGATGAGGGGGGCAGCGTACGTGAGGGGGTCGAGGGAGGAGGAGGGTATCAGAGGGGGAGGAAGTGGAAGGAGGAGGTCGAAGGAGGAGAAGGGGATCGAAGGGGGTGGGGATCGGAAGGGAGGAGGTCGGAGGAGGATAGGAACAAAGGGGGAGGTCGCTGAGGACGAGGAGGTCGGAGGTAGAGGAGGACGGAGGAGGAGGGGAACGGAGGGGGAAGAGGGGAATGGAGGGGAAGGAAGTCGGGGGAGGGGGAGGTCGCCGATGAGGAGGAGGTCAGAGAAGGTAGCTTGGACAAAAATTTGGGGGGAAAGAAATTTTGGATAAAAATTTGAGAATGGGAAAGAAAGGGTGTTGTTTAACTTTTACAGCAGGTCAGCGACGGAGTATCGCTAAGTAGTCGCTAAATATTAGCGACTAACAACCGACGTAACTAGCGACGTTTTGTTGTACTATATTTTAAATAATAAATCAGTAGCACGTTAGTCTGTAATCCGTCGGTAAATAGAGAAGTTATTTTTTTCGTTGGTAAAATCGGTCGGTAAAATACAGTATTTTGTAGTGCTTGAATCCAGCCTTCAGTTATAAAGTCTCATGCCTATATATTGAGCTGTCTTTTTTTTGCTTCTAACATACTGAAAAATCCTACGTGAAAGCTCTCTCAAAATCTTCTCTTTTCAAACCTTTTCTGTTCTTCATCCTTGCTCTAGGCAGAGCTAAGTCAAGGGTCGCTCTCTAGAAATTATTTTGTTAATGATATTTGGCCCGCTAAAGCGGACAACAAATTGGCATGCAAAACCACCTGCTATTAATATTTTTTTTGCCAAATTATTTTGTCGTACGAAAATAAACAAGTTTGTGCATCGTTTCAGTCACATTTCTTGTTAAATTCAATTTTTTTGAAGATATGGTCATTAGGAATTTTCTTTAACTTTCTGGAAAGAAGGAAAATATTAACGGTGACACTAATACAAGGTTATTTTTGTACTCACTTATTCTTAACATGAACTTTGTAATGTTATCTCTCTAAGCCAAAAGCATTAGAGATTGTAACTTGTTAGGAAGGCTCAAACATGCGAGGGTGAAGGTACGTAAAACAAAAGTTCTTTGCTATTAATGGATGTTTAGCAAGAATAATGAAACTATCTCTAAATAATGTATAAAAATAACATTTCTTTAGTATGGTTATTGATAAGTCCTGATCATTAGAAAATGATTATGAGATTGCACATTATTATATCAAAGTGATATTATTTGATTTTTTTTTAAGGTTTGTTTGCGTGAACCTTAGCTAACCATATTGTCACAATGTTAGAATTTCAAATCAGAAAGAAATCACAATATTTAGACAAATTTTGTCTTTGCTTATATTTTGTGATGCTATAATTCTTTTGACTCGCTAAAACAATTTAGCCACAAGAAAATAGTTAGTAAAATTACAAATTCCTTTAAATCTAAAGTTTTAAAAGTTGAGATTAATTTGGGTACAAGCCGAAAAGGTCCTTCTATCAACCGGGCGTAAATAGCCCTAAGCGACACGGTACTTAAGCGTCCCCCTGTGGACCTCCGCTTGTCACTACCCCATTTCTAGTTTGAGAGTATTTTTGTTATTTTGAATTTATTTGAATTTAATATATATTTATTTGGAATTTAATATAATTATTTGGAATGGTATGATTCACTATTATTTAATTAATTGCCTTGTGTTGTGTTTAGCCCTAACCTAGATTTGACCTAACCTAGATTAGAAATAACTAGACTTAGTTAGCCATGGTTTGTGTTAGTTAGTATTGATTAGTCTAGGTTAAGTCATGATAGTTAGAGCTAACTAGGTTGCAATTAAGACAAGTGTGAAACCTAGGCTTGTGGACCCTTGATTTGACTAGATGTTAGGAGAGCCCTTGATTGATTTCCCAAAACCCTAAACCTAGCTTTATGGGCCGGCCACCTAGAGATCCACCCCTATTTAATGTCTCCCAAACTACTTGCCTCCTTTTGTTCATTCCTTCATTTTACAAGAACAAGATTTGTCTTCATTGAAACTCTTTCCTATTTTAATCAATATTGATCCTTTTTTATTCAAACTTCTTCCATGGTGACCTAATTTGTGTTTCCCTACTGTTGGTGGAGACTAATGACAGATTTGAGCTACTTTGGAGCCTTGAGCTAGCTAGAGGAGATCTCTTGTTGAGAAGCTTTCTTGAAGAAAGAACACATATAGGTAACTTCCTATTCCCTTCATGAAATTTCGATTTCTAGGCATGGATACATAGCCCTAGGTGTCCTCTAGCTGTAGGAATAGGATTCGTGTCATTCGTATCCTTTATGTGTCCGTTCGGACACGTATCAGTGTAGATTCACTGGTGTTCGACGAAATGCCACAGTGGGCATTTTAATCCAGTTTTCGATTTGTGTTTGAATAGAAATTCGTATTTTTGTGTCGCTTATGGTTTTCTACATGACTGAGCTTGTTTTATGTCGAGTCGGAGTCGCACTGAACTTGTGGACACGGCCGTACGCACTGGACAGCGCTGTCCTGCTACACGCAGGGTCGTGCGACCTATTATGGACATGAGGACGCGTGTCCTTTGACATAGGCCTTGGGGTAATGTCTGGCACGACACCGCCAAGACCACGTGTCCTGTTAGTTCGTGTCGAGTGAGGGATTCGACCCGCACTGGACACGGGTGTACAGTCGACTGAACCAGTTCAGTGTACATTAGTTTGGGAGTGTTTTGGACACATTTGTGTCCTGTTTTTGGACACGATACATTATGTATATCACGTACACATATTGAATGTTAATTACCAACCATAACCTATTTGATTGATTGTTGTTTCAATGTTTAAATAGAAAATTTCCTAATTACTGATACTGTCGAGTATCAGAGTTTGAATACACTATTCTCCCTTTTTAAATTATATTTTAATGTTATATATATCATGTAATTTAGTTATGGGTTAATGTATGAACATTAGATAACATGTTTAGGTTTTTAGGAATCATTTGTTTGTGATAAATTAATGAAAGAGAGCTCGAATTGCATTGGGACTGAAATGTCTCTGATACACTTGGCTGAAATGAATTCTGAGTTTTAATTTGCTAGTTACCTGTTTCAAATGATGTCAAATGTTAGGATAGGCTTACCTACATGTGTATTGAATGATGAACATGTTAGCTTGTAAATTGTGTTGATGCAATGGGTTATTGGAATCGATTTTGGTATACTAATAGCTAAGGTTTACTTTGAGCTGTCAGTTGGTTTAGGAAGAACCTGGGAATGTTTCTATTTCACACTGTTTTAAATCCTGAGAACACAAACTGGTACAGTGTCTGAACCTATGTTAAATCCTGGGAATGTTTCCTAATTCACCCTATTTTAATTCTAATAACTGAGACACTGTTTGTTTTCTTGAGATTGTGATACACTGAAATCTGGAGTCCTGTACACAGGACACTGAACACACACCTATAACTGAACCTGGGTTGCAATGAACCAGAGCATGGTTTACACACACAAGCACACTGCCTTTTCCTCAATATACACAATGGGTTTACCTATTAATTGAATTGAATGCTTTATATAAACTGTCACTGGAATTCCTGAGACTGTACACAAACCTGGAAATGTATCATGCTACACATTCAATTGAACACATACACACACAACTACCATTTCAACTGTCACTTGATTCACCTGGGGCTGTTTTCAATTCCTGTCATTATGTGGAATGTCTGAGAAATATTAGTTTTCATGCCACTTAATTCCTTGACACACTCTATACACACATGTCTACACCTATTTACACACACACTAATGTTCCTGCCACACTGTTTTCCTCACACCCTCACACACATATCCTCACTGATTTTGACACTGTTTAACCCTCACCAGACTCTCACATTCCTGTCACCTAGAACTGAGAACTCACCTATGTGACACATGACTACACACACAGGCACTCATGTTCACACACATGCCTACACACATATACACAATACTGTGTATTCCTGTCACACACAGGAAACACACATACACACACACACACACATTTTCCTTTATTTACATAGCTCTCTCTCTATGTGTATGTATAATTACATGTATATATAATGTGAATATATATAGTGTGAAATTGAGATTCCTATTGATATATACATATATGTGCATATATATATATATATATATATATATATATATATATATATATATATATATATATATATATATATATATATATATATATATATATATATATATGTGGGTGTTTTGGCCTATATGTGTTATGGCTTTGTGTTTAGCTCATGGCCTATATGTGGTTGTAATTCAATAGAAGTATAGCCTGGTGTATGGCTATTTGCCTTAGTAGTTGGCCTATGGCCTATAACCAAGGTACATAACCTAGGGTACTCTTGGGTGGTCTTGTGTATATGAAATATACACATGTGTAATATCCTATAGACTAGTGTATGGTGTGTACTAGCTAAGGTAGACTGTACTCTCATGATTCATGTACTCTGGTGCTTTCACCATTCATGTACACTCTCATGATTCATGTACTCTCATATTCACGGAGCCCTCATATATACTATCATGTGCACCCTATTATGGGCCTTCATGTGATATCATGTGCAATAACATAACCTATCTGGATCTTTGTGTATTGATTAGGGTACGGGGGAGTATGAATGGTCATGTGAACAATTCCAAAGTAGTATACTCATGTGCAAACTCTTAGATTACTCATATGCAAATTCAAGTCGTTCACATATTCATCTTGTACTCTAAATCACTAGTTCACTGTAGTTCTCTATTTATAGTATATATTTATATTACAGCTTTCTCTTTTACTTCATTTATATTCTGCAGCGTTTCCTGTATCTTACTCTATTGGATATTTATTTATCCTGTCACATTATGAACTGCGTGAGATGTACTGTGCTTGCTCCAGTCCTGACTGGACCTGTTGAAATATTACAGATGACTTCAAGGAGCTGTGTCCCACATATTACGGAGCAGACATAGACGACACACTTGAGCTGGACCCTCAGGAGGATCCAGTACTTGCTGACGATACTACCCCTGTAGACTAGGCTAGTTAGCTAGGCTAGTTCTATTTACTTTATGTTATGATACATTTGTATATATTGGAGTTGTACTCTAGATTGTGGAGATGTTATCTTAGTTTTCAGCTGTCTCTCTGTCTTGTATTATCATCTGTGGATTCTGAGTTTTACCTATTCTATCGTTCAGTACTATCTTCCTTAGCTGTGATTGAGTTGTACTTATTTATATCACCTCTATTCGGAGTGTATAAATTGTACAGGTACCTTATAAACTGTTAGATGTATGTGACCTAGGACAGCGTTCTACCGCCGACACTGCGGCGTAGGCTGGACGTACCCACATCTCGTGTCCTTACACTGGGTGTGGATCGTGACACGTTTTTAGTGGTGGCCCATGCAGGTCAAGTTTATGTAGTGGTATTCGAACTAGAGTATCACTGCAGCCTGCAGTAGGGTTAAGATATTTTTGGAGGTACTAAATCACATTAGGAAAAACTCTTGACTGAATTTCGGCCATCTAAGTTCCTGTTGAAGATTGCTTCCTTGAAATAACTATCCTCCCTTGAATTATCATTTCTATCTCAGTATTGATTCCTTGTTTGATCTGTCTCTAGGATGGTGGTTGAGACACGATCACATCGCTCTGGTTCAGCAGACGCTGGTGAGAGGTCTACCACCTCTCGCCCGATTGTGGACGTTGGGACCACAGTACCCTTGTTTCTGTTTATATAGGAGCGTCTGCAGCCTTTAGGAGTGTACCTCCACCTGTCCGGAGGTCTTCCTCCGTCATTCCAGATACATTCCAGCAGCAGTTACCTTCAGGGGCAGTGGCTCAGATGTTTACCCTTTTTTACCGATTCCTAGAGGCTCAATAGCAGATGCAGCAGAGTCAGTCTGCTGCTCTCCGACAGAGCGTACACCATACACACCAGTTGCTCAGGGCAACAGTAGAGCTGGTGGCTGCTCGATCACTGGAAGGTCAGTTTCAGCATCAGTATCAATAGAGGCCTGTTCAACAGCAGTTCCAGGATCAGGGCCATCAGCAGGGACAGCAGCAGCCCAGACAGTATCAGGTACCCAGACAGCAGACAATCAGTTGTCCCTACTGCAAGAAGCCGAGGCATGGATGGGGAGAGTGTAGGAAGAGGCTGGGCAGGTGCATACTATGTGGAGCAGCGGACCACCAGCTGAGGGAGTGTTCCCAGAACATAGGCAGAGTAGCACAGGAAGCAGTACCAGGAGGAGGAGCCAAGGATCCGGTAGGTCAGCAGCGGGGATCGTTACCGACTCTTCAGACCCCTAACCAGCAGCAGGTTACCAGTTGCCCTTTCTATATGAAACCAGGGCATGATTGGAGTAAATGTCGGATGAGGTTAGGCAAGTGCCTACTTTATGGAGCATCATATCACCAGTTAAGGAAGTATCCCAAGAATCCTGGATGGACGGCTCAGAGAGCATGAGCGAGGGCTCCGGTGAGCCAGCATGAGGGACTACCCATTCAGACTCAGTCGCCGAGATTCGCACAGCATCAGGCTAGAGGAGGCCAGCAGGGACGAGCCTACGCTATGGCAGCTGAGAGTGCACAGGTAGTGGTAGAGCTTATCGCAGGTTCTGTTCATCTCAATTCTGTTACTTGCCATATTTTAACCATCTCGAAATTCAGTTCCAACAGATCTTGTTTATCGTTCTTGTTCGTAGATAAATCTGATTCTTTGTATTCATTGTCGATTTAATTTTCTGCCAAGATAAATCATATGGGCTAGGTCACCTCAGTTATGGGATCTAGGATCTTCGATGGTCGTGTTAGCTGGCATAGTGAGGACATATAGTCAGATTTTGGATGTATTTCTCGGGTGTAGGAATTTAAGGTCTTCGCTATCAAGCATGCGGCAATGCAAAAATTTTAAATACCATAATTCTAGAGGTATGTACCTTAGTCAAAGACTCTGTGATTATCGTAGCCTTGCTCACTAGCATGACGAAGACTCTGAGTAACATGATTTTGGACAAACACATGATTATCAGATTATATCTTGAGAAGGTTTTTAAACATATCATCTCTATCATTCCCTTCTGTTGTTATAAAAATTGTATTCCATCATCAAATAACTTAGGAGTAGGGATATTTTAGTTTTGTAGAACTTATTCATATGTAGTTCTTCCATAATGTAATGATATGACGACTTGTAGGATGTCTGTACCCTAGAGATGGTAGTTAGCATTGGTATTAGAATAATAACCCATTGTAGATGATTTCCCTGACCAACCAATTTCCATATAGGATATTAATATGTCTTACAGCGTTGATGATTTATTATTTTTCCTTACCCTTTCCAGTAAGGCACCCATGACCTTCCTGTCCTACTCGAACATGCCATCTTGTGCTTCATCATTATCACACAACCTTCCTGATATGTTAGACTCAGATACACAATTTACACTTCATCCTCTTGCAATTGACACTTCATTCCCTAGCTACTTAGACATATTACCTACAAATTGATCATGTCCCACATATAGATGAACTACTGCACTACCTTAGTATCCTGTATACCTAAAGTGTCCACACATTTGGCACTGCATCTTAGCACAGGTCCTGTACTTCACATAACCCCCATTGCATGTCCTGCCCCTTATTTTGGTTAAATTGTTGTTTGTGCTAGTAAACCTCCAAGTTAGGCTAATGATATGCATTGTGTGTAATATTATGGGAATATATGTGATAAGCAATTTGGGTTAAGGGGGTTCTGCATATATTATATAGATTAGGCATATGAGATGGTTAGTCTATATGTATGCATAGATGATGCATTTAGAATAGTGTGGGTTTTATGGGGTTATGTGAGGTATTTAGAGTATGTGTTATGGTTAAGGGTTAGAAGTTATGAGTCTAGTTTAATGTAGAGTATACATGTGTATGTTGAACTTAGGATTTAGTTGGCCTTGATATTTTAACACTATAGACGATTAGGTCTGAACCCTAGATTAGCCATTGACCCAATGTCCAATTTGATTTAGTTGACAAGTTTTGACTAAGTACTTGGATGTTGACAAATTGACTAGTTGTTGACCGGTAGTTGACCATTGACTATGTTTGACTCAGTTGATTAGAGATAGGATTAGAAGTAGGTTGTTTATTTGTTTTGTTTATTTGATCATGTTTGATTATTTAGTAACATGAGACCTTGTTGTGTTTAGGTCGGAGACATGGTTTTTCTGCGGATATCTCCGACTCGTGGTACCATACGTTTAGGTGGAGGTGGGAAGCTTAGCCCGCGCTTCACCGGACCTTTCATGATCAGCGGGAGAGTCGGTGAAGTGGCATACAGGCTAGACTTGCCACCTGCATTAGTGGGTGTCCATAACGTATTCCACGTATCACAGTTGAGACGGTACGTGACTGACCCTAGCCGTGTACTCGATCACTCGGAGATTGAGGTGGGACCTACTCTCAGTTATCCAGAACAGTCAGTGGAGATTCTGGATCGCCGAGAGAAGGTACTGAGAAACCAGGTGATACCCTTGGTTCGCGTCGCATGGAGGCATCATTCTCCAGGAGAGTCTACCTGGGAGCGGGAGGATGAGATGCGCGAGAAATACCCTTATCTTTTTGGACCGTGAGGTATGATTGTCTATCCTTCTCATCTGTTAGTTTCGCCTTTCAATTTCGAGGACGAAATTTTTTTTTAAGGAGGATAGATTTGTCACTACCACATTTCTAGTTTGAGGGTATTTTTGTCATTTTGAATTTATTTGAATTTAATATATATTTATTTGGAATTTAATATAATTATTTGGAATGGTGTGATTCGCTATTATTTAATTAATTGTCTTGCGTTGTGTTTAGCCCTAACCTAGATTAGTCATAGCTAGACTTAGTTAGCCATGGTTAGTGTTAGTTAGTATTGATTAGTCTAGGTTAAGTCATGATAGTTAGAGCTAACTAGGTTGCAATTAAGACAAGTGTGAAACCTAAGCTTGTGGACCCTTGATTTGACTAGATGTTAGGAGAACCCTTGATTGATTCCCCAAAACCCTAACCCTAGCTTTATGGGCCGGCCACCTAGGGATCCACCCCTATTTAATGTCTCCCAAACTACTTGCCTCCTTTTGTTCATTCCTTCATTTTGCAAGAACAAGGTTTGTCTTCATTTAAACTCTTTCCTATTTTAATCAATATTGATCTTTTTTCATTCAAACTTCTTCCATGGTGACCTAATTTGTGTTTTCCTACGGTTGGTGGAGACTAATGACAGATTTGAGCTACTTTGGAGCCTTGAGCTAGCTAGAGGAGATCTCTCGTTGTGAAGCTTTCTTGAAGAAAGAACACCTATAGGTAACTTCCTATTCCCTCCATGAAACTTCGATTTCTATGCATGGATGCATAGCCCTAGGTGTCCTCTAGCTGTAGGAATAGGATTCGTGTCATTTGTGTCATTTACGTGTCCGTATCGGACACGTATCAGTGTAGATTCACTGGTGTTCGACGAAATGCCACAATAGGCATTTCGATCCTGTTTTTTATTTGTGTTTGAATAGAAATTCGTGTTTTTGTGTCGCTTATGGTTTTCTACATGACTGAGCTTGTTTCGTGTCGAGTCGGAGTCGCACTGGACTCGTGGATACGGCCGCGCGCACTGGACAGCGATGTCCTGCTACACGCAGGGTCATGCGACCTATTTTGGACACGAGGATGTGTGTCCTTTGACACAGGCCTGGGGGCAATGTCTGACACGACACCCCCAAGACCATATGTCCTGTTAGTTCGTATCGAGTGAGGGATTCGACCCGCACTGGACACGGGTGTACAGTCGACTGAACCAGTTCAGTGTACATTGGCTTGAGAGTGTTTTGGACTCATTCGTGTCCTGTTTTTGGACACAATACATTATGTATATCACGTACACATATTGAATGTTAATTACCAACCATACCCATTTGATTAATTGTTGTTTCAATGTTTAAATAGGAAATTTCCTAATTACTGATACTATCGAGTATCAAAGTTTGAATACACTATTCTCCCTTTTTAAATTACATTTTAATGTTATTTATATCATGTAATTTAGTTATGGGTTAATGTATGAACATTAGATAACATGTTTAGGTTTGTAGGAATCATTTGTTTGTGATAAATTGATGAAAGAGAGCTTGAATTGCATTGGGACTGAAATGTCATTGATACACTTGGCTGAAATGAATTCTGAGTTTTAATTTGCTAATTACCTGTTTTAAATGATGTTAAATGTTAGGATAGGCTTACCTACCTGTGTATTGAATAATGAACATGTTAGCTTTTAAATTGTGTTGATGCAATGGGTTATTGGAATCGATTTTGGTATGCTAATAGCTAAGGTTTACTTTGAGCTGTCAGTTGGTTTAGGAAGAACCTGGGAATGTTCCTATTTCATACTGTTTTAAATCCTGAGAACACAAACTGGTACACTGTCTGAACCTATGTTAAATCTTGGGAATGTTTCCTAATTCACCCTGTTTTAATTCCAATAACTGAGACACTATTTGTTTTCCTGAGATTGTGATACACTGAAATCTGGAGTCCTGTACACAGGACACTGAACACACACCTATAACTGAACCTGGGTTGCAATGAACCAGAGCATGGTTTACACATACAAGCACACTGCCTTTCTCTCAATATACATAATGGGTTTACCTATTAATTGAATTGAATGCTTTATATAAACTGTAACTGGAATTCCTGAGACTGTACACAAACCTGGAAATGTATCATGCTACACATTCAATTGAACACACACACACACAAAACTACCATTTCAACTGTCACTTGATTCACCTGGGGCTGTTTTCAATTCATGTCATTATGTGGAATGTCTGAGACACATTAGTTTTCCTGCCACTTAATTCCTTGACACACTATATTATACTATACACACATATCTACACCTATTTACACACACACTAATGTTCCTGCCACATTGTTTTCCTCACACCCTCACACACACATATCCTCACTGATTTTGACACTGTTTAACCCTCACCACACTCTCACATTCCTGTCACCTAGAACTGAGAACTCACCTATGTGACACATGACTACACACACAGGCACTCATGTTCACACACATGCCTACACACACATATACACAATACTGTGGGTTCCTGTCACACAGGAAACACACATACACACACACATTTGCCTTTATTTACATAGCGCTCTCTCTATGTGTATGTATAATTATATGTATATATAATATGAATATATAGTGTGAAATTGAGATTCCTATTGATATATATATATATATATATATATATATATATATATATATATATATATATATATATATATATATATATATATTATATATAAATATATATATATATATATATATATATATGGGTGTTTTGGCCTATATGTGTTATGGCTTTGTGTTTAGCTCATGGCCTATATGTGGTTGTAATTTAATAGAAGTATAGCCTAGTGTATGGCTATTTGCCTTAGTAGTTGGCCTGTAGCCTATAACCAAGGTACATAGCCTAGGGTACTCTTGGGTGGTCTTGTGTACATAAAATATACACATGTGTAAATCCTATAGACTAGTGCATGGTGTGTACTAGCTAAGGTAGACTGTTTAGACCTAGTCTAGTTGGATTTAGACTAGTTTGACCATAGTTGACCTAACTTTGACTTTTTAGTTGACTGAAGTTGACCAGGGTTGACTTTGGTCTAGGATTGACCTAATATCATGTAGACTGCATCATAGTATCTTACTTTATTAGCTGGACATGTTGTGACATGTACTATTCTGATTATGAGCCAGACACTACTCCTCAGGCAGTAGTTTCTTCCGGACATTCAGGATATCAGGCGAGTACATTCTCTGACCGTTTCATACTTGATAGGATTTACATTTACGCTCTAGGTTACTTTACTTGATGTTGTCACAACGTTCACACGGATTGGTACTATATGGATCCCTTCATGAGATGTTGTCCCCCTAGGGAGCATCGGGTTACAATATATCATGTGCGTTTCACTTTCATCATGTACTGCGGTGCTTTCACCATTCATGTGCACTCTCGTAATTCATGTACTCTCGTGTTCACGGAGCCCTCATGTATACTTTCATGTGTACCCTATTATGGGCCTTCATGTGATATCATGTGCAATAACATAACCTGTCTGGATCCTTGTGTATTGGTTGGGGTACGGGGGAGTATGAATGGTGATGTGAACAATTCCAAAGTAGTATACTCATGTGCAAACTCTTAGATTACTCATGTACAAATTCAAGCCGTTCGCATGTTCATCTTATACTCTAAATCACTAGTTCACTGTAGTTCTCTATTTATAGTATATATTTACATTACAGCTTTCTCTTTTACTTCATGTATATTCTGCAGCGTTTCCTGTATCTTACTCTATTGGATATTTATTTATCCTGTCACATTATGAACTGCGTGAGATATACTGTGCTCGTTCCAGTCCTGACTGGACCTGTTGAAATATTACAGATGACTTCAAGGAGCTGTGTCCCACATATTACGGAGCAGACATAGACGACACACTTGAGCTGGACCCTCAGGAGGATCCAGTACTTGCTGACTACACTACCCCTGTAGACTAGGCTAGTTAGCTAGGCTATTTCTATTTACTTTATGTTATGATACATTTGTATATATTGGAGTTGTACTCTAGATTGTGGAGATGTTATCTTAGTTTTTAGCTGTCTCTCTGTCTTGTATTATCATCTGTGGATTCTGAGTTTTACCTATTCTATCGTTCAGTACTATCTTCCTTAGCTATGATTGAGTTGTACTTATTTATATCACCTCCATTCGGAGTATATAAATTGTACAGGTACCTTATAAACTGTTAGATGTATGTGACCTGGGACAGCGTTCTACCGTCGACACTGCGGCATAGGCTGGACGTACCCACGTCTTATGCCCTTACACTGGGTGCGGGTCGTGACACGTTTTTAGTCGTGGCCCATGCAGGTCGAGTTTATGTAGTGGTATTTGAACTAGAGTATCACTGCAGCCTGCAGTAGGATTAAGATATTTTTGGAGGTACTCAATCACATTAGGAAAAACTCTTGACTGAATTCCTGCCATCTAAGTTCCTGTTGAAGATTGCTTCCTTGAAATAACTGTCCTCCCTTGAATTATCGTTTCTATCTCAGTATTGATTCCTTGTTTGATCTGTCTCCAGGATGGTGATTGAGACACGATCGCATCATTCTGGTTCAGCAGACGCTGGTGAGAGGTCTACCACACCTCGCCCGATTGTGGACGCTAAGACCACAGCACCCCATGTTTCTGCTCATATAGGAGCGTCTGCAGCCTTTGGGAGTGTACCTCCACATGTCCGGAGGTCTTCCCCCGTCATTCCAGATACATTCCAGTAGCAGTTACCTTCAGGGGCAGTGGCTCAGTTGTTTACCCTTTTCCAGCGATTCCTGGAGGCTCAACAGCAGATGCAGCAGAGTCAGTCTGCTGATCTCCGACAGAGCGTACACGATACCCACCAGTTGGTCAGGACGACAGTAGAGCTGGTGGCTGCTCGGTCACTGGGAGGTCAGTTTCAGCATCAGTATCAGCAGAGGCCTATTCAGCAGCAGTTCCAGGGTCAGGGCCATCAGCAGGACAGCAGCAGCCCAGACAGTATCAGGCACCCAGATAGCAGACAGTCAGTTGTCCCTACTGCAAGAAACCGGGGCATGGATGGGGTGAGTACAGAAAGAGGCTGGGCAGGTGCCTACTATGTGGAGCAGCAGACCACCAGCTGAGGGAGTTTTCCCAGAACATAGGCAGAGTAGCACAGGGAGCAGCACCAGGAGGAGGAGCCAAGGCTCTGGTAGGTCAGCAGCGGGGACCGTTACCGACGCTGCAGACCCCTAACCAGCAGCAGGTTACCAGTTGCCCTTTCTGTAGGAAACCAGGGCATGATTGGAGTAAATGCCGGATGAGGTTAGGCAAGTGCCTACTTTGTGGAGCATCATATCACCAGTTAAGAGAGTGTCCCAAGAATCCTGGACGGACAGCTCAGAGAGCAGGAGCGAGGGCTCCGGTGAGCCAGCATGTGGGACTACCCTTTCAGACTCAGCCGCAGAGATTCGCACAGCATCAGGTTGGAGGAGGCCAGCAGGGGTGTGAGCACCCTGAATTTCGGGTTAATTTTTTCTATTTTATTTTATTTTAGTTTCTGATTTATTTGTTTCATTAAATAATTTATTGAATTATTTTTCCTTAAGTGTACTTTTCCGTGCCATTGATATTTGGAGTATCAGGGATGTTCAATTCTGGAAATCCTCTTCATGAGTTTTGGAGTGGACACGATTACATTCATGACGGTATATAGTGTCCCATCCAAACTTGTTCTCTTGTGTTCTTTCTGCTTCGCTGAACTTCGGGTCGGTTTGGACCATTCGATTGATATTTATTTTCCCACTTTTTCCTTGATCATTTTCAGCGCGTTACCATGACATTTAAATTGGGAGCGCCAGACCAGTCATTTCCTTGAAACCAACTCCTCATTGATGATCTACTCGAGACGCTCGTCACCCATGACCTTTGTTTCCCACTCATTCATGTCATTTTGGGCTCCATTTGATTCGCACAACTTTCCCGACGCGTGACCCGATTTTATTTCAGGCCACGGCGTCACATTCATTTTCCAACTTAAATTGCGGGTCCCCTGTCGACCGAAACCTGTCCGCCCCAATTATGGACATGGCCCACATTGAGCCTACTACCCGTCCGCCACTTGTGTCCCATTTATTGGAATTCCCATGTGCAACTTATTTGCCCATGATCATCGTTTCCTAATTTTAATTCGATTTTCGCATCATGTCCGATTTTCGTCCAATCCGGCTCCACCGAGCCCAGTCCAGCTCCATGATTTTCTCCATCGTGATGCCCTCACATTTTTGCCCAAAAATATTAATTTCTTATTTTATCTATTTATATTATTTTATGGGAAATTTCCATTGATTTTTAACCTATTGGAATAACCCATCTTATCTAATTTAATTTCTAGCCTTTGATCCCCTCACAATTAATTCCAACCATTGATTTCCCACCATCCCAAACTTTTACACAGCCAACATCCTCCCTTGCCGGCCCTAGTTTCTAGGTGGGATACTTTTCTCTCTCTCCCTCTCACTACTTTAATAACTTATCCATTCTATCTCTCTCTCTCTCTCCAACTATTGTACATAACAACAAAACCAACCACATCATCATCACCACCATCAGCACATCCACCCGACCCCTGGCCGAGCACCACTTCACCAGCCACCCGACCTCCCCCACCTGGCCGTCGGCCTCCCCGGCCATCACCGTCGACACCAACTCCTCCTCCAGCCTCCTCCTCCTCCTTGGCTGGCCGGAGCCCGACCTCCTCCTCCTCCAACACCCATTGCTCTGCCACCCCCCACTTCGCAGCGCCACCGCGCGCGCCGTGCGAGGCAGCAGCCGTGGCAACTGCAGCAGGCGCAGCGCGAGTGCAGCAGTACACTGCCAGCCCGCGCGCGCGACTGGCCGGCGGTTCAGCGCCGCCGCTGCCGGCGGGTGGCCGTGCGCCACCTCGTGGCCGGCCCCCCCATGGCCCACGAGCTCCGGCGACCCCCCCTGGGTCCGCCTCTCCCCTTCCAGCGCGCCGAATAGGCGATTCGTGCGTTTGGCACGGGTTCCCGTCGTGACGAGCTCGGGAACGACGCTGAAATCGCGCCCCGTTGCAGCGACTTCGCGTGCGTTTTCCCGGAGATCCGACCGTTGGATCGGCGATTTCTTCGCTCCATCGCAATCTCGGTATATCCATCTTCATCCCTGTCAAATTTCGTCCGTTAATTTTATCGTTTGATACATGAAAACCGGCCACCAAGTTGACCGTTTAAATTGTATTAAATTTGGACAATTTCGCGGGGCCAACTTCGTCAGCTTGTATCTTCTCCATCGCAGCTCCGTTTTGCACGCTACCAGTTCCGGTACGAAGCTGGTATAACCCTCTTCCTGCCCCCTTTAGATTTCATTTCAGTTTGAGCTTGTTTGATTGGTTGAATTCGACGCCAAAGTTGGCCGTCCAAATTCGTAATTTCCAACTTGTAAAATTCCATTTTTGAACACGGGACTCCAGATTTCATTTCTGACACCACCATTAGATTCGTGGCGTCGTTCTGGCATGTTTTCATATAAAATTTGTTAGATTTGGAGAACGTGGGTCCGGGCACGCATTTCGGTGCAAGGCGGGTCCCACTTTCTGGGTCAACGGAACTTTTTGACGCCGGCTCATCGGAATCCAATTCCGGAAATACCGTTGAGCTCGTATCGTCATTCTGGACTCGTTGACAGGTAGTTTGCTGAGTTTTGAGGACTTTGGCTCCGGCACGCATTTCCGTGCAAACCGGAATTCCAAGTTCTGGTCAACGGGCCAAAATTGAGATCGGGTCAACGGAATCCAATTCTGGAGATACCGTTGGGTTCGTATCGACATTCTGGTTGCGTGGACATATAATTTGTTATATTTTATTGACTTGTCTTCTTGCACGTTTTTCGGTGCAAAACGGCTCCGACACGGACACCGTTTTGACCCGAAATTACCTTTTTGCCCTTGTGTCCAAATTGGACCGTTGGGTAGGCTATCCTAGCTAATTTGACCATTCTGGACACGTTGGCGATGTTCATTTCATCGTCCGACAATGTTTGTTGATAGTTTCTCTGAGTTTAACCTTTCTAATAATTAATTAATAATTAATTCTTTAAAATGTTCGTATTTCGAGATTAGTACAACGAAACTGAGCTCAGTCAATTCCAGTGATCTCACATCGCTGAAATTGACAAGATGGGCACGTGGATCACTGTAATAAGATTATCAACCTTACCATTGATATTCTTATCTCGATTTACGTGTCGTAAGTTTCGACGTACGAATAACGAAGTACACTTTATATTTTCAATAATTAGACTAGAATTGATCCTGTTTGACCAGAGTTGACCAGTTGACCCAAAGTCAACTGTAAGTCAACACTTGACCTAGTTTGACTAGGTTGTTGACCGGAGTCGACCTAGAGATGTTTTGACTTAGAAGAACCTAGAATAATATAGATGGCTAGTATAGTTTTATTTATTTCAACTTGAACACCTTGTAACCTGTGTTGCTTTAAATAGGACTCTGTGGCTTCAGTTGGACCCTCTATACTTATCAGCTCAGGACCACAGGCGAGTACATTCACTGATAGTTTTCATTGTCTTGATATCTACTATATCCGATTCAGTCGTAGTGTTTTACTTGATTCCCGACACGACAGTTCACGGACTAGTATGCGTCGGATCCTGGCATGAGATGTTATTCCTGGACTTTCTTGGTATATGGGTATGAGATATTTCCATGTTCATGTACTTATATAGACACACATTGGGAGTGGGCTGGCCCCCTGCTCTCGAACCCCGTGTCATGACGTGCCATGTCCGGATCCGTGATACTATTCGGGGGAAATATATTGGGGGAATTATTAGGTGTTATGTGATCAAGCCCCATGTCCCTATTTTGCTAGCGCCATCCTCACCTCACGTAGGGTGTAGCAGATACCCCATGTCCATGTTATCCAGGTTGGCCGGCATGACCCTTTCCAGATTTTCATGTGATTGTCGGGCCAAGTGGATAATCATGCCATGACTCCCTAGCCGATCACATATCGCTCTAATAATTCAAATCACTTTTTATTTATTTGTTGTCATATCTTACATTCCAGCTCACCTTTACTTACTGTACTTTTACCATGCTACGATTCATTCTCATTATGCTCTATCTGTCTCTTATACTATACCTTGGTTATGGGACTAGGTTCTGTTCGGAAGAAGGGTTACAACCCCGGTCCTTGTTTGGTTTAAGGGTTGTAACTCGGCTTTCGAATGGTTCCCAAGTCGCCTTTACTCTTTGTCTTGTATTTCATTATTACTGTTTCTTATAGTATTTCTCAATTCACATGGAACTGCTGTTGGTGTTTGTACTTGCTCATTTTCCTGACAGGATACGTTGACAAAATTTTACAGATAGTTTGGAGGTTGCCTGCTAGCCTAGAGGAGATATTAGAGATTGTTTAGTTAGCTATTCTCAGTTGTCTGGAGTTGTATTTATTTTGTGGATTACTGTATTTGAGTTTGAGATGTATTTCTGAGTTTGTATCTTAGACACTTAGATTTCTCTCTGTTGTACCTCTTTTGGATTTTATGTTTTATCTATCTTCCTTTATGCTCTACCTTAGATGTGATTGAGTTTACATTCTGCCATGTCACCCCCATTCGGGGAGTATAAACTGTTAGTCTTATACTATTAGATGCATTGAGACCTAGGACAGCGTTCTACCGCCGATACTGCGGCGTAGGCTGGGCGTTGTTACGTCTCGTGCCCTAATTCTAGGGTGCGGGTCGTGACACGTTTTTAGTGGTGGCCCATGCAGGTCGAGACTAAAGTATAGTGGTATTCGAACTAGAGTACCACTACAGCCTGCAGTAGGATTTGGATATATTTTGAAGGTGCTCAATCACAGTTAGGACCCTTGAGAGATTCCTGGGACGACCCTGGAGGATCTTATTTAACTTCGATTTGAAAACTCTTTTCCCATGATTTGTTTTTATCTTTATTTTCGGTTGTTGAATTTGATTTTAATGGATTATTGTTGAATTTGAGTTTGTATTTATTAATTTTGATGGAAGACTGTCAAATTTTGAATTTTGATGATAGCTGTTGCATCCGAGTTTGTATTTTCGTGGATTTTTGTACATTTTGGATTTTGATGTTCGTTGATAAATTGAATTGATTTTTGAGTATTCATTGTTGATTTAAATTAACTTTTGGCAAGATGAAATTATATGGGCTAGGTCATCTATGTTGTGGAGTCTAGTCTTCTACAGTCATATTAGCTAGCATGGTGAGGACATATAGTCTGACTTGGATCTATTTCTCGGGTGTGGGAATTTAAAATTTTCGCAGCCAAGCGCGCGGCATCGCGAAAATGTTAAATACCATGATTCTAGAGGTATGTGCCAAAGTCGAGGACTCTGTGATTATCGTAGCCTTGCTTACTAGTATGACGAGGATTAGGGTACCATGATTTTGACCTGACGCATATGATTATCAGATTTTACTTTAAATGATTTCGAACACGTTTCTCTACTTTTGTTTCTGTCCTTCAAAAAAAAAAAAAAAAAAAATGCCATGATTAGTGTAACTTGATAGCTGTTGTTTTGGAACCCAATTTCTCATATACAAATTTCATATGTATTCACGTACACACACGCCTACTAACAACCATACGGACATGTCCCCATACACATAATGCTAGTTTTTCCCTCTCTAACGCTTTGTATATATAGTGATTGAATTTCCATGCAATTGACTTTTATTCCTTAACTAGTGATTTTGATTTTTCCTTGAATAGTACTTTTTCAGATAATTGGTAGTTACCTTCATTTTATTTTTTTGATGAGTACCAGTTTTCATATAGGATGGTAGACTGCCTTACAATTTTGATGGTTTGTTGTCTCTGTAACCTTTTGTTTAGCACCCTGGATTGCTTGTGTGTTTGATACCCTATAACCGTTTTGGTCAGCATGACTAGTATACCTAGATGGGACTTACTACCACCGTATGCCATGACCCTGTATGTCGTCCTCTTGATCACATGCTTTGTTTTAATCTGGGACTTTGATTTTGGGGGTTTGACCTAGAGAGAGTATGGACGTTTTAATTTCGAGGACGAAATTTTTATAAGGTGGGTAGGATGTGAGCACCCTGAATTTCGGGTTAATTTTTTCTATTTTATTTTATTTTAGTTTCTGATTTATTTGTTTCATTAAATAATTTATTGAATTATTTTTTCTTAAGTGTACTTTTCCGTGCCATTGATATTTGGAGTATCAGGGATGTTCAATTCTGGAAATCCTCTTCATGAGTTTTGGAGTGGACACGATTACATTCATGACGGTATATAGTGTCCCATCCAAACTTGTTCTCTTGTGTTCTTTCTGCTTCGCTGAACTTCGGGTCGGTTTGGACCATTCGATTGATATTTATTTTCCCACTTTTTCCTTGATCATTTTCAGCGCGTTACCATGACATTTAAATTGGGAGCGCCAGACCAGTCATTTCCTTGAAACCAACTCCTCATTGATGATCTACTCGAGACGCTCGTCACCCATGACCTTTGTTTCCCACTCATTCATGTCATTTTGGGCTCCATTTGATTCGCACAACTTTCCCGACGCGTGACCCGATTTTATTTCAGGCCACGGCGTCACATTCATTTTCCAACTTAAATTGCGGGTCCCCTGTCGACCGAAACCTGTCCGCCCCAATTATGGACATGGCCCACATTGAGCCTACTACCCGTCCGCCACTTGTGTCCCATTTATTGGAATTCCCATGTGCAACTTATTTGCCCATGATCATCGTTTCCTAATTTTAATTCGATTTTCGCATCATGTCCGATTTTCGTCCAATCCGGCTCCACCGAGCCCAGTCCAGCTCCATGATTTTCTCCATCGTGATGCCCTCACATTTTTGCCCAAAAATATTAATTTCTTATTTTATCTATTTATATTATTTTATGGGAAATTTCCATTGATTTTTAACCTATTGGAATAACCCATCTTATCTAATTTAATTTCTAGCCTTTGATCCCCTCACAATTAATTCCAACCATTGATTTCCCTCCATCCCAAACTTTTACACAGCCAACATCCTCCCTTGCCGGCCCTAGTTTCTAGGTGGGATACTTTTCTCTCTCTCCCTCTCACTACTTTAATAACTTATCCATTCTATCTCTCTCTCTCTCTCCAACTATTGTACATAACAACAAAACCAACCACATCATCATCACCACCATCAGCACATCCACCCGACCCCTGGCCGAGCACCACTTCACCAGCCACCCGACCTCCCCCACCTGGCCGTCGGCCTCCCCGGCCATCACCGTCGACACCAACTCCTCCTCCAGCCTCCTCCTCCTCCTTGGCTGGCCGGAGCCCGACCTCCTCCTCCTCCAACACCCATTGCTCTGCCACCCCCCACTTCGCAGCGCCACCGCGCGCGCCGCGCGAGGCAGCAGCCGTGGCAACTGCAGCAGGCGCAGCGCGAGTGCAGCAGTACACTGCCAGCCCGCGCGCGCGACTGGCCGGCGGTTCAGCGCCGCCGCTGCCGGCGGGTGGCCGTGCGCCACCTCGTGGCCGGCCCCCCATGGCCCACGAGCTCCGGCGACCCCCCCTGGGTCCGCCTCTCCCCTTCCAGCGCGCCGAATAGGCGATTCGTGCGTTTGGCACGGGTTCCCGTCGTGACGAGCTCGGGAACGACGCTGAAATCGCGCCCCGTTGCAGCGACTTCGCGTGCGTTTTCCCGGAGATCCGACCGTTGGATCGGCGATTTCTTCGCTCCATCGCAATCTCGGTATATCCATCTTCATCCCTGTCAAATTTCGTCCGTTAATTTTATCGTTTGATACATGAAAACCGGCCACCAAGTTGACCGTTTAAATTGTATTAAATTTGGACAGTTTCGCGGGGCCAACTTCGTCAGCTTGTATCTTCTCCATCGCAGCTCCGTTTTGCACGCTACCAGTTCCGGTGCGAAGCTGGTATAACCCTCTTCCTGCCCCCTTTAGATTTCATTTCAGTTTGAGCTTGTTTGATTGGTTGAATTCGACGCCAAAGTTGGCCGTCCAAATTCGTAATTTCCAACTTGTAAAATTCCATTTTTGAACACGGGACTCCAGATTTCATTTCTGACACCACCATTAGATTCGTGGCGTCGTTCTGGCATGTTTTCATATAAAATTTGTTAGATTTGGAGAACGTGGGTCCGGGCACGCATTTCGGTGCAAGGCGGGTCCCACTTTCTGGGTCAACGGAACTTTTTGACGCCGGCTCATCGGAATCCAATTCCGGAAATACCGTTGAGCTCGTATCGTCATTCTGGACTCGTTGACAGGTAGTTTGCTGAGTTTTGAGGACTTTGGCTCCGGCACGCATTTCCGTGCAAACCGGAATTCCAAGTTCTGGTCAACGGGCCAAAATTGAGATCGGGTCAACGGAATCCAATTCTGGAGATACCGTTGGGTTCGTATCGACATTCTGGTTGCGTGGACATATAATTTGTTATATTTTATTGACTTGTCTTCTTGCACGTTTTTCGGTGCAAAACGGCTCCGACACGGACACCGTTTTGACCCGAAATTACCTTTTTGCCCTTGTGTCCAAATTGGACCGTTGGGTAGGCTATCCTAGCTAATTTGACCATTCTGGACACGTTGGCGATGTTCATTTCATCGTCCGACAATGTTTGTTGATAGTTTCTCTGAGTTTAACCTTTCTAATAATTAATTAATAATTAATTCTTTAAAATGTTCGTATTTCGAGATTAGTACAACGAAACTGAGCTCAGTCAATTCCAGTGATCTCACATCGCTGAAATTGACAAGATGGGCACGTGGATCACTGTAATAAGATTATCAACCTTACCATTGATATTCTTATCTCGATTTACGTGTCGTAAGTTTCGACGTACGAATAACGAAGTACACTTTATATTTTCAATAATTAGACTAGAATTGATCCTGTTTGACCAGAGTTGACCAGTTGACCCAAAGTCAACTGTAAGTCAACACTTGACCTAGTTTGACTAGGTTGTTGACCGGAGTCGACCTAGAGATGTTTTGACTTAGAAGAACCTAGAATAATATAGATGGCTAGTATAGTTTTATTTATTTCAACTTGAACACCTTGTAACCTGTGTTGCTTTAAATAGGACTCTGTGGCTTCAGTTGGACCCTCTATACTTATCAGCTCAGGACCACAGGCGAGTACATTCACTGATAGTTTTCATTGTCTTGATATCTACTATATCCGATTCAGTCGTAGTGTTTTACTTGATTTCCGACACGACAGTTCACGGACTAGTATGCGTCGGATCCTGGCATGAGATGTTATTCCTGGACTTTCTTGGTATATGGGTATGAGATATTTCCATGTTCATGTACTTATATAGACACACATTGGGAGTGGGCTGGCCCCCTGCTCTCGAACCCCGTGTCATGACGTGCCATGTCCGGATCCGTGATACTATTCGGGGGAAATATATTGGGGGAATTATTAGGTGTTATGTGATCAAGCCCCATGTCCCTATTTTGCTAGCGCCATCCTCACCTCACGTAGGGTGTAGCAGATACCCCATGTCCATGTTATCCAGGTTGGCCGGCATGACCCTTTCCAGATTTTCATGTGATTGTCGGGCCAAGTGGATAATCATGCCATGACTCCCTAGCCGATCACATATCGCTCTAATAATTCAAATCACTTTTTATTTATTTGTTGTCATATCTTACATTCCAGCTCACCTTTACTTACTGTACTTTTACCATGCTACGATTCATTCTCATTATGCTCTATCTGTCTCTTATACTATACCTTGGTTATGGGACTAGGTTCTGTTCGGAAGAAGGGTTACAACCCCGGTCCTTGTTTGGTTTAAGGGTTGTAACTCGGCTTTCGAATGGTTCCCAAGTCGCCTTTACTCTTTGTCTTGTATTTCATTATTACTGTTTCTTATAGTATTTCTCAATTCACATGGAACTGCTGTTGGTGTTTGTACTTGCTCATTTTCCTGACAGGATACGTTGACAAAATTTTACAGATAGTTTGGAGGTTGCCTGCTAGCCTAGAGGAGATATTAGAGATTGTTTAGTTAGCTATTCTCAGTTGTCTGGAGTTGTATTTATTTTGTGGATTACTGTATTTGAGTTTGAGATGTATTTCTGAGTTTGTATCTTAGACACTTAGATTTCTCTCTGTTGTACCTCTTTTGGATTTTATGTTTTATCTATCTTCCTTTATGCTCTACCTTAGATGTGATTGAGTTTACATTCTGCCATGTCACCCCCATTCGGGGAGTATAAACTGTTAGTCTTATACTATTAGATGCATTGAGACCTAGGACAGCGTTCTACCGCCGATACTGCGGCGTAGGCTGGGCGTTGTTACGTCTCGTGCCCTAATTCTAGGGTGCGGGTCGTGACAAGGGGCGAGCCTACGCTATGGCAGCTGAGAGTGCACAGGCAGTGGGAGAGCTTATCGCAGGTTCTGTTCATCTCAATTATGTTCCTTGCCATATTTTAACCATCTCGAAATTCAGTTCCAACAGATCTTGTTTATCATTCTAGTTCGTAGATAAATCTGATTCTTGGTATTCATTGTCGATTTAATTTTCTGCCAAGATAAATCATATGGGCTATGTCACCTCAGTTATGGGATCTATGATCTTCGATGGTCGTGTTAGCTGGCATAGTGAGGACATATAGTCAGATTTTGGACGTATTTCTCGGGTTTGAGAATTTATGGTTTTTGCTGTCAAGCATGTGGCAATACAAAAATTTTAAATACCATGATTATAGAGGTATGTACCTTAGTCAAGGACTCTGTGATTATCGTAGCCTTGCTCACTAGCATGACGAAGACTCTGAGTAACATGATTTTAGACAGACGCATATGATTATCAGATTATATCTTGAGAAGGTTTTTAAACATATCATCTCTATCATTCCCTTCTGTTGTTATAAAATTGTATTCCATCATCAAATAACTTAGGAGTGGGGATATTTTAGTTTTGTAGAACTTATTCATATGTAATTCTTCTATAGTGTAATGATATGGCGACTTGTAGGGTGTCTGTACCCTAGAGATGGTAGTTAGTATTGGTATTAGAATAATAACCCATTGTAGATGATTCCCCTGATCAACCAATTTCCATATAGGATATTAGTATGTCTTAGAGCATTGACAAACACGTTGCTCAATCGTTCTGAATCGTGTTGCCTTGGAGACCATTTGTATCAAAATAATAAGGGAATAAGCCACAAAGGTTTCCTCCTGAGGCGGAGAGCAATAATAGAGAGTTAAGATTACTTGTGTTAGTTTAGTGATTCTTAAATCAATATTTTCTCTTATAATATGTTGAAGTTATGTATAGTTGTCTTCAAAAGAAAACTTGTGTGGGTTGCTACCATAAATTTGAGGATTCTTGGGAGTATCAGCAAGCAAGTAATAATGATTTTTAGTTTCATAAGCTATCACGTATGCATTGGTGAGATTCACTACTAATGTTATCGACTCATTGTCCCAATCAAAAAGTTCCACCAAGAGCAACTCCTGGGAACCGGACGAAGCACACAAAAATGTAATATCATACTCATTAGTTCTACTAGTTAAGTGTGTTCGTAAAGACTCTATGAAAGAATTGTAAGTAGATTTTCTTAGTGCAGTATGTGACAGAGCACTTTGTCATAAGAGAGATTATTGTGTCTGTCTCAGTCTTCAGTCACCAATAACAACAACGAGCATACCTATGCAGCAGGTTCAACAATGGCAGCCCACCAAACCATATTGTTGCCAAGGCCAACCACACCTTCATTTTTTTTTTCTCTGCACAATGCTAATAGATAGTATTAATGTTAGAATTAAAATACTACAAAGACACACATAAACTTATACGTGCATATCTATAAACTATATCAAAGTGATCCATGTCTTCTCAAATGCCTTCAAGACTCCAACCCTAATATTTCAAAATTTGGATGAAATGATGAAATTTAGACTTTATATATATATAATTTAATGAATTTCTTAGAACATGTTTGCTGCGTTATCAGATGAAAGACGATTCCAAGTACATTACTATTAATTAAGAGTAAATTCGATCAACAAGTAATTAATGACTATAATTTGATATCTTAAACACTATCGGTGAGAACTAATATATAACATATCAGAAGAAGAAGAAGAAGAAGAAAATGAAAGAACTAAAAATAAATCCAAATTTCAAACAAGAAATAAATTACAGATATTGCTAGGAATTAAACAGAGAGGTTTTCTTAGCAAAAGATGACAGAAAGAAGAAACTTTGAAGCAATATATGAATCAAATTAAGCTACAGTAAAGAAAACCGGATGATGCATGCATGCATGGTAGTAGTACTAATAGCCTTGTTATTCTCTTCTTATATCAATCGCTGATCCAAAATAACACATACTTATAGGAAAATGGAAGGAAATATGTATGTAACAACGTTTGTAACATGATTCACAAGCTCACACAAAAATTGAATGAAACCAAAACCCACTCTTTATTAGCCCTACCACTATTAACATCCACATACCTAGTATTTAAGTAGGTGGACGTCAGTTGAGTACACTTACTTACTAAAAAATATGTATCTTCATCAACCATTTCATGTTCCTCAACCATTCTAAACAATTGAACATATTCCTCAAGCATGTTCCGACAACTGAACATATGTTCCTTAACTATTTCTTTCAAAACTTAAATTAGTACACTTTCTAACAATATGTATCTCTATCTTTATTAGTGCTTACTTTATACAGAACCAACCATAAAAAAGCCTTACATCGTCATAACCAACTATTCCATAGGCGGAAGTATCTAGTCGAATTGGACATCTGTCCATAACCTCGACTGTGGTGATATGACTCGTATATGGGTGATGTGGGATAGCAGGGATTGACAGGAAGATGTGATTTAGTGTTTTGACCAACTTCTCACTATTAAATTTACCAATAAAGGGGGTCTTTAAATTGTGGTGGGAGCGATGCATGGGCTTAATGTTCGTATCAAGCGGCTTGGTGGAGAGATATTAATATTACTAGTGCACATGTTGGGGACATGTTTGCCTTTTGGTTTTTGTGGGAGACTTCAATGCTACTTTATATGCTAACAAGAATAAGTATGGTCGACTGATTCAATAAACGATCCTCTTAAAGTTTCAATAATATATCTTATCCTCTAGGCTCAGGTGTATGGCTAAGATAGGGCGAACCAGGACTTGAAACAACCAGGCAATCCATATATCATCTAGGTTGGTCACACTCTTTGTAATGAAGGCAGTTGGACACGTTCCAAATGTGTCGACCGAAAATTCTCACCCCAGGTACTAGTGACCACTCCCCTATTTTCATTAGACTAGCGGAGTTGCTGGTTACCAAATGAAGGCTTTTCAGATTCTGTAATGCCTTGATCCATATGGAGGGTTATGAGGAGGTGGTAAAGCCAGGTTGGGGAAGTAGGGTGAGTGGTACTACTCAATATAGGCTCATATACAAGTTGAAGTCTATTAAAGGCCTCATAAAGCCTGGAACAAGGGGATACATACTATCCTATTTAGAAGCTACATGCTATGCTAGCAATATTTAACATAGGGTTCAGTTAGATCCGCTCGACCGTGTCCTCGTCAAAGAAGAGGTTACCCTCCAAGATCAGTTGTGCAGGAAAAGATTCTTGAATGAGATCTAAATCCAACAACATGTTAAAAGCAACTAGCTCAAAGATGGTGATAGGTGCTCTAAATTCTTCTCCTGCAAGGAAGTGCTTGGATCGATAATAATCATATCTCCCTCTATATTCCTAACAGCATGAGTGGTCAGGTGAAGGTTGAAGGTTCACAAAAATAAGTCTATTTCTCTGTCGTCAAATATGCCAGACTTGTTATTGATGTTAAAGAAGTTTAGTTCTATTCATAATAATATTTTTCTAAAATTTGTTAGTTTTTGAGATACCACTTCTACTTAGGGTCCGTTTGGTAAACCGTATTTGGAGGTGGATTTTAGGATTTTATGGATTTGGAGTTAAATCCGTGGAATCCTATGTTTTGTTGGAGATAGATTTGGATATGAAAAGTATAACCAAATCCAAAATTTGGATTTGGAAGAAAGAAAGTTTGATTTTGGAGGAAAAAAATAGTTATTTTTTAATAATTTCGTTGTTATATTAAATATTTAGTTAAAACTAATTAATAATTAATTAATAAATTAATAATTTGTTATGTTTTATAAATTAATTTTTCTACAATTATAATTTTAAAAATTATTTAATTTATAGTTAATTAAAATTAGTCATTATTATTGTTTTAGAAATTAATTTTTTTATAACTAATAGTTAGTTGTTATTTTTATAAAAACAATTAACTAATAGGTAGTTATCATAATTATAATCTAAATTTATATTTATTAAATAATACTTTATTATTTTATATTTTATATTCATCTTAATTAATAATTTGCAATTTAATTAATCGTACTATAGTCATAATTATAGTCATTTATTAATCAAAACTATAATCTTAATTAATAATTTTATTAATTAATATTGAATTATAATCATAATTAAAAATGTATTATTCTTATTATAATCTTAATTAATAGTTCATTAATTACTATTTTATAATAATCTTAATTATTAATATTTTAATCACAATTATAATCATAGTTAAAAATTTATAATTTAATAATCTTTCATTATAATCTTAGTCTTATTATAATCTTAATTAAAATTTAGTAATTTATTAATCTTAATTATAATATTAATTAATAATTTATTAATCATAACTATAATTATAATTATGATAATTAATTCATAAATTATTTATTTATTAATATATTAATATGTTTGTCATAATTATTAATTATAATTATAGTTTACCAAATTCTATGTTTTGTTGGAGTTGGATTTGGATTTAGATTTGGATTTGGAAATTCATAATTTGAATTTAGATTTGAATTTTGGATTTTCAAATCTAAATCCACATATATTTTACCAAACAAGCCCAAGGAAGTCTGCTCTGTGTGGGACGAGGCATTTGCTCGTAAAATATCCCACTATTCCTTAAACAATTTGCTATAATTTGTTGCCATGCTATCTTATGATTCATCTCCTTGTTGAATATTGACAGAAGCACTACAGGTAACTAAAATATATATATAGTTCTTTCCAAGTTCCATTTTCGATGTTTGTGGGAACTTCAAATTTCTCATGTAAATATTTAACATGCATACACGTTCGCTCAGTTTTGAGCTCACCAACATTTATATTCTCTTTTGTTAGCAAGAGATTTTAGCATTTTTAAGAGTAACGAACTAGATCGAAGAATTATTGTTTTATGCGCCTACAGACAATGCCATGTTTGTTTGGGTCAATGGAGATTTTAACATTTTTAAGGATGTCTATTTTTTTTTCTCCATAATTATTAGGGTCCTTTTGGATTGCATGCACTTTTTGGTTCATGGTGATTCAAAAAAATGTGTTTGGTTGGTTAAGAAAGTAATAATAAAAAAAAGTGAGATAGTACATTATAATAATAAATATTAATTAAATTGTTTATAATTAAAATATATTATTAATTAACTTGAATAATAATTAATTACTAGAAGTACATCTTAATATTTTATACTAATTAATTATTTAATTAAATTGACTAGAACATATATGAACGTGTGTTGTACGTATTTTATACTACTTGGAAAAAGTAAACAATAGTCGCTTGACTTTTTACTACTCGAGAAGAACAAACAATTAATTTTTTTTACTTGAAAAGAGCAAATAACATCAATTCTTAAAAAAAAAAAAAATTAATGTAATTACCTAACTACCTTTAAATTTTAATGAAAATTTTTAATTTGTAAACATAAGTTAGGGTATTTTTGGAAAAAGAAGTTATGATGACACCTATCCTTTTCTAATATATTGTAGTTTAAATAAATAATTATAAATATCATGTCTTTAACCAGTTACTTATTTTTTATGTTAAACAATTATTTCACAGTGAAACCAAACTTTTAATTACTTCTTCTTAAATAAACTATCTTGATTTCTTCGTAATTTAGCATATAATCACTATTTAATATTAATTAGATATATTATAGTTATTTTACAAATTTAATATTATTCAGTTATTGTTATTCATTTCAGTTCAATTGTTTATAAAAAAAAACTATTGTAAAAAAAATCACACAAGTCACTTTCTCTTCTTTGATTGGATGATAAAAGATGAAAGTGGAGGGAATAAAGATGAGGATAGGAATTAGTATCGCAATGATAGTATGGAGTTTCCACTCCAGACTATTTTTGTTTATAAAAATGTTATTTGGCTCCCTGTTATGAAACCCTTATCTATTCACCATTATGTTATGAGTTACACATGACCCTTGGGATCATGTAACTCATGACCCTTGGGTTATGTAACTCATGACCCTTGGGTTGCCCCTTATACCTATATATATGGCCCTTGCCATATGATGAAATGAGAAGAAGAAATATACTATTCTACAAGATCTCGTCTCCCTTCAAACACGTTATCAGCACGATTGCTGAAATAAGGAGAATCGACGTCCAGATCTCAACGTCATCCTTCCTTTTTCCCTAGTCGATCCGACCAGAGGCTGGTAACACTTCTTAAAAAAAAAAAAAATTTACAAATTAATTGTTTGAATGAAAATTTGCAATATATAGTGATATTCTTTATATTGCTAACGTTCAAAACATTAAAATCTTTGTGTGTCTGCACAATTTTACAAAAAAATATGGTTTGGATGAAAATTTTCGTTCAGACAATTGATATAGTAATTTAAGACAAAGTTGCTACTGTAACTTTGTCTATGCTTTTTGTAATTGCTGTCACTGTCTTTCGGGTACGCAATAGCTTTCTATAGTACAAAAATGCGTACATGGATATGACATTTTTTATCATTGTTAAAAAAAAAAAAAAATCCTACTGTAATATTAGCAGATTGCATATTAGCTTCTGGACTGAACTGTTTACATATTGCTAAAATAACTTGTTACTGTCTATAACATTTTACAATTGCTTCTGTTACTTAAATCCAAAAGCTTCTGTTGCTTAAATTGAAAGCTTCTGGACATTTGTTGCTTAGAATTTGTTACTGTTTACAATTCGTTTTTAAAGCTTAAATCCAAAAGCTTCTGTTGCTTAGAATTTGTTACTGTTTACAATTCGTTTTTAAAAGAAAGCTTCTGGACATTTGTTACTGTCTTCAAAACAAAAGAAAGCTTCTCGACATTTGTTATTACAATTTAAAAAAAAAAAATAAAAAAATAAAAAAAAAAAAACTAGTTACTGTTAATAATTTGTTTTAGCTATAAAAGCTATCATGATTTATTTCATATCAGTACCATCTTATTTAATAACATTTGTTGTTACATATAACTAAGATTGCTATTATCAATTATCATTTCATAGATCAATTATCATTTCCTAGATTGACACCTTAGACAAACATTAGTATGTTACTACTTTTTGTCAATACTAGTTCCTTTTTACTCAATATATCAATTTAGGCTAAATCAAACAATTAATTGATTTAGTAAAAAAATTTATTTTTAAAAGTTCTAAAGTTAAGATTTGTTTGGGAACAAGCCGAAAGGGCCCTTCTGTCAACAAGACGAAATTCGTCTAAGCGACCGGTACTTAAGAGTTCCTAGTGAACCTCCGCTTGCTGGGATCCGGCCCCTACAGCTAAACCAACCTTATCAAAACTTGAAAAACTAAAAATTTAAAGGTCTATTACTAAAATCTTTTTAATTGTTAAATTTTAGTTTAAAGTCATCTTATTGAGTAAATATTTTTTTTTCATTGATCTATAGATGAAGTGTGAATGCCTTGTGGACAGCGCCTCGACGCACACAATCCTTCGAGAAAAAAGCTATTTTTATAGCTTAAATGATTATGACGGTCCTGTTATTACGATATCAGGACTATCAAACATAATAGAAGGATCTGGTGAAGCAATTATATTGCTCCCAAATAAAACAAGACTAATAATAAAAGATGCACTATTCTCTCCTAAATCAAATAGGAACCTCATAAGTTTCAAGGACATTCGTTTAAACGGATATCACTTAGAAACAAATGAAATAAATGAGACAGAATATCTGTATGTTACTCGTCTAAAAGATGGTTCAAAAACTATCTTAGAACGATTCAAGAGACTCCCGTCGGGTCTCTATCATACTCATATTCAATCAACAGAAGCTAACATGATTGTGCACCAGAAGTGTCATTCATCGCCAAAATTTAAACTTTGGCATAATAGACTGGGTCACCCAGGATCAGCTATGATAAAACGAATCATGAGCCAATCCAGTGGACACAACCTGCAGAACCTGAAGATTCTTCAGAAGTATGATTACTCGTGTCTACCTTGTTTTCAAGGCAAACTTATAACGAGACCATCCCTTTTGAAAGTGGGACTAGAGTCTCCTAGCTTCTTAGAGAGAATTCATGGAGACATTTGTGGACCTATTCACCCCGCAAGTGGTCCATTTAGGTACTTTATGGTACTTATAGATGCATCTACTAAATGGTCTTATGTATGCCTTTTGTCCACCCGCAACTTAGCTTTTTCTAAGCTATTGGCACAAATAATTAAGTTGCGGGCTCATTTCCCCGATAACCATATCAAAAAATTAAGACTTGATAATGCGGGAGAATTTACTTCACAGGTTTTTCAAGACTATTGCCAAGCAACTGGCATCGAAGTTGAACATCCTATAGCTCATGTTCACACCCAGAACGGGTTAGCAGAATCTCTTATTAAGAGATTACAATGGATTGCTCGTCCATTGTTGATGCAGTCACAGTTGACTGTGGAAGCTTGGGGTCATGCTATATTGCATGCCGCATCACTTATTAGAATACGGCCTTCTGGAGGTCATATTCTATCTCCGATGCAGCTCGCTTATGGTTCACCTCCAAATATCTCACATTTGAGAGTTTTTGGTTGTGATGTTTACGTCCCCATTGCTCCCCCACTGAGGACCAAAATGGGTCCACAACGTCGATTATGTATCTATGTTGGGTTTGACTCACCCTCTATAATTAGATACCTAGAACCCCTGACGGGTGACGTATTTAAGGCACGTCTTGATGACTGTGAGTTTGATGAAGGATTATTTCCTAAACTGGACATACAGTCTAAGAAACCAGAAGCTTCTAAGACAATTTCTTGGGACACAAAAACTTTGTCTCATTTTGATCCGCGTACAAGTCAATGTGAAGATGAGATCCTGAAGATATTACATCTTCAGAACACTGTACATCTACTTTCGGATACATTTACTGACAACCAGAAGATTGTCAGATCACACGTCCATGCTGCCAACACGCCAGCTAGGATTGACATCCCCAAAGATGGATGCAATCCGTCGGCAGCAGAAATGGCAATACCTCAATTAAAAAGAGGATGCCCACCAGGTTCGAGAGACAAAGTCCCTCGTAAAAGAAAAAACCCTGAAGAAATTAAGAAGATCCCAACACAGGATGCTGAGCTCAGATCAGCTACCTCTCCCCTCCTAGTTTCCCCTGAAGAGAAACAAACAGGAGAAATATCATTAAATTATGTACGTACTGGAGAGGTACTGAACAGAAAAAGCACAGTCGTCGATGACGATTTTTCGTTCAATATTGCTGTTCACGTCACTGAAAATGACGATGACATCGATCCACGGTCTCTAGCGGAATGTAAACGCAGAGGCGATTGGCCAAAGTGGAACGAGGCAATAGGAGTAGAGCTGGACTCACTCTTGAAACGCGAAGTCTTTGGACCTGTAGTCCAAACACCTGAAGGTGTAAAACCTGTGGAATATAAATGGATCTTCACAAGAAAAAGAAATGAACACAACATAGTTGTGCGCTACAAAGCACGCCTTGTAGCACAAGGTTTCTTCCAGAAACCGGGAATAGATTATGAAGAAACATATTCTCCGGTCATGGATGCGAATACCTTCAGATTCCTGATCAGCCTCTCTTCTCTGAAAAGCCTAGAAATGCAGCTCATGGACGTTGTGACTGCATATCTTTATGGCAATATAGATAAAGATATCTATATGAAACTTCCTGAAGGATATAAAATTTCACCAGAGAAAACAGATAGACCTCGGGACACATATTCTGTAAGGTTACAAAGATCATTGTACGGTCTTAAACAATCAGGAAAAATGTGGTATAACAGACTAAGTGAGTTTCTTGCTACGCAAAGATTTACTAATGATAAAGTCTGCCCGTGTATCTTTATAAAAAGATCGGAAACAAGATTTGTTATAGTCGCCGTTTATGTCGACGACTTAAATCTCATTGGATCTCCTGCAGAGATCACTGAGATATCTGAAAGCCTTAAGACAACTTTTGAAATGAAAGACCTAGGGAAAACAAAGTATTGTCTTGGCTTACAGATCGAACACCTAAAGGGTGGTATCCTGTTACACCAATCAACATATACACGAAGATTACTTAAACAATTCCACATGGATAAATGCCATCCCCTTAGTACACCAATGGTCGTTCGATCATTGGATGTAAAGAAGGACCCTTTCCGTCCACTGGAAGAGGAGGAGGAATCATTAGGTCCTGAAGTACCTTACCTAAGTGCCATTGGGGCACTACTCTATCTGGCTAACTGTACGAGTCCTGATATAGCGTTTTCAGTTAACTTATTAGCCAGATACAGTACAGCGCCCACAAAGCGCCACTGGAATGGAGTGAAGCATCTACTGCGCTACCTCCAAGGGTTTATAGACCTAGGACTATATTACCCGAATAGTGGGTCTTCCACTTTACTTGGTTATTCAGATGCAGGTTATAGATCAGATCCCCACACAGAGAAATCACAAACTGGATTTGTGTTTACTTTCGGTGGTACGGCTATCTCCTGGAGGTCCGTCAAACAGACCAGTGTGGCTATCTCATCCAACCATTCTGAACTCCTGGCAATCCATGAAACAAGTAAGGAGTGTGTTTGGCTTCGCTCTGTCATTCAGCACATTTTGGCATCTACTGGCCTGAAGACTGGTGAACTTGAGCCTACTACCCTTTTTGAAGATAATGCAGCATGCGTAGCTCAACTTCAGAAAGGATACATGAAGAGTGACAAGACGAAGCACATATCTCCCAAATTCTTCTGGACGCACGACCTTCAAGAGAAGGGACAAGTCAAAGTACAACAAATTCAATCTTGTAATAACTTAGCAGATTTGTTTACCAAAACACTGCCACGATGTACTTTTGTAAAGCTTGTAAGAGGGATAGGGATGAGGCAACTAAAAGACCTGCAAGCCTGAAGCTTGTATAGATCAGGGGGAGTAAAACTATAGGATTATACTCTTTTTCCTTAGGATTGATGGTTTTTCCCACTGGGTTTTCCACAGCCAAGGTTTTAATGAGGCAAACTAAGTTTACTCTGGATCCAGCAGTATCCACCCCATTAGCTTATTGAATCCTGAAGTATTTCATAATTGGATCCAAGGAAATGGATGAATAAGAGGGAGTGTTATGAAACCCTTATCTATTCACCATTATGTCATGAGTTACACATGACCCTTGGGATCATGTAACTCATGACCCTTGGGTTATGTAACTCATGACCCTTGGGTTGCCCCTTATACCTATATATATAGCCCTTGCCATATGATGAAATGAGAAGAAAAAATATACTATTCTACAAGATCTCGTCTCCCTTCAAACACTCCCAAAATATTTGGATGATGACATCTTTCATTTCGTGGTATATAACATAGTTACTGACATGACAGCTGACATGATAAAATTTAACATTAAGATTAATATTAAAATAAAAATTAATATAAAATTAACATGATGACTAACATTAACCTTAACCTTAAAATAAAAATTAACCTTAACATTAAAATTAACATTAATATTAATATTAATATTAAAATCTTAACATTAAAATTAATATTAGCATTAACATTAATATTAATATTAATATTAACATTAAAAAATTGGGTAATTAATGTTTTGGGTTAAAATTTGCCATGTCAGCTATTATGTCAGATGCCATGTCAGATACCACATAATGCGAGATGATATCACCCAAATATTTTGGGAGCCAAATAGCATAATTGTTTTGCTTATCCACCAAAACTTTTGTGGATTTTCACCATTCCACTCAATGGTTGCCATGTGTAAAATTAGTAGTCAAAAACTTGATTGACTGTAATTTTACTTGCATCACTTAGAGTAAATAAGTGTTGTATTTTGTGCCTTCAAGATAATTAAGCCTAAATCTCAATAGGTTGCATTATATAAGTTTTGTTGGGGTTTTTTGACAGTGGACTTTAGAATTATAGTCCCACATCGCCTAGAACCCAAACCGTGTATTTCAATATAAGACTATGCTTTGTATTGACATTTGCACATGGTATGTGGTATCCTATGTGTTAAAATGGTGAGGTATTTTTCAAGATATCCAAGGTTCAAATCATCAAAGTAACATTTATATTTTTTGTCACTTTTTTTTGGACTTTTCCTTAGCGACTCGAACTTTGACTCCGGACTCGTACTCGGATGAAGGGCGCAAAGTGGCAATTTTATGGTGCACTTTGCATGAGTTGCCCACGGCTTTTGCGCATGGTGTCTGCACAGGGCTTCTGCGTGTGGCTTTCTTGCAAGATGTTTTTTCGGTTGCTCCAATAGTGTAACTACCCACTTAATTAAGATGGGGGGGTTTCACAACATTAACCGCCCACTTAATAGACAAAATTTAATACCTATTATGGGTAATGGGCTACTAAGGGGAGTGGGTCCTATATATATATATATATATATATATATATATATATATATATATATATATATATATATATATATATATATATATATACAACAAGCTTCCTGTACGGAAATAACTTACGGGACAAAGGTACGGGAGTACTAAACATACACATTTCTCTTCTGAATTTCTATTCTTTAAAAAATTTAAATCTTCCCATTTTTAAAACAAATCTATCTTTGTTTTAAATAAACAAATTCTATCCATCAGTTTAATTTTAAAATAGAGATGATCTTTTCTAAACAGATATTGATAATTTTTTTTAATTTAAAAAAATATTTGTTAAAAAAAATAATCTATCTTTCAAAACAAATCTATTTTAAAATATCAGTTTTAATATTAATATTAAAATTAATAATAATATTAGTATTTAATGTTAATTTTAGTATTAATGTTAATTTTAATAATTAATGTTAATTTTAGTGTTAATTTTAATTCAGTTTTAACATTAATATTAAAAATTAAAAATAATACCAAAATTAACATTATACTTAACATTAAAATTAATATTAACATTAATATTAACATTAACACTGATATTAATATTAATATTATATTAAAATAAACATTAATATTAACATAATATTAATATTAACATTAATATTAACATTAAAATTAATATTAAAGTTAATATTAACATTAATATTAACATTAAGATTAATATTTTTAAATATAGATTGTTTCTAAAGATTGATTTAAAGATAGATTATTTTCTAGATTTGCTTTGAAAGATAGATTATAGGTTAGATTTATTTTTATCAAAAGATTTAGATGTAAATATTTTATATTTAAACATATTTGTTTTAAAGAGATAATATTTGTTATATTTGTTTGTTAGAAAATATTTAGATTTTTTAAGAAAATGGGAGACACGTATGTTTTTTTTTTCTTTTCTCTCCGTAAAGAATTTGTTTCTTTTAAATCATCCCGTAACTTTGTCCCGTAAGTTACTCCCGTATATATATATATATATATATATATATATATATATATATATATATATATATATATATATATATATAATTTATTTTTTTTAATATATATATATATATATATATATATATATATATATATATATATATATATATATATATATATATATATATATTTTACATATATATATATATATGTATACACGGTGGGTGTGTGTGTGTGAGAGAGAGAGAGAGTAAAAGAAGCCTTAGCAGCAGAAGAAGAGCAACGAGGTGTTGTCCGAGTGAGGAGTTCAATACATTCCAGAGTGGCAAAGTGAGCGTTCCGAAAGCTCTTACATAAGAGCTTGTTGGTTCGTCGAAGCAGATAGACGAAAAAGGTCAAAATTTGCTTTGCCTAACAGTGACTTTGACCACCCCAGTGAGTTCTCAACTTCAAAGTTTCTTTTTATCATTCTCTTTGTGTCTTGTAACATGGATTGTATGTTGTAGGGGTGCAGCTCGGGCGGGTTGGGTCGGGTTTGAATCAACTCGAGCCCAACACGATGAATTACATGTTGTTGCCGAGGCACAATTTTCGATAAAAAATTCTGAAACTGAAACAATTGTACACACAACGTTTCAAATGCAGCACCTTAAAGAAGATGTGCAACAGAGATCCTGGAGGATTCTGAATTACGAGGATCTAAAAAGATTCTACGTAATACACAAAAAATCTAAAGAGACTTTGTGCAAGCAACTATCGGTAGTAGAGCTTCTAAAAAGAAGTTACTGTAAAAGGCAACAGCAGCGATGACAGGCGAGAATGAGATGTTGGGGTGAATGAACCACCGTTGTTCAAAGCTTTATTCGCCCCACACGAGCACGAACAGCTTCCAGGAACCAGCAAGTTTACGAAGAACTTCTGGAACGCTCGTAAGTCAATATTTGAGACTTGAACAGGCTTCCTGGACTTAACAGACTCCCTCAACTCTCTTCTTGGTGCATCTTTCAAAGGAGGTCAAGGGGCTCTATTTATAGAGTGGAGTTGAGACTTCACCTCTTCTCCTATCCGATGTGGGACTAAAATACCAATACTCAAAAATAGAGTTTGATATTTTAGATCATCCCACAATCAGCATAGAAGTGTGCCAGTCCACGCCTACCCCCTGAACACTCCCGTGCATGCACGAGACAATCCTGGAGTCCGCGTCCGAGTCCGAGTCCGCACAACAAAAATTAACTTGCATCCTTGTTGGAGTTAATCCTTTTTCCTTCTAGGAAAATACTCCTACATGGCACAAACTTGTGCCCCACTATACCTCATGTGCACACCTTAACACAAGCAATGCATTATATTGAGATACTCACCATTTGGTGTAGCCGATGTGGGACTATCTTTTCTAGTCCAAAGGCAAAAACACCAATAATCTCCCACATATCTCAATATATGGGTTGAGCGTTCCCCACAGTGACTGCCCATCATGCATTAAGAGAGATGTCGCTACGACTTGAATCTTCCCGTATAGGTTAAATAATAACATGATACAAGAATGGACTAAGCCTTGAATTCTGCACCATAACTGCAATTCTTCCTACTCACATAATGACATCAACTGTGCTTCTGGCTGCACATTGAAGGCCTTATGCCAGCCTGGTTTCAGTGTATAATTTTTGGGCGTCTACAAGTTTACCCTCAAGAGACGGCCTGATATCTCTGTCCATACACTATAGGTGAGTTCTTTATAAAGAGTCATGGCATGAAGCATTGCACTTCTTTATGATGCTACGCCGCTATGACATGGCTTAAAGCCGAGGCTTTACCCCACCTGGGTACCTCATCGTAGTGTCATACTACTGTAGCATGAGGTCACAGGCCTCTTTGTAGTGCCAAACTACCTAGCATGAAGCCTTGCGCTTCCGTGCGGTGTTACGCCGCTATGATATGGCTCGCAAAGCCGAGGCTTTACCCTACCTGGTACCTCTTCGTGGTGTCATGCCACTGTAACATGAGGAAATCGTCCTCTTTGTAGTGCTGTCTACTTCTCTTTATTACGATTATCATACAGCATTAGGCTACCTGTCTATTTGCGGTGCTACTCCGCTGTGACTTGGCTTGCAAAGCCGAGGTATTACCCCTACTTGGGAACCTCATGGTGGAGTCACCCCACTGTAGCATGGAGTTACACTCCTTGTAGTGCTGCGCTACCGTGCTTCCTGTAAAGCACTCCAGGCATTCACTCTGCCTGAGAACTCATTAAGGCATTTAAGCCAACCTTCCCACAGAAATCGTTTTCCGTAGAAAACAATAGTAGACAACAGTGGTTATAGGTCCGTAACCTCTCCATGTCCAATAGAACATGTACCCACCGTTCCTGATATTCTTCTGATTAGTGGTCCTCCCTTGAACCAAAAGCTAGATGCCTAGTAGATAAATCTTTGAACTAATAGCATAAAACTTTATGGTTGGAATACAATAATACAATATCAGAATGCCTTCAAGCCTATTTTACAAGTTGTGTCATCGACCAGCTGGCGCTTGAGGCCCTTGGTGAACGGATCCGCCAGGTTCTCCTGACTCCGAACATCAATCACTGCAATAACACCTCTCTTGATAAGATCGTGTACTGCTCTGTGCTTCAACCGTACCGTTCTCTTCTTCCCGTTGAAGAGTTCATTTGATGCCACTGCTGCTGCCGCCTGGTTGTTACAGTATATCGGTATTGCCGGTATCTGATCCCCAACCACCGGAAGATCATACATGAGCTCCTGAAGCCACTCTGCTTCATCTGCAGTAGCATCCAATACAAAGAATTCAGATTCCATGGAGGAGCGAGATAACATAGTCTGCTTCTTCGACTTCCACGATATAGTAGCTCCGCCCATGGCGAATACGAATCCACCTGTGGAATACTCGCTCTCCATATCTGAACACCAGCTAGCATCACTGAAGCCTTCCACTACTGACGGATCTCCGCTGTAGAAAAGTGCATATGTCTGAGTTTTCTTGAGATATCTCATAACACACTTCACAGCTTTCCAGTACTCAACGCCTGGATTGCTAGTGAACCGACTCAGCATTTCTACTGCAAAAGCTATGTCAGGTCTTGTGGCAGTAGTAGCGTACATCAAGCTTCCGATGACGCTAGCGTACTCCAACTGCCTGACGCTTTTCCTCGAATTTGGCTCCAGCTTCTGATCACTCCGGTACGGTGTATCAATAAAAGGAAGATCTTGATACCCGTAGCGAGTGAGCATCTTCTCAATATAATGATATTGTGACATCGCTATTCCAGTGCCTGTCCGGATGATCTTGAGCCCCAAGATTACGTCGGCATCCTCCAAGTCCTTCATACTGAACTTGGTCGAGAGGAATTTCTTTGTCTCTATGACGCAGCTTAAATCCGTACCTAGGATTAGCATGTCGTCCACGTAAAGACATACGATTACTCCTCTTCCATCAGCAAACTTCGTATAGACACACTTGTCTGTTTCACTGACCCTGTAGCCATTTGACCTTATCACCTTGTCAAACTTCTCATGCCATATTTTGGGAGCTTGTTTCAAACCATACAGAGACTTCATCAACTTGCAGACTTTGTCTTCCAGACCTCTGACGACAAAACCTTCTGGTTGTTGCATGTAGATCTCTTCGGTCAGTTCGCCATTAAGGAATGCCGTTTTCACATCCATCTGATGTATCACCAGCTTGTGTATTGCTGCTAGAGCAATTAACAATCTGATGGTTGTCATCCGAGCTACTGGAGCATAAGTGTCAAAGTAGTCGATCCCCTGCTTCTGAGCAAACCCCTTGGCCACTAGCCTGGCCTTGAACTTGTCAATGGTTCCATCTGCTTTCATCTTCTTCTTGAAGATCCATTTGCATTCGATGGGTCTTGCTCCTTCTGGCAGGTCAATCAATACCCATGTGTTGTTGGAGGTGATTGAGTCAATCTCGTTGTCTATCGCCTCCTACCAGAATACAGCATCTCTGGTCTTCATCGCCTCATCATAGGTAAGCGGATCTGCTTCCACATGATAGGTGACGAAGTCATCTCCGAAGTCTTTCGGCCTCCTTGTTCGCTTAGTTGACGGCTCAGCGAGTTCTGGTTCAGCTGGTGTCTCATTGACGACAGCTTCATCTTGGACTACTGGTTCATTAAAGACTTCTGTCTGCTTTGTACCCTCATTATTCTCCGGAAGATCCGCGAGAACAATATTCTTGTGTTTTGCAAACTTGTCTTCAAAGTATTCAGAATCGCGAGATTCGATGATATGGTTTGACTCGATATCAAGGAATCTCCGAGCATCACTCTTCTCGGCATACCCCAAGAAGATCGCCATCGTAGTCCTTGTCCCCAGCTTCTGAATCTTCAGATCTGGGAGCTTCACATAAGCCAGACACCCCCACACTCGAATGACATTCAAGTTAGGTCTGACTTTGAACCAGAGTTCATGAGAAGTAATGTCGAAAGTTGCATATGGCACTCTGTTCAGAATGAACGTTGCCGTTAGTGCAGCTTCTCCCCAGTAACACTTTGGAAGACCTGCAGTCAACAGCATGGAGTTCATCATCTCTGTCAACGTTTTGTTCTTCCTTTCTGCTACTCCGTTGGCTTGAGGAGAGTACGGAGCCGTTGTCTCATTGATGATTCTATGTTCTTTACAGAATGATAAGAATTCATGAGACTGATACTCCCCGCCTCGATCACTCCTTAACCTCTTGAGTTGTTGTCCAGTTTGTCGCTCAGCCTCGGCCCTGAACTCCTTGAAATTCTCGAATGCTTCGTCTTTAGACTTGAGCAAGTAGACGAAAGCATACTTTGAGAAGTCATCGATGAAAGTAATGAAATACTTCATCCCGGCCTTTGTAGAGAATTGTTTGAAGTCACAGATATCTGAGTGAACCAACTCCAGAAGATCTGTGCTTCGATGGACCCTGTGAAAGGGTTTCCTTGTGATCTTCGTCTGAGCACATACTTCGCATTTCTCTACCTTACCCCCACACTTGGAGATAAGTCCTAGACTAGACATTCTGTTAATCCTTTTACAATGAACATGTCCTAGCCTATTATGCATAACTCAAGAGAATAATCAGAAAAAGTGATTGCATTTATATTATCATGCTGGGTTACAACAAGCTGAATCTTGTACATTTCTTCAGTTTGGAAAGCTTTCCCGAAGAATGTACCCTTCTTGGACATCACCAACTAGCCAGTATTGATGTCCATCCTCAAGCCTGCGTTGCAGAGCAGACTTCCAGAGATCAGGTTCTTAGCAATTACTGGAACATGCTTCACACCTTGAAGCGTCAGAGTGTTCTCCGATGTGAGTTTCAGCTCCACCGTCCCGATCCCCAGTACTTCAGCTTGTGCCTGGTTTGCCATTATGACCTTCTCTGAAGTTGGCTCATAAGAGACGAACCAGTCTTTGTCTGAACAGACATGGCAGGTCGCACCAGTGTCTATCCACCAGTCCAAGTCAGCCCCCACAGTTGCAACCTGTGCTATCATGGCAACTAGATTAGTAATCATAGAAACCTTACTAGGCTCACCTTGTTCTTTGGGCTTGGACTTGCATTCGGATTTGTAGTGGCCCTTCTTGCCACAATTGAAGCAAGTCACATGGGACTTGGACTTCTGCTGCTTGAAAGCAGGACCCTTCACTTTCAGATTCGTGAAGTCCTTCTTTTTGCGATGAGAAGCAGCCTGCTTCCCCTGGTACTCTCTGGTTTTGACCAGATTTGCCTTCGACAGTTGTTAGGACAGAGTATCCATCTTCTGTTGAGAGCGCATCTCGTCCTCAACATGGATCTCTTGCAAGAAATCTTCCAAGCTAATTTCCATCTTCTTTCGATGCATCCTTGCATAGAAGTTGCTCCATTCTGTAGGAAGTTTCGCGACGATCCCTCCAATGACAAACTTGTCGACGAGGGGTATGTTATCGTCTTCTAGTTTCTGACGCAAGGTCCACTTGTGATATTTTTCTACCATGAAGATCTTGGACCGGTTCTCGTTATCTTTATAGAGCTTTCCCAAGGAGTCCCATATCTCTTTGGCAGATGTCTTCTTGGAGTAGGACTCTGCCAGAGAGTCTTCCATGGAATTGAGTATCAGTAGTTTGCATATACTGTTTTCTCTCTTCCACTATTGTTGTTGTCGAGGCACAATTTTCGATGGAAAATTCTGAAACTGAAACAATTGTACACACAACGTTTCAAATGCAGCACCTTAAAGAAGATGTGCAACAGATATCCTGGAGGATTCTGAATTACGAGGATCTAAAAAGATTCTACGTAATACACAAAAAATCTAAAGAGACTTTGTGCAAGCAACTATCGGCAGTAGAGCTTCTAAAAAGAAGTTACTGTAAAAGGCAACAGCAGCGATGACAGGCGAGAATGAGATGCTAGGGTGAATGAACCACCGTTGCTCAAAGCTTTATTCGCCCCACACGAGCACGAACAGCTTCCAGGAACCAGCAAGTTCATGAAGAACTTCTGGAACGCTCGTAAGTCAATATTTGAGACTTGAACGGGCTTCCTGGACTTAACAGACTCCCTCAACTCTCTTCTTGGTGCATCTTTCAAAGGAGGTCAAGGGGCTCTATTTATAGAGTGGAGTTGAGACTTCACCTCTTCTCCTATCCGATGTGGGACTAAAATACCAATACTCAAAAATAGAGTTTGATATTTTAGATCATCCCACAATCAACATAGAAGTGTGCCAGTCCACGCCTACCCCCCAAACACTCCCATGCATGCACGAGACAATCCTGGAGTCCGCGTCCGAGTCCGAGTCCGCACAACAAAAATTAACTTGCATCCTTGTTGGAGTTAATCATTTTTCCTTCTAGGAAAATACTCCCACATGGCACAAACGTGTGCCCCACTATACCTCATGTGCACACCTCAACACAAGCAATGCATTTTATTGAGATACTCATCATTTGGTGTAGCCGATGTGGGACTATCTTTTCTAGTCCAAAGGCAAAAACACCAACATTATAAGCCTAGTCCGAGCCCAAGTTCGACCTGGCCTCGGGTTCAACGGCCCGTGGCCGAGCCCCGAGGAATAGAAAAGTACCAAAGTTCCTCGGGTTTAATCGGGCCCATCGAATTTATCGATCTCTAATGCGATATTTGAAATAATTTTAAACAAGATTAATATTAAACGCGTAATTAAATAGCAATCATGTCTCAATTATTACAACATACAAACTAAAATGAGATTTAGGATAAGGAGTTGAAGAGTTGGGTCGAAAAATTCGTAGTATTTAAACTTCTTATTTATGAATTATGAAGAGTGTATATATAAAATATATATAGATTATATGTATGTCGTATTTTGGGTTCTTTGGGTAACCCGATGCATGAACCCGAGTCCAATCCTATTTTTAATCGAGTTCAAATATTTTAACCCGAATCCTAATCCGTGCCTGAGTATCTTCAACCTAAACCCAACTTATTAACGGATTTACTGGATCGGACTCAAGATTAGACTACTTAAACTTAAATAATCTCAATTTATTAAGTGGCCCTATTCTCCTAACAAATAAATTGAACTCTTGTATGATCTCTCTTCTACAAAACCCTATTCCCTGTTGTTGTGCATGCAAAGCACATGCCCCTCCTACTCCCCAGCTGACAGTTCCAGCCATGCTTTCCTCACCCATCTAGAGCTAACGTACTTGTTTTCTTCTTCGACCACGTTGAGGATCACTATCACTAGCTTTTGAGAAGAAAGGTGCAACCTACAACAATAAAAATATAAGTATATATGACGAACAATAAAAATATAAGTATTTGGAAGAAAAAAAACACTTATTTTTTGTTAAAAAATAAAATAATGAAATAATAAAAAAAAGTTCAGAATATATATGTAATGGATATGGATGCGACACAAATATATGCAATAATTGTTAAACTAATAAAAATATTATTAATTATATTATTAAATAATATAAATGAGAACTAATTTTAAAAATGAAATAATCAAGAGTGCTATGAGTCATGATAATAACACGCCCAAAAAAGAAAAAAAATTAGATCAAAAAAAAAAAATTAAGATGGGCTGTAGTTAGGGCTCGGCCCAACTTAGGGTAGGCAGAGGCTAGAGCAGGAGTTGCTGCAGTAGCTACAACAATAGCTGGGTGAGCAGCCGGGAAGAAGGGAGATGGAGAATGGAGAGAAGACTATATATATATATATATATATATATATATATATATATATAATTGACAAATGTGCTGCAAAGTGTTAACATATGCTCTTATTGTTAACAAAACCTCAGACAGACTCCCACCATCACATTTTTTTTCCTATTTTTTTTTGTAAAAAAAGAAAAACAACAAGTAGGTGGAAGCAATGGAAATCCATACTCACATGATTCTGGATATTTCTCTCAAAAAAATGACGGTCTTTTCCACAGCTCACTCCACAGTTAAAAGAAAGAAAGAAAATGCCTAACAAAAATAAACTGTAACAATCTGCAGACATTGCGAAAAGATTGAAGTGGTGATTGATTATACAAAACAACACTTTACGTGTATTTATAGACATAACGTTGGATGAGTAGCCCGGATATGGTGAAAAGATTGACATGTATTTATATAGATAATATTGTATTTGTATAGATAATATTGGATCTCCAATTAAGTAATTTAGGTAGATTCTAATTGCTATGAATCTTTTTTATATATTGCATAATTTATTAGAGAGAATTATTTTAGGAGATTGAACAAAGACTAATTAAGGCTACTGGAATAATGAAAATCTACCTAAATTAGCCAAATAGTATTTTTGTATTATGTAACAAAGAAAATATCCAACCAAACTTACTCAATAGAAATATTTATTTTCACCCAATTATAAAATTATAATAACAAAATGTTAACATGCATTGTCATGCAAGAAACAAGAAAGCTAAAAAGGTTATCCGAAAACAAAGTAATAATAATTAAGAAGATGTTTAATTGCATCAATTAATAGACATAATTAAGTTAAGTATATCATATGTGATTAGTTTTGTGGGAGTAAAACTTTTAAAATGGTCAACGTTTCTAGAATAGTTTAATTTTGCAAGTCTGTAAATATCAAATAAGCAGGTGTATTCCCTAATGTATGATTAGCATTATTTGAGAAATTGACTACTTTCACATGTACTTGAGATGGGATGTTTCATAAGGAAAAAAGAAAGGGGGAAAGAGGCCTAGATGAAGTTCCCAAATGTAATATACTATATGTTAGATATACAAAAAAAAAGAACTTACAAATGTGCATTACAATCATTGATAAACCAAGAAAGAAACTAAACATTTAAATCCTAACAAATTAATGTTTGTAAATCAAACCAATCTATAACAGCACTAAGAAATATTACACTTGATCATCAACATAATTACATGATGAGTTAATAATTCAGCTGGCGCTCAAGTAATTATTAGAAAGGGAAAAATCACTACTAATGCAAGATGTCCTGATATTCTAAGAGAGCATAGTACTGAAATAACACATTAAAAGTCATTGTAGAGTTGCTTCAAAACAAACACAAACTTTTTCTTCAACTAAATAGTTAGGATATTAAAAGCACTTACAGCAATCAACGCACTTATTTGGCACACGCGCGTGCAAACCCGGTGCATGCACGCGGCCGTTAACAGCGAAACCATGGGGAGAGGAAGGGCGGAGCGGTAGGGAAGGGGGGGGAGACATCGGCGGAGGAGGACGACGGAGCAATAGGGGGGAGGCTGATGCGGCGGCAAAGCAGAAAGGCGGCGGAGGAACGTGACAGTGTTCTCGGCGGTGGCAGCGGCAGCGTAGTCGGTCGCAAGCGTACACAGGCTGTGCACACGCGCGTGCCAAACAACAACTTTGCATTATAGCACGCATGAATCCAAGCTGTAGCAAACACCACATTATATCCTTTCCAAGTGAGCACCATGTCCTCCTTCTTCAGCCTCCCCCCAGCCCGTCGCATGTTCGTCGAGCATCCCCTTCACCTTTGTCGCAGCCTTCTCCGAAAATCCTATCTCACGGAGCCTGATGTTTCTCATCCTCTAAGCCTACCTCCCCATTGGCTCCGACCTCTCCATCCTCTCCACTCCCTCGTGTGCGATAACTTTCTTGATCTTCCAGTACAGCCCTGCCTCGTATCACATCCTCCTCTCGCTCCCCCTCCACAGGAAAGTGTCTACAGTGTTGTATGGAATCCCAAGGTAGTTGAACGTCGATCATAGCCTCGCCAAGACATTTCTCGCCACCGCAATGCCGCCCGAACCTTCTTGTCATGGTGGTAGAGGGCATGCTCCTCGCCCCTCCCCTCTGTCCTCCTCCATCGTCATCTGGTCTTGGTGGCCGGCCATAGGTCCTTGTCGATTATGATATGGAGCTCGTCGTCGTTGTCCAATTCCTCATTGTTCGGTGCCTTTGGCTCGACCCAGGCCAAGGGCCAGCGCCGAGAAAAAGAGTTTGGGAATTAAACGATCATTCCGGTCATAATAAAATGAAGATTTCTACGGTTTTAGATAGTGGATGAGTAAAGGACATGATTATTCCTATATAATTATTATTTTTTGATAAGAAAGTACATCATCAAAATAATAGATGATATCCCTATTATTTGAATTATATAATAGTATAGATAGGTATATAGATGATAATAGTATATATAGGAGTTAACATATATTTTACATAGGTGTTATTAATAGTAACTATAGTTTTGTATTATTATTTATTAGTGTTATATATTCTTTAGATATTAGTAGTGTTATATATTGTTATTCTTAAATATTAGGATTGGAGTCTTGGAAGCATTTGAGAGGACAAAGTTCACTTTGATATATGCAAAAAAAATGAATATGAAGGCATGGTTAGTCTTGGCAACAATATGAGTTTGGTGGACATCCATTGTTGGATCTGTAGCATGGGTATGCTCGTCGTTGTAACTTCTCATATGACAAAGTGGAGTTCCGTCTCACGAGTTGCACCAAGAAAACCTACTTTCACCAAGAAAATCTATAGTGCTTTCGTAGAGTCCCTGCGAACACAGTTAAATAGTAGAACTAATGAGTATGATATTTTACTGATACGTGCTTCATTCGGTTCCCAGGAGTTGCTCTTGGTGGAACTTTTTGACTGGGAAAATGAGCTGATCACGTTAGTGGTGAATCTCACCAACGCATACGTGATACCTTATCAAGCTCAAAATTATTTGAAATCAGATATACACACCTTCAACGTGTTGCAAGAGAAAATAGAAAAAAAAATATTTATTTGGGAATCACTGAACTAGCACAAGCAATTTACTCACTACAACTGGTCTCTGCCTTAGGTAGAAACATATGTGTCTCGTTCTTTATTTTTTTTTGATCCAAATGGTCTCCAAGACAGCACGATTCAGAGTGATTGAGCAGCGAGTTCTTCGAAACCTTATACGAACATGCCGTTACGATAGTTTTTGCCGTAATGGCCTGGTTGTACAATGTTTTGACAAACAACGTTGCTCAATCATTCTGAATCGTGTTGCCTTGAAGACCATTTGTATCAAAATAATAAGGGAATAAGCCACAAAGGTTTCCTCCTGAGGCGGAGACCAGTAATAGAGAGTTAAGATTTCTTGTGTTAGTTTAGTGATTCTCAAATCAATATTTTCTCTATTTTCTCTTATAATACGTTGAAGGTATGTATAGTTGTCTTCAAAAGAAAACTTGTGTGGGTTGCTACCATAAATTTGAGGATTCTTGGGAGTATCAGCAAGCAAGTAAAAATGATTTTTAGCTTCATAAGCTATCACGTATGCATTGGTGAGATTCACTACTAATGTTATCGACTCATTGTCCCAATCAAAAAGTTCCACCAAGAGCAACTCCTGGGAATCGGACGAAGCACGCATAAATGTAATATCATACTCATTAGTTCTACTAGTTAAGTGTGTTCGTAAAGACTCTATGAAAGAATTGTAAGTAGATTTTCTTAGTGTAGTCTGTGACATAGAGCACTTTGTCATAAGAGTGATTATTGTGTCTGTCTCAGTCTTCAGTCACCAATAACAACGACGAGCATACCTATGCTGCAGGTCCAACAACGGCAGTCCACCAAACCATATTGTTTCCAAGGCCAACCACACCTTCATTTTTTTTCTCTGCACAATGCTAATAGATAGTATTAATGTTAGAATTAAAATACTACAAAGACGCACATAAACGTATACGCGCATATCTATAAACTATATCAAAGTGATCCATGTCTTCTCAAATGCCTCCATGACTCCAACCCTAATATTTCAAAATTTGGATGAAATGATGAAATATAGACTTTTTATGTATATAATTTAGTGAATTTCTTAGAACATTTTTGCTACGTTATCAGATGAAAGACGATTCCAAGTCCATTACTATTAATTAAGAGTAAATTCGATCAACAAGTAATCAATGACTATAATTTGATATCTTAAACACTATCGGTGAGAACTAATATATAACATATCAGAAGAAGAAGAAGAAAAAATGAAAGAACTAAAAATAAATCCAAATTTCAAACAAGAAATAAATTGCAGATATTGCTAGGAATTAAACAGAGAGGTTTTCTTAGCAAAAGATGACAGAAAGAAGAAACTTTGAAGCAATATATGAATCAAATTAAGCTACAGTAAAGAAAACAGGATGATGCATGCATGCATGGTAGTAGTGCTAATAGCCTTGTTATTCTCTTCTTATATCATTTTCTGATCCAAAATAACAAATATTTATAGGAAAATGGAACGAAATATGTATGTAACAACGTCTGTAACATGATTCACAAGCTCACACAAAAATTGAATGAAACCAAAACCCACTCTTCATTAGCCCCACCACTATTAACATCCACATACCTAGTATTTAAGTAGGTGGACGTCAGTTGAGTACACTTACTTACTAAAAAATATGAATATCTTCATCAACCATTTCATGTTCCTCAACCATTCTAAACAATTGAACATATTCCTCAAGCATGTTCAGACAACTGAACATATGTTCCTTAACTATTTCTTTCAAAACTTAATTTAGTACACTTTCTAACAATGTGTATATCTATCTTTATTAGTGCTTACTTTATACAGAACCAACCATAAAAAAGCCTTACATTTTTGTCATAACCAACTATTCCATAGGCGAAAGTATCTAGTCGAATTGGACATCTATCCATAACCTCGACTGTGGTGATATGGCTCGTATATGGGTGATGTGGGATAGCAGGGATTAACAGGAAGATGTGATTTAGTGTTCTGACCAACTTCTCACTATTAAATTTACCAATAAATGGGGTCTTTAAATTGTGGTGGGAGCGATGCATGGGCTTAATGTTCGTATCAAGCAGCTTGGTGGAGAGATATTAATATTACTAGTGCACATGTTGGGGACATGTTGCCTTTTGGTTTTTGTGGGAGACTTCAATGCTACTTTATATGCTAACAAGAATAAGTGTGGTCGACTGATTCAACAAACGATCCTCTTAAAGTTTCAATAATATATCTTATCCTCTAGGCTCAGGTGTATGGCTAAGATAGGGCGAACCAGGACTTGAAACAACCAGGCAATCCATATATCATCTAGGTTGGTCACGCTCTTTGTAATGAAGGCAGTTGGACACGTTCCAAATGTGTCGACCGAAAATTCTCACCCCAGGTACTAGTGACCACTCCCCTATTTTCATTAGACTAACGGAGTTGCTGGTTACCAAATGAAGGCCTTTCAGATTCTGTAATGCCTTGATCCATATGGAGGGTTATGAGGAGGTGGTAAAGCAAGGTTGGGGAAGTATGGTGAGTGGTACTACTCAATATAGGCTCGTACACAAGTTGAAGTCTATTAAAGGCCTTATAAGGCTTGGAACAAGGGGATACATACTATCCTATTTAGAAGCTACATGCTATGCTAGCAGTATTTAACATAGGGTTCAGTAAGATCCGCTCGACCGTGTCCTCGTCAAAGAAGAGGTTACCCTCCAAGATCAGCTGTGCAGGAAAAGATTCTTGAATGAGATCTAAGTCCAACAACATGTTAAAAGCAACTAGCTCAAAGATGGTGATAGGTGCTCTAAATTCTTCCCCTGCAAGGAAGTGCTTGGATCGATAATAACCATATCTCCTTCTATATTCCTAACAGCATGAGTGGTTAGGTGAAGGTTGAAGGTTCACAAAAATAAGTCTATTTCTCTGTCGTCAAATATGCCAGACTTGTTATTGATGTTAAAGAAGTTCAGTTCTAATCATAATAATATTTTTCTAAAATTTGTTAGTTTCTGATATACCACTTCTACTTAGGGCCCGTTTGGTAAACCGTATTAGGAGGTAGATTTTAGGATTTTATGGATTTGGAGTTAAATCCATGGAATCCTATGTTTTGTTGGAGATAGATTTGGATATGAAAAGTATAACCAAATCCAAAATTTGGATTTGGAAGAAAGAAAGTTTGTTTTTGGAGAAAAAAAATAGTTATTTTTTAATAATTTCGTTGATATATTAAATATTTAGTTAAAACTAATTAATAATTAATTAATAAATTAATAATTCGTTATGTTTTATAAATTAATTTTTCTACAATTATAATTTTAAAAAGTATTTAATTTATAGTTAATTAAAATTCGTCATTATTATTGTTTTAGAAATTATTTTTTTATAACTATTAGTTAGTTGTTATTTTTATAAAAACAATTAATTAATAGGTAGTTATCATAATTATAATCTAAATTTATATTTATTAAATAATACTTTATTATCTAATATTTTATATTAATCTTAGTTAATAATTTGCAATTTAATTAATCGTACTATAGTCATAATTATAGTCATTTATTAATCATAACTATAATCTTAATTAATAATTTTATTAATTAATATTGAATTATAATCATAATTAAAAATTTATTATTTTTATTATAATCTTAATTAATAGTTCATTAATTACTATTTTATAATAATCTTAATTATTAATATTTTAATCACAATTATAATCATAGTTAAAAATTTATAATTTAATAATCTTTCATTATAATCTTAGTCTTATTATAATCTTAATTAAAATGTAGTAATTTATTAATATTAATTATAACCTTAATTAATAATTTATTAATCATAACTATAAATATAATTATGATAATTAATTAATAAATTATTTATTTATTAATTTATTAATATGTTTGTCATAATTATTAATTATAATTATAGTTTACCAAATTCTATGTTTTGTTGGAGTTGGATTTGGATTTAGATTTGGATTTGGAAATTCATGATTTGGATTTAGATTTGAATTTTGGATTTTCAAATCCAAATCCAAATATATTTTACCATGCTATCTTATGATTCATCTCCTCGTTGAATATTGGTAGAAGCACTACAGGTAACTAAAATATGTATAGTTCTTTCCAAGTTCCATCTTCGATGTTTGTGGGAACTTCAAATTTCTCATGTAAATATTTAACATGCATACACGTTCGCTCAGTTTTGAGCTCACCAGCATTTATATTCTCTTTTTATTAGCAAGAGATCTTAGCATTTTTAAGAGTAACGAACTAGATCGAAGAATTATTGTTTTATGCGCCTACAGACAATGCCATGTTTGTTTGGGTCAATGGAGATTTTAGCATTTTTAAGGATGTCTATTTTTTTTCTCCATAATTATTAGGGTCCTTTTGGATTGCATGCACTTTTTGGTTCATGGTGATTCAAAAAAATGTGTTTGGTTGGTTAAGAAAGTAATAAAAAAAGTGAGATAGTACATTATAATAATAAATATTAATTAAATTATTTATAATTAAAATATATTATTAATTATTAATTATCTTGAATAATAATTAATTACTAGAAGTACATCTTAATATTTTATACTAATTAATTACTTAATTAAATTGACTAGAACATATATGAACGTGTTGTACGTATTTTATACTACTTGGAAAAAATGAACAATAGTCGCTTGACTTTTTACTACTCGAGAAGAACAAACAATTATTTTTTTACTTGAAAACAGCAAACAACATCAATTCTTAAAAAAAAAATTAATGTAATTACCTAACTACCTTTAAATTTTAATGAAAATTTTTAATTTGTAAACATAAGTTACGGTATTTTTGGAAAAAGAAGTTATGATGAAACCTAACCTTTTCTAATATATTGTAGTTTAAATAAATAATTATAAATATCATGTCTTTAACCAGTTACTTATTTTTAAAGTTAAACAATTATTTCACAGTGAAACCAAACTTTTAATTACTTCTTCTTAAATAAACTATCTTGATTTCTTCGTAATTTAGCACATAATCACTATTTAATATTAATTAGATATATTATAGTTATTTTACAAATTTAATATTATTCAGTTATTGTTATTCAATTCAGTTCAATTGTTTATAAAAAAAACTATTGTAAAAAAATCACACAAGTCACTTTCTCTTCTTTCATTGGATGATAAAAGATGAAAGTGGAGGGAATACAGATGAGGATAGGAATTAGTATTGCAATGATAGTATGGAGTTTCCACTCCAGACTATTTTGTTTACAAAAATGTTATTTGGCTCCCAAAATATTTGGATGATGACATCTTTTATTTTGTAGCATATGACATAATTACTGACATGGCAGCTGACATGATAAAATTTAACATTAAAATTAATATTAAAATATAAATTAATATAAAATTAACATGATGACTAACATTAACCTTAACCTTAACATTAAAATTAAAATTAAAATTAACCTTCACATTAAAATTAACATTAATATTAATATTAAAATCTTAACATTAAAATTAATATTAGCATTAACATTAATATTAATATTAATATTAATATTAATATTAATATTAATATTAATATTAACACTAAAAAATTGGGTAATTAATGTTTTGGGTTAAAATTTGTCATGTCAGATGCCATGTCAGATACCACATAATGGGAGATGGCATCACCCAAATATTTTGGGAGCCAAATAGCATAATTGTTTTGTTTATCCACCAAAACTTGTGTGGATGTTCACCATTCCACTCAATGGTTGCCATGTGTAAAGTTAGTGGTCAAAAACTTGATTGACTGTAATTTTACTTGCATCACTCAGAGTAAATAATGTGTTGTATTTTGTGCCTTCAAGATAATTAAGCCTAAATCTCAATAGGTTGCATTATATAAGTTTTGTTGGGGTTTTTTGACAGTGGACTTTAGAATTATAGTCCCACATCGCCTAGAACCCAAACCGTGTATTTCACTATAAGACTATGCTTTGTATTGACATTTGCACATGGTATGTGGTAACCCATGTGTTAAAATGGTGGGGTATTTTTCTAGATATCCAAGGTTCAAATCATCAAAGTAACATTTATATTTTTTGTCACTTTTTTTGGACTTTTCCTTAGCGACTCGAACTTTGACTCCGGACTCATACTCGGATGAAGGGCACAAAATGGCAATTTTATGGTGCACTTTGCATGAGTTGCGCACGGCTTTTGCGCATGGTGTCTGCACATGGCTTCTGCGTGTGGCTTTCTAGCGAGATGTCTTTTCGGTTGCTCCAATAGTGTAACTACCCACTTAATTAAGAGGGGGGTACAACAGTAACCGCCCACTTAATAGACAAAATTTAATACCTATTATGGGTAATGGGCTACTAAGGGGAGTGCGTCCTATATATACTTTGTGTTCTTATATATATATATACTAGTCATAACCCGTGCCCATAGGGCATGGTTCATTTAAGGTATTTCCTCTCAAAATCTTGGACCCCCAATTTTAAACGAACAATAATAATTTTGAGGCCCCCATCAAAATATTAAATCCCAACCACTGCTGCATGTGAATTTTCTTTGGATTCCCCATAAAATCCCACTCTCAATAATGCTCATCCACAACCATTATGAGGCCCCCATCAAAATATTAAATTCCAACCATCAAAATATTAAATTCCCATCTTTGGATTCCCCATAAAACCCCACTCCCAATAATGCTCTTCTCCATAAAACCCCACTCCCAATAATGCTCTTCCCCATAAAACCCCACAACCGTTGATTCACCAAGATTAAATCCCAACCACTCTTTATCTTGACACAGTCAGCTCTAGGATTCAAAAAACTTTGTGTTTTGTATAAGATATATATATATATATATATATATATATATATATATATATATATATATATATATATATATATATATATATATATATATATATATAGCTTCAACAAGCTTTCTGTACCGAAATAACTTACGGGACAAAGGTACGGGAGCACTAAACATACACATTTCTCTTCTGAATTTCTGTTCTTTAAAAATTTAAATATTCCCATTTTTAAAACAAATCTATCTTTGTTTTAAATAAACAAATTCTATCCATCAGTTTAATTTTAAAATAGAGATGATCTTTTCTAAACAGATATTGATAATTTTTTTTAATTTAAGAAAATATTTGTTAAAAAAAATAATCTATCTTCCAAAACAAATCTATTTTAAAATATTAGTTTTAATATTAATATTAAAATTAATAATAATATTAGTATTTAATGTTAATTTTAGTATTAATGTTAATTTTAATAATTAATGTTAATTTTAGTGTTAGTTTTAATTCAGTTTTAACATTAATATTAAAAATTAAAAATAATACTAAAATTAACATTATACTTAACATTAAAATTAATATTAACATTAATATTAACATTAACACTAATATTAATATTATATTAAAATAAACATTAATATTAACATAATATTAATATTAATATTAATATTAACATTAATATTAACATTAAAATTAATATTAAAGTTAATACTAACATTAATATTAACATTAAGATTAATATTTTAAATATAGATTTGTTTCTAAAGATAGATTTAAAGATAGATTATATTCTAGATTTGCTTTGAAAGATAGATTATAGGTCAGATTTATTTTTATCGAAAGATTTAGATGTAAATACTTTATATTTAAACAGATTTGTTTTAAAAGATACAATATTTGTTATATTTGTTTGTTAGAAAATATTAGATTTTTTAAGAAAAAGGGAGACACGTATGTTTTTTTTTCTTTTCTCTCCGTAAAGAATTTATTTCTTTTAAATCATCCCGTAACTTTGTCCCGTAAGTTATTCCCGTATAGGAAGGGGGATATATATATATATATATATATATATATATATATATATATATATATATATATATATATATATGTGTGTGTGTGTGTGTGTGTGTGTGTGTGTGTGTGTGTGTGTGTGAGAGAGAGAGAGAGAGAGAGAGAGAGAGAGTAAAAGAAGTCTTAGCAGCAGAAGAAGAGCAACGAGGTGTTGTCGGAGTGAGGAGTTCAATACATTCCAGAGTCGCAAAGTGAGCGTTCCGAAAGCTCTTACATAAGAGCTTGTTGGTTCCTCGAAGCAGATAGACGAAAAAGGTCAAATTTTGCTTTGCCCAACAGTGACTTTGACCACCCCAGTGAGTTCTCAACTTCAAAGTTTCTTTTTATCATTCTCTTTGTGTCTTGTAACATGGATTGTATGTTGTAGGGGTGAGCTCGGGCGGGTTGGGTCGGGTTTGAATCAACTCTAGCCCAACACGATGAATTATAAGCCTAGTCTGAGCCCATGTCCGACCTGGCCTCGGGTTCAACAGCCCATGGCCGAGCCCAGAGGAATAGAAAAGTACCAAAGTTCCTCGGGTTGAATCGGGCCCATCGGGTTTATCGGTCTCTAATATGATATTTTAAATAATTTTAAACAAGATTAATATTAAACGCATAATTAAATAGCAATCATGTCTCAATTATTACAACATACAAACTAAAATGAGATTTAGGATAAGAAGTTGAAGAGTTGGGTCGAGAAATTCGTAGTATTTAAACTTCTTATTTAAGAATTATGAAGAGTGTATATATAAAATATATATATATTATATGTATGTCGTATTTTGGGTTCTTTGGGTAACCCAATGCATGAATCCGAGTCCAATCCTATTTTGATCGGGTTCAAATATTTTAACCCGAATCCTAATCCGAGCCTGAGTATCTTCAACCTAAACCCAACTTATTAACGGATTTACTCGATCGGACTCAAGATTAGACTACTTAAACTTAAATAATCTCAATTTATTAAGTGGCCCTATTCTCCTAACAAATAAATTGAACTCTTGTATGATCTCTCTTCTACAAAACCCTATTCCCTGTTGTTGTACATGCAAATCACATGCCCCTCCTACTCCCCAGCTGACAGTTCCAGCCATTCTTTCCTCACCCATCTAGACGTACTTATTTTCTTCTTCGGCCAACACCCCTTCTTCTCGTGAGTACCTCTTCAATATTTTCTTCATTTTTTTTTCTCTACTCTCATCCGCACACACCGGTCCCCTTCCCATCAGAACCAACAGTCCCTCCGGCTCCGGCCTCCACCAATTTACAGCCCAGGGAACCCAACCCAGGCCCACTCCATGCATCGTATATAATCCCCCTTGCCGAGCCGTACACTCATGTGGATGCCACTTCCTCGTCGTCCTCTCCGCCACAAGTACCGCTTCGTCCGTTCCCCAGTAGCGGCAGAAGAAGAACCGCAGCAGACGAAGAAGAAGGAACTGTTTGAAATTGCTTGTACTTCACTTTTTAGTTCTGCGAAGTTAAAGATGTCGTCGAGACTTGAATCGTATATTTAGCAGCACTTTCCTTAAAGTGTTTCGGGCACTCCGGTAACGTCTTGGAGTCAGCACGCCAGAACACCCAGGATAAGACAGCCTTCTGCCGGAGGTTCACCAGACGTTGTGAGACACCAGTGTAGGGAAGAACACCTTTCTGGAAAACTTTGGAAGAGAAAAGAAAGAGGGAATGAATACTGAGATTTTGTGTGTTTTAGACTCAGAGATCTGTAGTATATATAGATGAATTCATGTTGTTTCGTGAAGTCGCGACCCTTCCGAAATAATATTCATTCATCTGTTCGCAGGTTCATTCACCCCTTCGTCTGTCTGGGCCGCAAAATTGGGCTACCAGTGGGCTACAAAAAATAGGAAGTCTCGGGGCGAGAATCGCCGTGAGGAGCCCGAGGCCCGAGCCTACGCCGCTCGCCCGATGCCACGTTGCCTAAGTGCGTCTACAATGCGCCACAATCGCCTCTACGTCCGAGCCCGAGCCCGAGCCGGTGTTGCCAGTGGCAACACCGGCTACATTTTTATGAAGAAGATAAAACAACAACCAATGGTCACCCACTAGCAACCCTTTGGTTGTTACACACTCCTCATGAGTGCACATACCTATTTAAGCACTCTCAAACCTTTCTCTTTTTCCGATGTGGGACTAAAGTTCCTTCTCTTTCCTTTTCATCCTTTATGAACAATAAATAGAATTAATTAATTCCAACAATCCCCCACTTGTTCCATAAATGATGGAAAAGAATTCTAAAATATATTACTTAAAGAATGTTAATACAGTTAGGTTTCTTTCGATTTGAACCTAACTTTAGAAGATGCAACACAAGATTTTATCGGAATCTCTGGTAGCTGGGCTTTGAACCAGTTATTCCTTGTGATAAAATCGGTGTTACTTTACACACATTCTTTTGTAGTTCTTCGCCTACATCTCTCGCTTAGCACTATTAATGGCCATGTGTTGATCCTGTCTCGTGAATTTTTATAAGATAAACTCCAGATCTTACTGAGACGGCACCATCTCTAAATTCACATAGGTGAAGTTCTTTCAGTATCTCTGTTGCTTTACAGATACATGTCAACATTACTGAACTTCATTAAGAGTTTTATAAACTCAACCCTCAAATTGCAACAGTCGACATTATCATGTCGTATACATCCAAATCAACAGTTTGTTGTTACCCATTGAATCTAAGGTTAAGATTTTCTTAACATTAGATTGGGTTGCCACTGTTGTTGGAACTCTTACTCAAGGAGTTTCAATCCCATACCTCTCGATTTTACTAAATCCCTAACTAGTGGTTTAGTAAAGGGATCAGCTAAGTTATAGCTGGTACGCACATATGTAAGAGAAATGATTCCATCTTTAATCAATTTCCTTACGTAGGTATGTCTTAGACTTATATGTCTAGACTTTCCATTATACACTTCGTTATAGGCTCTTGCTAGAGTAGCTTGACTATCGCAATGTATTGACACTTTTGATACATTGTCCTTAGCCAGCGGAACTTCTAATAGAAGATCCCTCAACCACTCAGCTTCTTGTCCTGCAGAAGCTAGAGCCACAAACTCTGACTCCATGGTCGAATGGGTAATGCACGTTTGTTTCTTGCTCTTCCAAGAAACTGTCCATCCGACAAGCGTAAATACCCAACCTGTCGTAGATTTGTTATCCCCGACACTTGATATCCAACTAGCGTTGGTATATCCTTCTAATACGGCAGAAAATCTACCATACTGTAATCCAAGATTCTTGGTTTTCAAAAGATAACCAAAATTCTTCCGATAGCCCTCCAATGCTCATTATTATGGTAGCTAGTAAATCTACCCATTTTACAAACTGCAAATGCTATATCAGGTCTTGTGCATTGCATCAAATACATAAGACATCCTATAGCACTTGCGTATTCTAATTGAGAAACGGCTCTTCCAAAATTCTTTTCTAGTTTAACATTTGGATCAAATGGAGTGTTCACTTCTTTGAACTTTAGGTGTTTGAACTTGTCTAGCACTTTCTCAACATAGTGCGACTGCGTAAGTTCAAAACTCCCACTGTTTTGTATTACTTTGATCCCCAAAATAGTGTCAACTATTCCAAGATCTTTCATCTTGAATGTGGAAGTTAGAAACCTCTTCGTTTCTATAATTCCACTCATCTCGTTGCTAATGATCAACATATCATCAACGTAGAGACAAAAAAATATCACGATATTTCCATATACTTTAGTGTATAAACAGTTATCACAAACAATGTGAACAAAGCCATTAGAAATTATGACTGAGTCAAATTTCTGATGCCACTGCTTTGGTACTTGTTTTAATCCGTACAAGGATTTAACAAGTTTGCATACCTTTTGTTCATTTCCCGGGAGCACGAACCCTTCCGGTTGCTCCATCTAAATCTCCTCATCGAGATCTCCATTTAAGAATGCCGTTTTGACATCCATCTGATGAACATTAAAATGATGCAATGAAGCTAACGCAAATAATATTTTAATTGTAGTCGTTCTTGCTACTAGTGCATATATATGTGTCAAAATAATCAATTCCTTCTCTTTGTCGAAATCCTTTGGCTACTAGTCTAGCCTTGTAGGTGTTTAAAGTACCATCACTATGATACTTTCTCCTGAACACCCACTTACATCCAATAGGTCTTGACCCTTTGGACAGATCGACAATTTTCTAAGTGTGGTTAGATATTATCGAATCTATCTCATCTTGGATAACATCTTTCCAAAAAGATGAGTCCCGCGAAGCTATTGCTTCCTTAAAGGTTTTAGGATCATCTTCCACCTGAAGAATGATAGGAATCTTTCGAATAAATTTCTCTGCATTTCCTTCTACTAAGTAAAAAGAAATTAGTTGAGAATCTATTTCGTCAGGTCCTAGATCCTTAGCCTTTCGAAATCTCTTGTTGATCCGATGTTCGGGTTGTTTTTCAACTAACCGTGAAGAGCTCTCCTCACGAGACTCTTCATTAGCAGGAATCTCAGGATCCTTATTCTTAGTAATAAGGTTCTCGAAAAATTCTACATCTCTGGATTCGACAATAATGTTAGACTCTAAGTTTAAAAGTCTATATGCCTTACTATTGGCAGCATAACCTACAAAATCACTTTTGATTCTACGAGGACCTAATTTGGTCCTTTTAGGATCCATGTTTTTGTAATAAGCTATGCACCCCCACACTCTAAAATAACTGATATTAGGCTTACGGCCTTTCCATATCTCATATGGTGAAATACCAGTTTTCTTCAATGGAATTCGGTTCATTATATGACATGCAGTAAGTAAAGCTTCTTCCCAAAAACTAAATGATAATTCAGAATGTATTAGCATTGCATTTATCATTTCTTGATATGTTCTATTTTTTCTTTCGGCTAGTCCGTTCTGTTGTGGTGTCCGTGGTGCAGAACATTCTTGAATAATGTCGTTCTCTTCACAGAAGGTATTAAATTCAAAAGAAAAATATTCACCACCTCTATCACTTCTAAGTATTTTAATGTTTCTACCAAGTTGATTTTCAACCTCTGATTTGTATATTTTAAAAGCATTAAAGGCTTCATCTTTATGCTTTAATAAATATACATATGTAAATCTAGAGCAATCATCAATGAAGGTAATAAAGTATTTATTACCTCCTCGAGATAATGTGCCATTAAATTCATATAAATCAGAGTGAACTAAATCTAAAAACCAAGGTGCGCAAAAGATAATAGGTCCACACAAATCATCAAAGTTCATGACAAGCAAAAATGAACACATCGAAGAAAATGGTGTACTTCTTTATTTCTAAAAAAAAAGGAGAGTAAAGGATTACACTATCCCCAGCGGATCTTCCATGTCCATATTACCTCTGAGTAGTTCCGCGTATATCCCTCCAGAGTCATTCCTACCACGTTCATATCACCTCTGAGTAGGAAAGCTCTACCATCAATCCCATATTTACCACGTCCATATTACCTCTGAGTAAATATGTTGGTTCTCTCTCTCTCTCTCTCTCAACTTATTAATCTGTACCTAAAACCAAGGTGCGCCATGGATGATAAGTCCACATAAATTCCCCAGTGGAAGTACCCAAACCTATCACGTCCATACTACCTCTGATAGGATGGTCACACCTAAACAGCTCTACCATTCATGCTTCTTGTTCAAAGTATTTCAAAACTTGTCCAAAAGTTTTAAAAACTTTGAAGGGGGTCTTGTAGAAGCATGAAAAAGAAGGGATCTTGCTTTTAATCCCACATCGGAAAGGAGAAGAAGAGAGCTCTCATTCCACTCTATATATAGAGCCCTCTTGCCTCCTTTGAAGAGGGCACCAAAAAAATAAACAAAGAAAAGGGAGCCCATTATCCAGGGAGCCCGTTGGAGCCACAAAAGTTGCAGTATTCTTCTGGGTTGGCTGCAAGTTCTTCACTCGCTGTCATGGCGAGGATAATTTAGAATATGAGTACTATGCGTCCCACGGGCTGGTACGAAGAAGTCCAAGGTAGCGCGGGCCATGCGTCCCAAACGTGCTATGCCAGCAGCAAGCCAGAAGCATGCGCTCACAATCATGCACGCTGCTGATGGTAAGTTGTACAAGGTCGACTCGAGTGCTGCGGCGCCGAGAACGAGCCGACCTTCAAAGTCCTTGTCTCACTTGGGCGCATCTACTGCGTGCACAATCAAGTCGAGTAAGGCAAATCCAGTGGTCTTGAATTCCCGTGCCTCCTCTGGTTGTGCGTTTGAGGTCCGTTCAAGTTACTTCAAATGCTGTGGTTCCCTCACTACTGATCGGGATGCCTGTTTGGTATTAAATCAGGGGCGCAACACTCATTTAACCACCCCGGCGCTTGGCCTTGCCATGCGCCTGAAGGGGGTGCGAAGGTGGCACTCTTCTCCAACGATCTGTGCAACGTGATCACTCACAAGCACCGATCAGGAGAGCCGACCAACAAGCATAATGCGCCCCTCATAGGGCACACTTGTGCTACGGTCGCCATCAACTGCTGCTACCGCAAGACAGTGGCTCCACCACCAAGGCAGTCTGTGTTCCAACAGTTACAACCTGTTGTACCTGTCTTCCAGCGCATCACTCTGCCCCGTCAGAGTGAATCACTTCCTCGTCAACGCACAGGCGCATCTACCCGCCTGGGGCTCTTATCTTCTGAAGGAGTTCACCGTCAAAGCTTCTTCGAACAAGGAGAACCATCATCCACAGTACAATGTCTTGCCAAGGAGGAGGATCAGTCGAATCCATCTTCGTCGAGAAGTCGAGGGAGAGACAACAAAACTCTCTCAAACTGTTGCTATTCATAGGCCAGGGCAAATCAAACCCATGCACCAAGTGGCAACCTTCCCGATGTCAGTGCAATGAACTTGTATTTATGATGAATGAATCCCCCTTCGAATTCAGCTAAGTCGGAGAGCAATCAAAGCCCCGAAGAACTCAATAGCCGGATCAATGAAGACGTGTCACGAAGCAGATGTGCCGGCCAGATCGCGCATCATACAGACGCGCCCCTCAACGTCAAGAGCATCACACAGACGCGCCTTTCAGCACCAAGCGCATCACAGGGGATGCGCCCCCATGCGTCCCCATACGCCTAGTGGAACGCCAACCGACGCGCCCACTCAGCTGTCCATCGAATGTCACAAACATTAAATGCTACTGACAGAGTTGGCAGTACGCCTCCCAAAGTCTTAACAGTCGACAGCTTTTTCAGAAGACGAAGCATCGCCAACGTCAGCATCATCATTACTTCCCTCCGACGGCTACTGCCACGTGGCCACTCGACCACCCGCATGCGCCTCCACGGCCATGCGCCCAAACCTGCATGCGCCTCAAAAGCCATGCGCCTCAGACCCTTCACTGATCCCTAAAGACAGAAGAAGAGTCTCCAGTTGAAGCTTTGCATGCGCCTCAAAAGCCATGCGCCCCAGACTGATCTCTGATCCCGAAAGACAGAAGGAAAGTCGCTCGTATGCGCCTCAAAAGCCATGCGCCCAGAACGGCTCGTGACTCCTAAAGGTCACGAGCCAAAATCTCATCATGCGCCCAATCCAAGGCGCATCCCACCAAATCATCCCCCCACCAACTCAGAGATCTCCGAGCCATGGTCGACGATACATGTCCTTTGACTCAACTCATCCAAGATCTCAGCAACAGAAAGATCTTCTTCTCTGCTACGTGCCGGCTCACAACAGCAGTATGAAGAATTCAACCTCGCGAGTAGGGTGCATCGTCCATGTGCCTCCATCAGCAATCTCCACGTGGCGTCCCCACGCACCGGCGTATCCTACATATACGCGCATGGGCAGCCAACCTGTCCAGCTATAAATGGAGGAATCATCCCCTCCTTACAGACACACAGAGACATACATACGAATAATCCAGACAGAGATCATCAGAGAGGCAGATACAGACACTCAACGTCTTCCTCCTCTCAGCCAACTCCAGCACCCAGAGCAATCTACACCTTCAGAGAACCGATAACCGTCGTCAGCCCGTCAACGGAGTCAACGCATTACCACTCGCTCCATTAGCACTTAGGACCCAGATTAAACAAAAGTGTACTCCTAGGACTACATCTAAGTCCTATATTGTAACACTGTTCTGTTTGTATTAAGATTTGCAATCAAACGATTTTAATGGCAAACAAGCTGGCGACTCTGCTACGGACTTCTTTCTCCTCTTCCGAGAAAGTTGTATCACAGGCCGACGACGTGAAGGTGGGCTCCTCCCACAAGACGCTGGTCGTGCGCCTCAATCAACAGGCGTACGAGGAGTTCATTTCTGAAGGAAGCGCGAGTCCTTCGAAGCGGCTGCCGAAGCCGAAGAAGACCCGCCGCGTCTGGGTGCGCAAAGTCGACGCCTCGGGCACCACCACTGAAGGGGATGCGCCAATCCAGCCCTCCCTTCCTGCTGACGTTCTCAGCAACCAAGGTGCGCCCGCTGATGCAGCGCATCTCTCGGGGAAACGTGCGGCTGACCACATTCCCCAGCCATCTCCCTCTCAGGCGAGAAAGATGCGTCGACGGAGCAGGGGCGCAGCCAAAGCCCCGCGCATCACCTCTGATGCGCCACAAAAAGTCTCTATCTTTGACAGACTCACTCGTTGTAATGGCGAGGAGAATTTGGATGCTGAGTACTATGCGCCCCAGCGGGCTAGTACAAAGAGATCCAAGGCGACACGGGCCATGCGCCACAAGCATGCTATGCCAGCAGCAGGCCAGAGGCACGTGCTCACAATCATGCGCGCTGCCGATGGCAAGCTGTACAAGGTCGACTCAGGTGCTTTGGCACCAAAGACGAGTCGATCTTCAAAGTCCTCATCTCACTTGGGCGCATCCACTGCGTGCATAACCAAGTCGAGTGCGGCAAATTCAGTGGTCTTGAACTCCCGCGCCTCCTCTGGTTGTGCGTTTGAGGTCCATTCAAGTCTCTTCAAATGTTGTTGTTCCCCCACTACTGATCATGATGCCTGCTTGGTATTAGATCAGGGGGCGCAGCACTCACCTGTCCGTCCCGGCGTTTGGCCTTGCCATGCGCCTGAAGGGGGTGTGAAGGTAGCACTCTCCTCTAACGACCTGCATAATGTGATCACTCACAAGCGCCGGTCAGGAGAGTCGACCAACAAGCACGATGAGCCTCTCACGGGGCATACTTGTACGGTGGTCACTATCAACTGCTGTGGCAAGACGGCAGTACCACCAAGGCAGTCAATCTTCCAGCGACTACAGTCATCGACACCCCTCCGACATCGCCTTGGGAAGAAGGTGTCAACAGAAGAGGAGCCAAGAGTTGCTTCATGCAATGTGGTCTCCAACTCCTCATCTCTCCGGAAGGCGACCGGCAATTCCTCGTCCAAAAGCCAATCAAGGAGAACCAAGGCAGCAGTCTCGACCTCCGGGGTGTTCGAAGGCACTCGGTCAAAGAAGAAGTTCTTGGAGGAAGCTGGGGGTAGTCAGACCCTTGTTGAGCTTCCTTTCGAAGACGAAGATGTCCAAAGCACAGCTGCGGCGGATCTTCATCCTCGAGGCGAGGTCAGCCTCCCAGAAGCGCCTCGAAACGAAGATGTCCCTCAGGACACAGCTGGGGGTAGAGACGAAGAGGCCCTTCAAGACGGAGTCGAGGACAATCAGGCCCTGGCAGATGCGCCCGTCGAGAACGACCTCCAGAATGTGACTAGGGGTGGCCAAGGAGAAACACCAGGAGAGGTGACTCCCCCACATGAAAGTGAGGCCGAGAGCGAAGCCTCAACTAATCCATCCACTCCTGGCCGTGTCAGGACAGTATACATGGCTGGGGATGATGCCGAGTGTGATGCGCCACCGCAGGACATTGTTCAGCGCATAGACTCATTAGAGGGAGGACTCAAAACCCTTTCTGCCTCTATGCAAGCACTGACTCAAGCAGTGTTTGATATTCGGTCGGCCTTGACCAGAACACCTTCAACCGGTCCCGACCCAGGAGTTAATGGGGAGTCGAGTGTACCCCTTCAACGGGCACCCTCCGACACAGAAGCACCTCGGACATCGGAACCCTCAAACGCTTCGCTTCAGATAGTGCCACCTTCCCCGACTCCTAGCTCCACGGAGGATGTGGTCGAAATGATCAAGGACCTGCGGGAGCGCTTCGAGTCCAAAAACAGGCAAGAGGAGCGCCAGAAGATGGGCATTCCCCAGCCTTATCCCCTCGAGTGGAACAAGGTGGTTTATCCTCCAAAATATAAACCACAAACACTCACACCATACAATGGGAAGGACTCTCCGCGTTGATACCTGACATATTTCCAGTCACAAACGGGGCATCTTCCAAAGGAGGACGCGCTCCTCACCAGCATCTTTGTTGGGGCCCTAAAAGGGGTGGCGTATGACTGGTACTGCAGCCTCCCCGACAATTCTATATCGTCCTTCGACGACTTGACGCGCCTCTTCCTCGATCGCTTCTACGATGGCGGGAAGGACATGACGATGGCAGCTCTCATAGAGATACGCCAGAAGGAGAAAAAACGGTTCGGGTGTTCATCGAACGCTTTCGACAAGCCTGCTTCAGGCTACCTCCAGGCATACCAGAACATGCGCTCCTCTCCTCTTGCAGTATGAACATGCTGCCCGCAGTGAAGCTCTGGCTCAACTCTACTCCCCCTCCCGACTGGAGCTCCCTGATCATCGAAGCTGAAGCCGCAGAAAAGAAGGCAGCCAATGCACGTCTTCTGGGTGTCAGCTTCCCCGCCTTTGATGATTAGGGAAAAAGGTCAGCAGCCAACAACTCCGGACGAGAAGCAAAAGGGAAACAGGCATTGACTGTTAATGCCTCAAAGGGCGCATCTGCGCCTACTCAGAAGCCTCCACTGGCACCGAGACCTAAGGAGGTGTATTCATTCAATGATGAAGACACCCTGCAACTCTTCGAAATACTGAAGCAGGGTGACAAGATCAAGCTCCCGGACCCGAAGCGGCCCGATGAAGTTAGGAAAGTGGACAACCCGAGGTACTGTCACTACCATCGATTTGTCGGACACCCGACCAAGGACTGCTACGTCCTCAAGAATTACATCCAGCGCATGATCAATGCCGATGTAATCTCCGTCGACTATGAAAAGAAGACGGTGTCATCCAATGTGGTGTCACTTTAGTTCGGCACCTTGCCGCCGACCACCACACAAGATGGCGTCGTCCCCATCCCTAAGGCGACAATGGAGGTGGTGAACTTGCCACCTACCCGTGACAATGTGAGTGGACTCATCCCACTCATCACATCTCGAGGAGAGGTCCTCTGGGTTCACCCCGACCTCGTCTCTGAAGTAACTCAACCGGAGGTACGCTCTACCTCCAAATCAAAAAGTAGGAAGATCAAGTCTTGCCGTACGGTCTCTTCTTCAACGGAAGAGGCACTGCCAGTGCAGACGCGTGCACAACAGAACGCTCAGCCCGGCGAAGCTGCCGCCGAGGTGTTGCCTCCTGGCACAATCCCTGAGGAGGGCCCGTCTAAACCCTCAGCAGCCAACAAGCAGAAGCAGGTGGAGGCTCGTTTCGACAGACCTCTACGGAAGGAGAATGCTTCGGGGCTAGCCAAGCCCCACAACTTTGACATACTGGCACAACTGGCCAGTACTCCTGCGCGTTTATCTTTGTTTAAGCTCCTGCGTCTTTCCAAAGACTCCCGAGAAGCTCTCTGCGAAGCTCTGAAGGACGCTGAATCCTTTCTCAGTCAGGTCAAGCAGCCTGAAGACCTCCCAACTACTTGTGCGCACTGTCATTGTGCGGAGGAAATTATCCCAAACATAACTTTCACCCAACAAGACATGATGCTCAAGCACCACCTACATAACCGACCACTGTATTACACGGGGTACATCGGTTCAGTCAAGGTGAGCCGGATTCAGATCGATCCGGGGTCTTCCCTCAGCATCATCCCGAAGGCGCTGATGTCAAAATTGGAGATCCCAATGTACCGGCTGGCGCCCTCCAACACAACCATCAGTGGCTTCAACGCTAGCAAAAGCGAGCCACTGGGCAAGATTCGACTGAAGTGCCACATAGGCAACCTCAAAACTGAGGTGACTTGTTATGTGGTGGATGCCGAGGTCAACTACAACATCCTGCTCGGTCGACCGTGGCTACATGAGTACATGGTGGTGCCTTCCACGCTCCACCAATGCATAAAATATGTATCTACCAACGGCGTCATCCGGACGGAGTTCGTAGACATCGATCCTTTCAAAGGGATTGAGGCTTACTTCACCGATTCCGACTTGTACAAGCCACTTGACGAGGAGGAAGCCAACGATGCTGATGATGAGGCTGAGATGGCAACTGAGCCGGACACGGAGCCTGAGACGAATCCAGATGCCCCACTGAAGATCCGACTGAAGGGCAAACGACCCCAGAAGGCGCCTCCAATGAGCATCAAGCTATCCGGGAAAGCACCGACTCTTGAGGCTCCCCTGACGATACGCCTCAAGGGAAAGCCGCCTCAAACATCGGCTCCCATGGTGGCAAAATTACAGGGGAAGACACCACTCACAGGAGGCGCAGTTGAGGCACCTCTGAAGGTGCGTCTCAAGGGCAAGCCCCCGCAGTCATCCAAGATGCCAGAGAGGGCTCACATAACCCTCTCAGACCCCAAGATCAAAGCTGTGGTGGACTCTCCTGATCCAGCCCCAGTGCTTACAGACGAGGAGCTTGGCGAATATATCTCTGCTGATGTAGATGCACCCTCCTTAGACAATGTAATCCCGCGGGATAAAATCTCGTACTTCATCAATAATAGAGTGTCTTTTAATTATTCTTGTCTTCCACATTGGAATGCCATGTATACATTAGATCACGCTCTACGGTCGTTGCAAACACAAATAACGACCGTCCATAATGTAAACAGAGTAGTCCCGTCTCAAGGAGTCTGTTTCATAAACCCTCTACGAAGCCGAGACGAAAGATCCACCATTTTTGGCAAAGTCGAGCGTCATCAAGACCTCCCGTCACTCGAGTCTGAACCTGATACTGGCAGAGTACAAGTTTATCGGTATACGGATACAGCAAAGCACATCATCCAGAAGATGGACTACGACCTGAAAAGCAACAAAGGCCTAAACTATGGCAAGGGTCGACCTCTCCCTCTCCAGTTTTCAACACCCAAAGGAAGGCCGTAAGACTACTACAACAAAACTCGACGGGAGATAGGCTATGTCACGCCGTCATCAACCCCAGAGAGCTCAGACGTAGAAGACGTAGAACATTCCCACTCGTCCGAAGCGTCGACTTGGGATTCTGATACCAGTATCGGATCAGTCTTCAGGAAAGTGCTGTCAGCTAACATGACGTCAGCACAACCTCAAAAAGGTGAAGGAGAAGACCAAACGCCGGAACCCTTCGAAGAAGAACCCTGGGCTCAACGCCTAGGAGAGCAATGGGAGTCTCGTTTTGAGTTACGTGAACCTCCCACCGAAGACGAAGTCGTGCAGATCGACCTTGGGGACGGATCTTCTTCCAAACCCATCTTCGTCAGCAAAAGCCTAGAAGGAGAAGACAGAGAGGCTTTAATCCAGCTGGCTAAAGAGTATATCGACGTCTTTGCCTGGAGTTACGAAGACATGCCAGGACTCGATCCACAGATCGCAATGTATAGGTTGAACATCTTACCTGATGCCAAACCTATCAAACAACAACAACGACGTTTCCGTCCGGACATCATGAATGCCATCGATCAGGAGGTGGACAAACTCTTGACTAGCGGCTTCATCTGTGAGGAACAACACCCAGATTGGGTAGCCAACGTCGTACCTGTCACCAAGAAGAACGGGAAGATACGAGTCTGTATCGACTTCAGGGACCTCAATTCTGCTTGCCCGAAGGACGAATTCCCGCTTCCAATCACCGATGTGATGATCGACAACACATGTGGTTTTGAACGCATGTCCTTCATGGATGGGTATTCAGGCTACAATCAAATCAAGATATTCCCCGATGACGCGAAACACACGTCATTCAGGACTCCAAAGGGTGTTTTCTGCTACACAGTAATGCCCTTCGGCTTGAAAAATGCCGGTGCAACATACCAACGAGCTATGAGCACCATCTTCCGTCAACATCTTTGTAAAACAGTCGAATGCTATGTTGACGACATCGCAGTCAAGAGCCGCCTCAAAGGAGATCACCTACAGGATTTGAAGACAGTCTTCGATCTCATGCGGGCACATCAACTAAAAATGAACCCTGCTAAATCTTTCCTGGGGGTTTCTAGCGGCAAATTCTTGGGCTTTGTCATCACGGCGAAAGGCATTCATGTTGATCCCGAGAAGACCAAAGCCATCCTCAACATGGACCCTCCGAAGAATCTTCGAGAACTTCGAGGCTTGCAGGGACGTCTGGCATACATCCGAAGGTTCATAGCAAACCTTTCCGGTAAATGTCAACCCTTCACTCAGCTCATGAAGAAGGGAGTCTCTTATGTCTGGACAGAGGAGTGCCAGAAGGCTTTCGACGACATCAAAGCCTACTTGATGAGCCCACCAGTCCTGGTGGCACCTGTCGCGGGAAAACCATTTCTTCTTTACGTCCGTGCCATGGATCATTCCCTTGGCGCTCTGCTGGCTCAAAATAGCGATACAGGCTATGAGCAAGCAATCTACTACCTCAGTCGAACGCTCATCGGGGCCGAACACCGGTACAATCCCGTTGAAAAAGAGTGCTTGGCTTTGGTGTTTGCTATCCAGAAGACTCGTCATTATGTCTCAGGCCAGACAATTCATGTCATTTTCCGAGTCAATCCACTCAGAGTCCTCATGACGAAGCCAGGATCATTAAACTCCCGGCTAGCTACATGGGCGATTTTGCTAACACCATATAATATGGTGTTTGTCCCGTAAAAAGCTGTTAAAGGTCAAGCTCTGGCTGACTTTTTAGCTGCACACCCTATCCCAGAATCCTTAAAACTCTATGAAGACATCCCGGATGAGGTCCAAGAATCCAACGTCACCGAAGGAAGCTCCGTTTGGCAGATGTTTTTCGATGGCGCTTCGAGAACAGGCCCCAAAGGCCAAATCATCGCAGGAGTGGGGGTAGTCTTAGTCTCCCCCGATCAGCTGGTCATCCAGCGTGCTTACTCCCTTTCGAAGCCGTGCTCCAACAATGTTGCCGAGTACAACGCACTCGTCATGGGACTCCAACTCGCACAACAGCTGGGGGTGGACCATCTGGAAGCCTACGGTGACTCAAAACTCGTCGTGAACCAGATTCGAGGGCAGTACGAGGTTCGCCATGAAGATCTGATCCCTTACCATGAAGTTGCATTGAACATCATTTCAACCTTCACCGGGTTCTTCATCAAACACGTCCCTCGTCTACAAAACTTGGAGGCTGACGCTCTGGCTGGCCTCGCAGCCTCATTGGCAGCGCCCTTTGGGACTCAACACTATGTCACGGTAACAGGCCGAGACTTGATTTGTCCCAGAAACAACCTGTACTTGCAAGTGGCCCACGCCATGCCGACGAACACTGGTGTTAATGTCCGAGACTGGAGGTTCCCGTTCATCGACTTTGCTGTCTACGGAATTCTTCCAGAGGATCCGAAGGAAGCCGTCTCAGTCAGGAGACGCTCTCTTCGATTCTACTACGACATAGTTACTAAAATGCTGTACCGACGTTCCTTCGATGGGCTCCTCCTTCGATGCCTGTCCAACGAAGAAGCAGTCGAAGCCCTCCGAGAAGCTCATGACGGAACTTGCGGAGCTCATCAACCCGGTCCTAAGTTGCAGGATCGACTGCGACGTATGGGCTACTACTGGCCAACCATGGCCGCCGACGCTGTTGAATATGCTAAGAAGTGTCACGCATGCCAACTCCATACAGACTTCATACATACACCGTCTGAACCACTACATCCTACAGTCGCCTCCTGGCCCTTCGAAGCCTGGGGCATGGATATTGTGGGACCAATCACCCCTCCCTCATCAAGAGGACACCGCTTCATCCTGGCCATCACCGATTACTTCTCCAAATGGGCAGAAGCAGTCCCACTGACGGAAGTAAAGAGCTCCAGGGTGGTCAACTTTATCAAACACCATGTCATTTACCGTTTCGGAGTACCCCGGTGGATCATTCATGACAACGGTCCTCAGTTTATCAGCCACATTTTTAGCAGATTCTGTGACAAGAACCGCATTCAAAATGTGGCATCCACCGCCTATAATCCGGCAGCAAACGGGTTAGCAGAGGCGTTTAACAAAACCATCGTCAGGCTACTCAAAAAGGTCGTGTCATCCAATAATGCGACTGGGATAAAAAGCTTGGCGAATGCCTTTGGGCCTACCGCACAACGGTACGGACCCCGACAGGCAACACACCATTCTCTCTGGTCTACGGGAGCGAAGCAGTACTGCCTCTCGAGATCCAGATACCCTCACTTCGTGTGGCAATAACAAACAAACTCACAGAAGAGGACAATCAACGTCGTCGTCTGCGGGAACTGGAGGCACTCGATGAGAAGCGTCTCCTAGCTAAACAACGCATCGAACTCTACCAAGCCCGTATATCACAGGCTTTCAACAAGAAGGTCAAACAGAGGACTTTCCAAGTTGGTGACCTGGTTCTGGCAGTCAGGAGGCCGATGGTGTTAACTCACAAGACACCAGGAAAGTTCGAGCCCAAGTGGAAAGGACCTTTCATCATAGAGACGGTATACTCAAACGATGCTTACCGCCTCGCCAAACCCAATGGAGACTTGTTTATGATGCCCATCAACGGCAAGTTCCTAAAGAAGTACTATTCTTGACATCCTTCAGACATGTACTTCCCCAAGGGGATCTGTGGGCCCAATCATCGGGATTCACAAACAATCTCCTTCCACAAACTCATCCACTTCGGAAACCCAGCTGTTCCGTGGCTTCCTTCAGTAGAAAGACAACCACGTCCACATTACCTCTGAGTTGTTCCTCTACACCCTACAAAGCGGACTCTTACGCTACGTAAGCCGACGCTACCCTTCATGTTTACCACGTCCACATTACCTCTGAGTAAACATCTTGTACAAACAACCCCTGCGTTGTCGTACATTGATCACCGAACTTCCACGTCCACATCACCTCTGAGTTGTTCAGCGTATCCCCCAGGATCATTCCTACCACGTCCATCACACCTCTGAGTAGGATGATTCTATCATTTGAACCCAATGATTGCCATGTCCACATCACCTCTGAGCAAACATGTTGGTTCCTTCAAACTTATTATCTGTGCCTAAAAACCAAGGTGTGCAAAAGATAATAGGTCCACACAAATCATCAAAGTTCATGACAAGCAAAAATAAACACATCGAAGAAAATGGTGTACTTCTTTATTTCTAAAAAAAGGAGAGTAAAGGATTACACTATCCCCAGCGGATCTTCCATGTCCATATTACCTCTGAGTAGTTCCGCGTATATCCCTCCAGAGTCATTCCTACCACGTTCATATCACCTCTGAGTAGGAAAGCTCTACCATCAATCCCATATTTACCACGTCCATATTACCTCTGAGTAAATATGTTGGTTCTCTCTCTCTCTCTCTCAACTTATTAATCTGTACCTAAAACCAAGGTGCGCCATGGATGATAAGTCCACATAAATTCTCCAGTGGAAGTACCCAAATCTATCACGTCCATACTACCTCTGATAGGATGGTCACACCTAAACAGCTCTACCATTCATGCTTCTTGTTCAAAGTATTTCAAAACTTGTCCAAAAGTTTTAAAAACTTTGAAGGGGGGCTTGTAGAAGCATGAAAAAGAAGGGATCTTGCTTTTAATCTCACATCGGAAAGGAGAAGAAGAGAGCTCTTATTCCACTATATATATAGAGCCCTCTTGCCTCCTTTGAAGAGGGCACCAAAAAAATAAACAAAGAAAAGGGAGCCCATTACCCAGGGAGCCCGTTGGAGCCACAAAAGTTGCAGTATTCTTCTGGGTTGGCTGCAAGTTCTTCACTCGCTGTCATGGCGAGGATAATTTGGAATCTGAGTACTATGCGCCCCACGGGCTGGTACGAAGAAGTCCAAGGCAGCGCGGGCCATACGTCCCAAACGTGCTATGCCAGCAGCAAGCCAGAAGCATGCGCTCACAATCATGCGCGCTGCTGATGGTAAGTTGTACAAGGTCGACTCGAGTGCTGCGGCGCCGAGAACGAGCCGACCTTCAAAGTCCTTGTCTCACTTGGGCGCATCTACTGCGTGCACAATCAAGTCGAATAAGGCAAATCCAGTGGTCTTGAACTCCCGCGCCTCCTCTGGTTGTGTGTTTGAGGTCCGTTTAAGTTACTTCAAATGCTGTGGTTCCCCCACTACTGATCGGGATGCCTGTTTGGTATTAAATCAGGGGCGCAGCACTCATTTAACTACCCCGGCGCTTGGCCTTGCCATGCGCCTGAAGGGGGTGCGAAGGTGGCACTCTCCTCCAACGATCTATGCAACGTGATCACTCACAAGCACCGATCAGGAGAGCCGACCAACAAGCATTATGCGCCCCTCATAGGGCACACTTGTGCTACGGTCGCCATCAACTGCTGCTACCGCAAGACAGTGGCTCCACCACCAAGGCAGTCTGTGTTCCAACAGTTACAACCTGTTGTACCTGTCTCCCAGCGCATCACTCTGCCTCGTCAGAGTGAATCACTTCCTCGTCAACGCATAGGCGCATCTACCCGCCTGGGGCTCTTATCTTCTGAAGGAGTTCACCGTCAAAGCTTCTTCGAACAAGGAGAACCATCATCCACAGTACAACATCTTGCCAAGGAGGAGGATCAGTCGAATCCATCTTCGTCGAGAAGTCGAGGGAGAGACAACAAAACTCTCTCAAACTGTTGCTATTCATAGGCCAGGGCAAATCAAACCCATGCACCAAGTGGCAACCTTCCCGATGTCAGTGTAATGAACTTGTATTTATGATGAATGAATCCTCCTTCGAATTTGGCTAAGTCGGAGAGCAATCAAAGCCCCGAAGAACTCAATAGCCGGATCAATGAAGACGTGTCACGAAGCAGATGTGCCGGCCAGATCGCGCATCATACAGACGCGCCCCTCAACGTCAAGCGCATCACACAGACGCGCCTTTCAGCACCAAGCGCATCACAGGGGATGCGCCCCCATGCGTCCCCATACGCCTAGTGGAATGCCAACCGACGCGCCCACTCAGCTGTCCATCGAATGTCACAAACATTAAATGCTACTGACAGAGTTGGCAGCACGCCTCCCAAAGTCTGAACAGTCGGCAGCTTTTTCAGAAGACGAAGCATCGCCAACGTCAGCATCATCATTACTTCCCTCCGACGGCTACTGCCACGTGGCCACTCGGCCACCCGCATGCGCCTCCACGGCCATGCGTCCAAACCTGCATGCGCCTCAAAAGCCATACACCTCAGACCCTTTACTGATCCCTAAAGACAGAAGAAGAGTCTCCAATTGAAGCTTTGCATGCGCCTCAAAAGCCATGCGCCCCAGACTGATCTCTGATCCCGAAAGACAGAAGAAAAGTCGCTCGCATGCGCCTCAAAAGCCATGCGCCCAGAACGGCTCGTGACTCCTAAAGGTCACGAGCCAAAATCTCATCATGCGCCCAATCCAAGGCGCATCCCACCAAATCATCCCCCCACCAAATCAGAGATCTCCGAGCCATGGGTCGACGACACGTGTCCTTTGACTCAACTCATCCAAGATCTCAGCAACAGAAAGATCTTCTTCTCTGCTACGTGCCGGCTCACAACAGCAGTATGAAGAATTCAACCTCGCGAGTAGGGCGCATCGTCCATGCGCCTCTATCAGCAATCTCCACGTGGCATCCCCACGCACCGGCGCATCCTACATATGCGCGCATGGACAGCCAACCTGCCCAGCTATAAATGGAGGAATCATCCCCTCCTTACAGACACACAGAGACATACATACGAACAATCCAGACAGAGATCATCAGAGAGGCAGATACAGACACTCAATGTCTTCCTCCTCTCAGCCAGCTCCAGCACCCAGAGCAATCTACACCTTCAGAGAACCGATAACCGTCGTCAGCCCGTCAACGGAGTCAACGCATTACCACTCGCTCTATTGGCACTTAGGACCCAGATTAAACAAAAGTGTACTCCTAGGACTACATCTAAGTCCTATATTGTAACACTGTTCTGTTTGTATTAAGATTTGCAATCAAACGATTTTAATGGCAAACACAGGCCTCTTGCCTTTCGCGCTCACCGCGTTAGCTTTAGAAACTCCGTTGTTCTCGGATTTCTGTCTTTTCTTCGATTCCTCTTCGATTCGAAGGTGTTTTTGAATCTGTTCCAGTGAGAAATCCTCAGAGCTGTGAAATAGTTTCTTCCGATAACTATTCCACGATGCTGGTGTAAAATATCTAAATTTCTACTTATTTTTTATTAAATTTGGTACTGATTTAAAATTTTGTATTGTATGTCGCGTAATTGTATTGTACGTCGCGCACGAAATTTTATTTCACGTACTTGCTCGACGAGTGCGAATATGTGCGAGCGTAATATTTTTCTATTTTTATAGTTTCAAAATAATATATATAATAGTTATTTTTGCTATCGTTCCAAAGTTTCCAAGTTATTATCTTAATTATTTTATTTATAAAAAGTCTTTCGTAAAAACAGTTATTAATAATAAATAATATTCTTCGTGTATACATATATATTTCATAAATTTTTATTAAGTTTATTTGTAAATAATAATTTATTTTCAAAATTATTATTATAGTATTTTTGGAAAAAACATATTTTAAAATTTTATGGCAATTTAAATCTTGATTTGATTTTATGGATTGATTTAAATATTAAATTAATATCTATAATTGAACTTGATTTATTTTATTTGATTTTAAACTAAGGATGGAATTCAATTATATTTAAATTTATTTAGATTTGGATAGTAATTTTGATTTGATTTAAATTAAGTGGTAAATTATCTAAAAGGGGATTTAAATCTTTTCCTAATCCCTATCCAATTGGAAATTCCCACATCCTATAAATAGGCAGGTACTCCTCCATATTATTTTTTTTCCACAATTTACTCCACAAATTTTTTCAGCGAAGTACGTGCATCGTGCCTGTGGCCATTTTCCTCCGTGTCAGTCGTGACGGCCTCAGGTCCGACCCCGGGTGACTCTCTTATTCCAATTCTTGTACAAGTATAATTATTCTTTCGTGTCGACAACCCCGACATAAATCAAATCCTAACCCTACTTCTAAACTAATCCCTCTCCTAACAGCAGCTTTTCGATGCCGCGACTCCTCGATCGTATCTCCGCCATCTCCTTTCCGACCAACCCCTGCAATTACCACCGCCACACTCATCCAACCGACTCCCGTTACACCAGCCACCTCCTTCTCCGCACTGACCACCGCTCAACGCCTAGGCCGACAACTCCGCCACAAACCACCACCGTGACTCCGACCTCGGCCGACTAACCTGGCCGCACAACCCCGACCCCGGGTGCCGCTGGACCAACTATCACCGACACCACACCGATCCCCGCTATCACAGCACCTTCTTCCGACTGCAGGACCCGAAACACCACCGCCACGCGTCCGTAACCACCGTTGCCGCCAAATCGACCACCACCGTCGCCAATAGAAAACCCCAAACAAAACCTAAATTGTTACCTGACCTCCGCCGCAGCGCGCCATCTCCGGTGGCAGCGCGTCGAAGCCTCGACTGCCGCTGGAGCGGTAAAAACTCCACTCCGACTTCTTTCCCCCTCTGCTTCGACGCCATCGCCGACGTCGACGTCTACCGCTCCGAGCCCTGGAACCTTCCGGATCCCGACCGGCGTCCGTCTAATGAGCTCACATCTCCTCCGCCTTCCACCTCTCAGCCTCTGCGCCCGCTCGCCGACGTGCCCGGTCGCTCCTCCCCTTTCCCCTCCGTAGCTCCGTCGACCGATCGAAACCGCCCCCAGCCGCCGTTTCCCTCTCGATGTCCGTCTCCGCCCTTCCTCTTCCCTCCACCGACCGCCGCTCGCCTGAGCTCCTCCTCCTCTGCCTCTCTCTCTCTCCCTCGCTCTCAGTCTCTCCTCCAAATTCTCTTCACCGACTTTTATCTCTCTATGACTTCTTCTACTGTTCTTATTTTTTTCTTTTTCTTTTTTTTTTTGCATCAATCGATCACCCACTCTCTCGAAAAGACAGGACTTAGCAAAAATATGTATTGTTATTATTATTATTTTTATCATCATCATCATCATCATCATTATTATTATTATTATTATTATTATTATTATTATTAGTATTATTATTATTATTGATGTTGTTGTTTTCTTAATTGGGTTTTTTATTTATATTTATATTTTTTTATATTATCCAGATCTTTGTTATACAGTATGTAATGGAGATTTGATAAATACTTTAAAATATTATTATTATTATATTATTATTATTATTATATTATTGTTGTTGTATTATTAGTACCAATTATTATTCAAATTGCTTTATTAACTGAAATAGATAATTTTTTAAACACTAATTTTGTAACCAAATATTACGGGCTATGATTATTACTGTAAAATTTTTATCTATTTAAAGTAAAATTATTTAAAAAATTATAGTTTTATAAAATATGGGTTTTTGACTTAAATAAGTTTCTAAAATTACTTTGTTTCATTTAAATTATTTTTTCGATTTATAAAGATATAGGTTCCATACTAAAATATTATTTTGACAAAATTTTGAGTTTTTGCCTTAAAAGATTTTTTTGATTTCAAGTGTTTAATTAAATTATTTTAACTAATAGAATATATTTCGAAGCATTACAAATATTTTTAAATAGTATATGTATTATTATTATTTCCTCAAATTTTTTCGGTTATAAATCCATGTCCATGACTAAATCCCATTACTCCTATTCCCTCACCAATTCTAGACTATCCTATGTCGACCGTAACTATTCTAACCGTCCCGGACCTAATGGAACTGTCCATGCCACCATCAGAGGTCTCCTTGTATAGTTGTTACATCGAAGTCGCAGTTCGTGCCACCTTGACCATCGTAGCACACCAGGCGTCCTACCAGGCAAGACACCTTGCCATTTGCTGTTTATTTATTTTAGCTCATATTTCATACATTATTTATTATTTTCTTTATGCAAAATAAACTGTGATACATGGCATAACCTGTTAGAACTTACTGTTCATTTATATTTCCTGATATGTATTATTTTTCTTACACATTAAACCTAGATTTAAGGGACCACCTTGTGTGTTGCATTCATTGGCCTTGACACGTTATAACACGAAGTTGTGTTTCGCATGTAGAACACGGACATGCGTGACTGGATGGCCACCGGTGCGTATAAGCCGTGCGATAGGAATAACTACTAATAGAATTGCATGCTAGTTTGACTTAGCAGTTATAGAGATTTTATGTTACGGATACAACATAGTAGGCATTGGGCGGGGAGGACAATTCCTTAGCATATGGGCTTCGATGCACTTTTCCTTGTGACCCGAAAGCTCCGCTGGAGATATGGGGTTGATGACCCATGATTACTGACGGCCACTGACGTTTTGTGAAACGTTATGCTCTTACTGATGGGGCCTCTGGTGCCCCAAGGGGGAACTATGCCGATCCTATTTAGCCAGGGCCCATGCGTAGGATGGATTGTTCTTAACTACATTTCACTTAGAACGGTTAGGCTCCTTTATCCGTTAGGTACGAGTAATTTTGGTTTGGGTACTTGTATCTGACCGTGGCTTGGAACAATAACTTGTCGCGGATTAGTTCGTCACATCTTGTCCTTGTTTGGTTGTAGGTGTGACTTACTACTTCGATGAGAAGTTATTGAACCTTGTTGGGTCCGGATACCATATTGGATTCATAGCATGAGTAGATACGTCACCGTGAATTAGTTTACCATCTCATGTCCTTGTTTGGTTGGGGGGATGGTACATTAGTTCAATAGGTGCGTATTGGACCATGTTATAATTCAATTGACTTATTTATTTGAGCAATATTTATTCAGTTTATATGGCATGATATTATGTGTCTTGTTACGTCCCTCTGAGGACCTGGTTATCTCGCCAGGTGTGTGCTCTTGTCTTTCGCAGGTGCTCTAGCTCTAGCCGTGACCATCTCTATTTCTTCGAGGATGATTGCGCTTGGATCGACTTCGCTCCGCTCGCCGAACTCATTTCTTTTCTCATGTTTTTTTCTTTACTTGTTGGTAGTGGATTTGTCTCCGCCCAACATATTGTATCAAGACAATTCATTATCTTTATATGATATCTTTTATTCATTTATTTTGTGTGGATGAGATTAGTTATGGTTCTACTGTATTTTACAGCTTATGTATTCATACGAGGTTTCCATACATTGGAGTACACTTCGTATGTATACAGCTGGCATGTCTACGTTTCTAGTCCTACGTATTTTGGGACTGGGGCGTTACAGCTGGCAATTTAGTAATTATAGCACCAACTTGGAATGGTTCCGGAAGTTCTATCTTCACTGCCCTGAGTTTATTGACTAGAACTTGTAGTTCGTGTACTTGGGCGAGTATAGGCTTTGTATTAACCATTTTAAAATCAAAATACTTTGATATAAGAAATTTCTTTGTACTTTCTTCTTCTGCTCTGAATTTTAATTCCAGAGCCTTCCAGATGTCAATTGCTGAAGGATTTTCTGTGTAGAGGTCGTACAGTCTGTCCGACAGGGTGTTCAGAATGTGACCACGGCACAGCAGTTCGTCCTCTTTGTGCTTTTTGCGTTCTGTCTTGACTGCATCAGAATCTGCTGGAGTGGGTTCTGGAACAGGTGGCAGATCTGGATCAAGGACGTAGTAGATCTTTAGCGCCGTCAGGAGGAAGATCATCTTGTCCTACCAGCGTGTGAAGTTCATCCCGTCGAAGCGATCCAGTTTGACTAGATCCTGATTCATGACTTTGATGCTCGAAATTGCAGCCTCGGACGCCATTATTTGTAACACTTTAAGATTGTTAGAAATTGCTTGTACTTTACTTTTTAGTTCTGCGAAGTTGAAGATGTCGTCGAGGCTTGAATCGTGCATTTAGCAGTACTTTCCTTAAAGTGTTTCGGGCACTCCGATAACGTCTTAGAGTCAGCACGCCAGAACACCCAGGATAAGACAGCCTTCTGCCGAAGGTTCACCAGACGTTGTGAGACACCAGCGTAGGGAAGAACACATTTCTGGAAAACTTTGGAAGAGAAAAGAAAGAAGGAATGAATATTGAGATTCTGTGTGTTTTAGACTCAGAGATCTGTAGTATATATAGATGAATTCATGTTGTTTCATTAAGTCGCGACCCTTCCGAAACAATATTCATTCATCTGTTCGCAGGTTCATTCACCCATTCGTCTGTCTGGGCTGCAAAATTAGGCTACCAGTGGGCTACAAAAAATAGGAAGTCTCGGGGCGAGAATCGTCGTGAGGAGCCCGAGCCTACGCCGCTCGCCCGATGCCACGTTGTGTAATGACCCGCTCCATCCTAGCGGAACGCCGATTCAAACGACAAGTACAATGACTCAAATGAGCCATCGACCCGAAGAGTTGGCATCGACCTGATGAAGAATCGATGTAAGGCTTACATTGGCCCGTCAAAGATGAATCCAGACTTAGACTTTCAAAGGCGCGCTCAGAGTATCGCTCGGCCGAAGCGAACATCGCTAAAGTGGGTGGCTCCGATGAACCCGTCTTTTTTTAGCCTAGACACATAACAATACGGACACTATTGCTGGAATCGTTAGGCGATAACACCGTGCATGCTAATAAATGACTCAACGCACCTAGCTAAGGGAATAATCCCATCTTGTATGCTTGTATAGAATATGGAAAATAACATGGAAAAGGTGAGAACTCTCGTACCGCACTTCGCGCTCGTGCTAAGACACAAGCTCACGTTTCGAGTTCCCTATGCGTTCAACTATGAAATAATGAATGGTTTACAATAATGAAAAGGAAGACTATCGACATAGTCGTTCCGAGTAGAATATAGTAACATTGAAAGACTTCGAGACCGATGGGTCGCCAAGGCGACTCCCGCACTGGGAGTTGCGTAAGGTGTGAATGAATGAATCAACGAACGAATGAATGAATGAATTAATGAATGCGTGAATGAATCAATAAACGAACGAACAAGTAAAAGAAAGAAAGAAAAGGATGAATAAATGAAAGATAAGAAAAGAAAGGAATGGTTAGCGACAGGTATGACGGGCACGTGCAACAGGGCTCGCTACCCGCGCTGTACGGACGCCAACCTGGTCGATAACACATTATGGCTAAGGGTTAGCCTACGGCTCAGAGACAGCCGTTGTAGTGCCCCGCTCTGCGAAGGCACTAGATAGACAGAAAGATCAGATTGCTGGCTCTGCAACAGAAGACGATTGATCTGGGTGAGTGGATGAAGTCTCATTTGCTGATTCGCTTACGCCTTAAGAATTTGAGTTTTTGATTGAATGCTTTTGTTAATAACAAGATGGTAAATCATTGAGTATGCTTTAAGAGAATTCACATGTTGCCTTGCTAAGAAATGAATGTTGCCTTGATAAAAAGAACCTTGTCATGCTAATAACAAGACGGTAACAATTATGTATGCTTGTAAGAGATTTATCATGTTGCCATGCTAAGAAAAAGGAAAGAGAGAACCTGTATGCTAAAGAAAGAATAATTTGCATGCTAATAAGAAATGCTATGATGCCTGCCTTTATATGTCTAACGCAGAGGGCATCCATGTGAAAATGGGTGTCGGTATGTCTAACGTCGAGGGCATCCATGTAAAAATGGATGTCGGTATGTTTATCGCAGAGGGCCCCATGTGAAAATGGGTGTCGGTATGTTATCTGGGGGCTTCGGCTCTGTTATCTGTTATCTAGGGGCTTCGGCTCTGTTATCTGTTATCTGGGGGCTTCGGCTCTGTTATCTGTTATCTGGGGCTTTGGCTCTATTATCTGGAGCTCGACTCTGTTATCTGACGGACTTAAATGAATAATTGCTAAAAGATCAAATGTGCCTCAAGAGTTTAGATCACATAGCTTCAATGATGGTTTTATCATGTTTATGCTAATCCTTGTCTTGTGCAGGGATGGACGGTCGGCTATGGTAAGGATCATTAAAAAGTGATACACATGTATTGCTTGAGTTTGCTATATGAATTTACTTGAAGAGATTAATCTGTTACCAAGAAGTGCTATGTTCCACTAAAGAAAAGATGTAATATCATGCTTGTAATCTTACCCCTAGAATGTCTTGAATCAAAGAAAAGATATGATATCGTGCTTATACTTTTCCGTAAGAATTGCTTGATCAAAGAAATGAATATGCTCATGAAACACGCTGCGCACCGCACATGAAATGAATAGTCATCGTGCTAGAAATGATTAGTCCCTTGTATGCTTGAAATGAACTGAATTGAAATGTTGGCTTTTCAAAGATGTTTTCAAAAGAGATGTAAACTGACTCTGTATGCATGAAATGAACATAGGTAAAAGATAGCAAGATCACATCATAAGAAACGTTTTCTCACTAAATGAACAGTGATCGTTTCAGAAAAATGTAGCTCTTTGTCCACAATTCACCAGTATACTGATATACTGACCCACCATCAGTCTGCATGCAGGTGCACTATGCATCGAGAAGGATAGTCCAAAGCGATAGCCGAGCCTCATCCTCAGGAGCCAGAAATCAGAAGAGATGCCAAGAGATGACATCTGTTGCAAGAGTTTGGTTTTGTATATAAAAGGATGTAATGTATGGGAACGGGATCATTGTAATCTGTATAGTTCTGAGAGAATGTAACATTGTATCAGAGAGAATCGAGAGCTTGTAATCTGTTCAAATGAAATCAATAAAGAGAATTGTTTTTTGTTACCATTGTGTTCATTGCTTGTATTCTGAAATATGTCCGCTGTTGCTTCAATTATCTGCTTTACGTTTTACTGCGTATTGTCAACCTTGTCTATCTTGTCTTGTTCCAGGTCTTGGCCTTGTGCAAGCGCAACTTAGGCTTGCACGACATCACGCCTTAGCGAGGACGAACGATCCCAAAAGGTCCGAAGAGAGGACGAAAGGACTCTGCGGGATCGGGGCGTGACAGCCGTTAAGTTAAAATGACAATAAAATACGAAATGGTTGCGGACGGACTCGTGCACGAGTGAAAAAGAGATTCCAAGGACAACGAACGACGATTTCGTGGCCGGCCTAGGCGGAATCATGGCCTATGGGCGGACAGGTGTGCGGGCTTGGGCACATAACCAAACGTAGGGTCGGTACTTCAATAGTCTATCAAGGTGTACCAGCCATCACGCTTGATAGATGAGAATGCCAAAGGGGAAAATGTCAAAAATGGCTGACATGCCAGCGACCGGTGCATATAGATTTAAGTGGACTTTTCTGGTGGCAATCCACGTGCAAGTCCTTGCATTGAAATCAAAGTAGTCTAAGTTAATTGAACAAAGCACCTTCTGAATATGCTTGAATATAACACACAAAATGATCAACAGTACTTCGAGAAAATGAGTTAGAAAACACGCCTACGACGCGCTAGGATCTGAGGTAGGGACACGCACTCGACATTGAAAGTTTATATGAATTGTTGACTAACTTGGTTTACTTTGGACAGGGAAGGCCTGACGGTAAGTATGGATAAGTCGTGCATGTATTTCCATACGACACTTGATTCAGCAACACGAGATAGGTTATGAAATATGCCATGAAACTGACCCTAAGGCAAGATTAGAAAGACAATGAATGATAGACGGTGCACAAAAGTAAATAGAACGTGTTTGGTAATGATAGCGTTGTGGGCGAGCTAGCCTCCCCACCAGTACATAACAATGTACTGATAACCCCACAGTTTGCTTACAGGACGCAAGAGACGTCATCGGGTGCGGACCTTTCCTCGAACGTGCTAAGGCGCGGAGCCAACTCTGGAGCCTTGGAGCGTTGATATACAGGACATAATGTAATGTATCGGAACATCGCCATGAATCATTCCATCATGTAAGCCACCTGGCACGCCTTTTAGGTTTCAGAGAGAGAGAGAGCTTGAGCGATTTGTAATTTCGACCTAGCGCCGCTTGTAAACTTCTTGAATGTCAATAAAGAGTTTGAATTCGCTTCAATTTGTGTTCATTTACTTTCTGCTGCAAATGGGGATACTCTGTGCGACTCTGTGGCCTAGCTCAAATCGGCCGTTTTTAGACTTAGCCTTGCACGGGCGCAACCTAGGTCCGTGCGACATCACGCCTTAGCGAGGACGATCGCTCCTGCGGGAGCGGGACGTGACATATTGGTATCAGAGCACGGCTTTACGTCCTTGGACTTCATTTCGATTCTCTCTGTTTTGAAAGCTCATTTGGAAATAAAAGAAATGTACGCTCTCTCTCGTTGTGCCTTGGGATGTTCCATACAATAATTATAATATTTTCAAAAGCTCGTACGAGTACTCGGTTGGACGGGATCGATAGGCGAAGGCCTTTGTGTCAAATCATGACGGACTTAAGTCGAAAGAAAACTAAAATGCTAAAAGTTAGCAAACGCAGTGCGTGCTTGAATAACCTTACGCTAACAATAGCAAACGAGTACACGAGACCGAAGTATAGTTCGAATGGGATGATTATGCACGCAGCCTTTTGGCTAAGTTATGCCGAATGTCGTGCACCTAGACCTTTTGGTGCAAACGAGTTTGCGAGCGAGATCGACTTTCGATCGGACGAGAATAAGTGAGACTTAGAACGTATGTTTATAGAGACGCTACTTGACCAATGCTAAAGCGAACACGAGAATGGTTCTTAGGCCTTGAGGAACAGGCGAACGCGCGATAGAACATATCGATTTGGAATCGAATGACCATTTGAGGATTTGTAGAGTGACTTGATCCCGAGTGGTGTATGTGATAGCTTCGAAGAATAATAAGAATAAGTATCGACGACTAGTCGAGTGGCTCAAACCCTGAGTGGTGTATGGACGTTATAGAAATTGTTCGAGCGAAACTAAAGGATTTACGGATAGAACGAGTATGTCGGCAAGCGATGATATCGCGCAACACCTTAGAACGAGTAACGCTTAGTTGGTTTTGACTTCGACATTCTCAAACGAGATATCGTTCGGACGAATTAAGAATGCGTAGTGCAAATTATGAAACAAGTTGATTGGAGAGTCAGAACGATAAAACGAATGGAGGTCTTGGTCGAGGAAACGTAGAAGATCGTATGTGCGATTTCAAATATTCGACTGGATTAAAACTTGAATTAAGGTAAAATACTCATAGACGAGATTGAAGATAGCACGATCGGAAGATAGCGTGCATGGAAAACGTTGGTTTGGAGATAAGAGAATGACTAAGGATTTGGAATGGACGTTGCTCAATGAAGAGTTAGCACGAGATAATATAAATTGAGGAATTAAGTTGCACGACTCGGAATTCATTACAAAAGGAAGATCGTCAGGACATGTACATCATCGATGGTATTGAGCCGTTCAAAGATCGATGTACGATAACTCAGGGGTACTCTGATTCGATGAATGATGATCGTGTTAGAAGTTATTATTTCAAAGGATGCTATGTTAAAAAATTTAGATAAAAGAGAATGTTTAGAATGAAGAAGGGAGGTGACTTGATTGTTCGGTGATAACCACAATGACAACGAGCTTGTCTTGGGCGAGTGCAACTCCAGCCTCGCACATGCGTCACGTCAGATTTGGGACGATCGTTCCACGTGAGCGTTGGCATGGTGATTCATGTCCAACGGGAATGATCGAACTCGAAATATCATGAAATTACAATTTTGATTGCTTCGACTTGTGGTTTGAAGCGAAGGCGAATTGGAGGATTGATCGGACTTATGAAGGATGACGAAGTAAAGTTGAGGATTGAGTAGGCCCAATCCGCGTGTCGAAAATGAGTAAGTCTAGATTCAACGCAAGAGTTACGTCCCGATGAGGACGATTATTCCACGGGAACGTTGACATGGTGATTCATGTCCGCCGTGGATAATCAGACTTACGTGAGATCGGGGCGCAACATATTGCAAGGCTAGACGACCTTGTGATCGACTACGTGAATTGGATAGGATGGATAGGTGAATTGTATCAAACATACTTGAAAAAATAGACTACGAACATTGTTAGTGTGGACATACGATATTAATATATCGAGGATTTGGTTGAGGATAACCTATCGTAGGATGACATTCCTAACGAGCTCGAACTTGGAGCGGAGAATGTGTTGATGCGAATAGGGTAAACGCTGCTTGATGTTTAGAAATTTGAGCGAAAGAAACTTGGGTAGAAACTCCCGTACAAACGAACAAATGGTTTGATCATAGGATTTGGGGCGAGCGTCGTGCAATGACCTTGCACGATGAGCCACGGACTTGACATGTAACTATGACCTTGTGAGATGACTAGAGGATAGGCGGACGACCCTATGCCGAGTGATTAAACCTGTGTGATTGACATTACAGTATCGTCTAGACGTACGATAGACTTGGGGCAACAAGACTTAGAGTAGGACGGAGAACTGGGAGTGTGCGTAAACGATGGCGAGATTGGCCCTAAACAAGTGAATGATATGAAATCGATATTGTGCAAGTAAAGTTGGGATAACGAATTGAATCATTAATAGGAAAAAGTATTCGATGATAGTGCAATACTTGGTCTTGAATCGGACGGAAAGTACTTAGACTTGGTCGACCCAGCTAAGAAGAAATCATACTGATTTCGTGGACAAGAACGCTTGAGAAGCGAATCGAGTCATCTCGAGGACCGAGATAAACGATAGTGAGATGCACATGAGTTCGGTTTTAAATCGAAGTTAGCAAAAACGATCGACAAATCAAGACTATCACAAGTAGCTTGTCCGACTTTGCTAATCGCTAAGCTTGGTTGAAATGTACGTATTCGGGGGACGCCTTAAATATGTGCACGATCCAAACTCAGCGATATGATGAACTCGAATGCAGCTGCAAGTGGGTGTTGAGATGTGCATAAACGAAAGTGAGCTTGCCTCAGCCTACGACCCTCGCATTTGATGAATTACAGCATGCCTCGCGTGACTATTACAGCCCCACAATAGAGCACAACAGCAACCAAATCGAAGAAACACGACGATTGAATAAGTACCATCAAGTCCAAAATGAATGGACAGCCATTCAATAAAATTCACCAAACACATGCGACATAAAACTTGGAAAGGTATCGAGTATAGTTCGGTGCCATCGAGCGGTAAAGCCATTCGATAAAAATTGTCTAAGATACGTACACGATATGAGTTAAGGAACGGTAGGATGACCTGCACTCAGGAAGTCTCGAGGACGAGACATATTTTGAGTAGTGTATTATGTAATGACCCGCTCCGCCCTAGCGGAACGCCGATTCAAACGGCAAGTGCAACGACTCAAACGAGCCGTCGACCCGAAGAGTTGGCATCGACCTGATGAAGAATCGATGCATACATTGGCCCGTCAAAGATGAATCCAGACTTAGACTTTCAAAGGCGCGCTCGGAGTATCGCTCGGCCGATGCGAACATCGCTAAGGTGGGTGGCTCCGATGAACCTGTCTTTGCTTAGCCTAGACACATAACAATACGGACACTATTGCTAGAATCGCTAGGCGATAACACCGCGCATGCTAATAAATGACTCAATGCACCTATCTAAGGGAATAATCCCATCTTGTATGCTTGTATAGAATATGGAAAATAACATGAAAAAGGTGAGAACTCTCGCACCGCACTCCGCGTTCGTGCTAAGACACAAGCTTATGTTTCGAGTTCCCTATGTGTTCAACTATGAAACAATGAATGGTTTACAACAATGAAATAGAAGACTATCGACATAGTCGTTCTAAGTAGAATATAGCAACATTGAAAGACTTCGGGACCGATGGGTCGCCAAGGCGGCTCCCGCACTGGGAGTTGCGTAAGGTGTGAATGAATGAATCAACGAATGAATGAATGAATGAATGCGTAAATGAATCAATGAACGAACGAACAAGTGAAAGAAAGAAAGAAAAAAATGAATGAATGAAAGATAAGAAAAGAAAGGAATGGTTAGCGACAGGTATGACGGGCACGTGAAACGGGGCTCGCTACCCGCGCTGTACGGACGCCAACCTGGTCGATAACGCATTATGGCTAAGGGTTAGCCTACGGCTCAGAGACAGTCGTTAAGTTAAAATGACAATAAAATACGAAATGGTCGTGGACGGACTCGTGTACGAGTGAAAAAGGGATTCCAAGGACAACGAACGACGATTTCGTGGTCGGCCTAGGAAGAATCATGGCCTACGGGCGGACAGGTGTGCAGGCTTGGGCACATAACCAAACGTAGGGCCAGTACTTCAATAGTCTATCAAGGTGTACCAGCCATCACGCTTGATAGATGAGAATGCCAAAGAAGGAAATGTCCAAAATGGCTGACATGCCAGCGACCGGTGCATATAGATTTAAGTAGACTTTGCTGGTGGCAATCCACGTGCAAGTCATTGCATTGAAATCAAAGTAGTCTAAGTTAACTGAACAAAGCACCTTCTGAATAGGCTTGAATATAACACACAAAATGATCAAGAGTACTTCGAGCAAATGAGTTAGAAAACACGCCTACGACGCGCTAGGACCTGAGGCAGGGACACTGTCACGCCCCAGAACCAGAATACTGGAGAGCGGAGGAATGACTCAGCCAGCTACGTATTACGGGTAGATGAATACCGTATAATACGATCAATGCTGTCTAACCAGACGAGGGGGTGCATACTACATGAAAGTCTTACTATGGTCACTCCACATCTATTGTCTCAATCATTCAAAACAAGAAACAGAAATAGAGAACATGTGAGATAAAGCAGTAAGGCGTCCCAAACGCTCAGTCAAAATGTTCTTAATATCTGGCTTTACAAAATACAGCCAGATGATGTAGTAAGTATACACAATTGTTAGCAGCTGCAGTCTGTCTTAATTACAATTATACAAAAGTAGGTACAAGACAATCCGACTAACATGTCGGTGCCAAACGGCAAGTATAAAGTAGATAACAAAACGGACGGGGAAGTAAGAAACCCACTCGAGTCCTCCTGCGATCATCCCTCTAGTGTTGACCATCTTGGAGGTAGAAGTAAGCTGGATCCTCGGGGACCGGCTCTAGATCTGGCCATACAAAACCAGAGAGGTTAGACCTCTAATAGCAAGTACCACAAGGAAGCACGACATGAGAACTAAAACCAGTAATGAGAAATATGATAATAGATCTCTGCTATCTACTAGGACTCACACAACATCACGACACTTCGAACCAACCTCCCAACCAAACAAGGACAGAAGTTGGCCCGTCATGTCCTGACATTCTGATCATCTCAGTTAAGTAACAGAGTAGGTACAGTGCACAAACAAATTAATTTAAACGGCCAGGCAACTACTACGGCTTGCTATTATAAGTCCCAAGTTACCTTGGTTTTATGCAATGAGGATTTCTCAGTTCTTACTATGCGCAAGCAAGGCTAGTTTACCCAGTCAATCAATTGCGCCAATCATGAATTAGACGAGTCCCAGCGGGACGCCCGTCATTAATATACAATATTCAATAGATAATAAAACCAGATACCGCTCCCTGCCCGTGTGGCAGATTTGCAGTATCTGTGGGGACCAACCGGCCTGTCGGGCATTACTAGTCCCAAGATGGCTGCCATGTAAGAACTCGGAAATCCATTCTCTCCATGCAATCATTATTTTATTTAACTTAATCGTCTCTACGTTGAGTGAAGTACCATGCCGTGGATCATGGTCATTCAGAATGAGTACTTTCGTACGGGGTACGATATGCGCAACTCTACAATGATACCAGTACGGTCAGGTTGTAGGTCTTACATAGCGTAATGCAACAATCAAAACTAACCACGGAGTAATCATGCCTTGACCATAAAGTACACATGCTTCTTTGGTAAGATAAATAAATAATAAATGAATTGAAGCCTGCACGTGCCTGTATGCCAATATTCGGGATTTGCCAGTCGATTTCAATGGTTCATAATTAATATGAATGTGTCTCATTTATTCAATTTAATAAGACGACTAGCCAGTCTCTTAGTTCCAACTAGGAACGCATGATCAATTATCAGTCAAGGTCACAATCATTACCAATGGTGACAAGGCATGAAAGTCAACTAGTATTCAGTGGGGTCGAGTCTACAACTCTCAGGGTTTAATTCCAGTCAATCGGGGTATCTATAACTCAATTCACGACACATGGTACATCCCACGTAACAATCTATATCTAACAGGAATATTAACATATCATGATTATATCAAGTTTATGCAAAAAGGCGTAAGGATATAAAATGGACGTTAAATATCTAATAAAATATCAATATACAGGGCTATAGAAGATCCAGGGTAAGCAGGCTACGCTCATGCCAGCCTACGCTCAAGTCAGCCTACGCTCAAGTCAAGCTAGCGTACGCAAGTCATACGCTTCCAAAAAGGCAGCATATGAACTCCATACGACTCCTTACCATGCAAGCCAGCGTACGCAAGTCATACGCTTCCAAAAGACAGCGTATGAACTCCATACGACTCCTTATCATGCAAGCCAGCGTACGCAAGTCATACGCTTCCAAAAGGCAGTGTATGAACTCCATACGACTCCTTATCATGCAAGCCAGCGTACGCAAGTCATACGCTTCCAAAAGGTAGCGTATGAACTCCATACGACTCCTTATCAAGGCAACGTATGTACTCCATACGACTCCTTACCATGCAAGCCAGCGTACGCAAGTCATACGCTTCCAAAAGGCAGCGTATAAACTCCATACGACTCCTTATCAAGGCAAGCTAGCGTACGCAAGTCATACGCTTCCTCTTCAAGACAGCGTATGCAAGTCATACGCTTCCAAAAGGCAGCGTATGAACTCCATACGACTCCTTATCAAGGCAGCGTATACAAGACCATACGTCGCCAAAAGGCAGCGTATGAGGCAGACTACGCTGCGCTAAAAAGCGCGCGCAGCTCAGCGACGTAAGCTAAAAAGCTCGCGCACTGCTCACTGTCTTCTCCAAACAGCAAGAACTCCATGGTTTGAACCCAAAGCTTCAAAAGTTCATAACTTAGTCAAAATAAGTCCAAATCTAACTTTGCAAAGGTCAAAATTGGGTAGAATAAAATTCTCTACAACATGGAACCATCAAAACTTAAAAACAAAGAAATTTGATAGATCAAAACCACCAAAATCCGAAAATAACTAATTTTTAGATCTACTAAAAATAAAACTTCAAAACGAAAAATGCCAAGTTCTAAACTCTCTTAGAATCACAAGGGAAAGAGAATGGAACCATAAAATTGGGTCCTCATGAAGAAGCAAGATGTACTTGCCTATGGGTTTGGTAGGTGGAGAGAGTAATGAGAAAGAAGAAGAATAGTGATGGTGAAGAAAAAATAATGAAGAGAGAGAAAGGGGGGGTTGGCTTTAAATGAAAAGGTAGTGGTAGGTGGGGGTGTTAGGTTTGGTTCATGATGAACCAACTAACTAAACCGAACCAAGCCGAACCCAAGTCTAGCTAAAGCGGAGAAATAAAAGCAGAAAGTAAAATGCAGAAAATTAATTAACATAAATTTAAAGAGATTTAAATACAAAATAATACATGATAAATATTAAATAAATACATTTAAGCAGTACATGGATTAAAAATAAGTATACTGGGAACGGGAAGTGACAGACACGCACTCGACATTGAAAGTTTATATGAATTGTTGACTAACTTGGTTTACTTTGGACAGGGAAGGCCGGACGGTAAGTATGGGTAAGTCGTGC